>JAZKJV010000502.1:235274-485059 GCA_037367405.1 Ottelia alismoides
TACCCCCCTATACTTAAACTTTGCTATGTCCCCATAGCACTAGATGTTACAAGTACATAGGTCCATTTAAATATAGAAGAATATACGGGAGCTAAGAGGGGCTCCCCCTATACTTAGGTTAGAAATAACCTAAGTATAAAGGCAAGAAAAGATGAGTAGAGAAATCACAGGGACTTTGGTCCCCCCTATACTTAGGCTGAGATTAGCCTAAGTATAAAGATGGAGATTAAGGCTGGAAGGGACCAAAGGAGAACGAAGAAGAAGGATGAATATACAAGTGAGCGGTTGAATCTTCGGAGATGAAATGGAGTGTCTTTGGTTTTGGGGTGTGTGTCACATCAAACAAGGCTCAATCAAGCAAGCAAACCCTTAGTTTCACCAACTCACACATGAAACCAACCAAGGTTGGTTAATTATCTTGTCTATTTTATTGGTGATAAAACATTTGATTTTTACGCAAAGAAAAAGATGTGAAGTGAAAATGATTGCGTAAGCGAGGGTATTGCTCTCCCAAAACCGAATTTTACTCCATTTTTGGGTTGACTTGCAATTAACAGTCCCAAATTTTTTTTAGGTTATCACTGAATTATGATTAGCACATCAATCAGAAAATCATCGTCTACCGTTCATTCCATTTTCCATTAATCCTAGGTGATCAATCTAGGAGATGAAAGCCGTGAAAAACATGTATTCGATGAAGAAAAACGCGATCGAGGCTAAGTGAGAAATCATGCAGTGATTTGACGATAAAAACCGCGAAAAATCTGGGGCCGTTTTGAAAACCAAAATCAATGTATGCAAGTCGAATAAAACCGCACCTAATCATGCATCTATTAGCGGGAAATGATATCCATTTAAGTTTGGCTAAGTGAGGCGAGATTATGTGCGTCTCTGATTTAAAGTGTGTCCTAACCTATGATCAAGCACAAGAAAATATGAAAATTGAGCTCGGAGAGCCGTGTGCCTAAGTCCTAGGTCGACACTCAAGTGGGGACGATCCCCACACAACCACATTCGTCCGATTACAATCGTGAGTCTTCGATCGAAGACCGTTGTAAAAGACGAGTTTATTAAAATAAAATTCAACAACAATGCGAGACATTTTTTTTTCTTCCTCCTTTGCTCCAAGCATGCTCCTGCGGCTTCCTCGCAGCGGGGAACGTCCTGCTCCTCGCCTCCTTGATCCATCAAGGGCCCTGCCACAAAAAGCAATAGTTAGATATCAAATAAGGGAGAAAAAATTTTAGATGCAAAATATATGATCATTTGACCTATAAAAAGAAACACTAAATTAAACACGCAAAAATCCAAAAAATAAAAGAAATGAGCCGTGTCCCCGGCAACGGCGCCATTTGACGATCCGCAAAATCGCCCCTTTAATAATGTGTTTTTAGCACATGGAATCATCATCGTAGTCGGGCCGATTCGGGACGTCAAAGCGATCACCTCATTTAGATATATGCCATAATGAATCGAAATGAGGTGATCGTGAAATTATTTTTACTTGGCAAGATACCAAGGTCGAACTCAGGGACACGAGCCTCTCTCGTATTAATCAGATTTAAGTGTGTTTAACTAAGTGTTGAGTTCAAGGCATATAGGTCAAAACACGCAAAGACAAAATAAAACATGACATGACAAGATAATGCATTCAAAGTAAACATGCATTTTTTATCAATTTTTATAATGCAAATGAATGGACATGCAAAGCAAATGTTATGCCCAATAAAAATCACTTGAACCATAGCAAAAAAATTGCAAGTCAAACTGAGTCAGCATTAAGAAGCCTTCTACTCTTATTAAGCAAGCGGGCATGATAAATAAAGCGATCAAGACACTTAGATAATAAAATAATACATCACAGTTCATAGTATCAAATCTGAAATTTAACCATGCCACAGTGAAGAGGACGAGAAGAGCTTCAAAACGAAACTGAAATCAACTTGATTGGAGCTATGTAGCTCAAGATATTCAAGTTCAAAGATAAGGGCATAAATGAAAGAAAAACATGAAAAGATAACTACAAACAGGTCCAGGGAGGGACTAAAATGTAAATATGTAAAGTAAATGGACCTTCCCTGTAAATTACCCACTGTGCACGCCCGCTGCACGTGATAGGGACCTGTTTGCAAATTGAAGAAGGCGGCTGGGCTTCCCTGCAAATTACCCAAGAAGCACGTGCCCGGCACGCGCTTCCCCAGGCTCGGGTCGATCTGAGGTTCGGAGGAGGCCCGGGTTGCTTCGGCGTGGCTCGGGCGAAGGCTTTGGCTCGATGCAGGCTCGGACAAGGCTCGGCGAATCCAAGCCTCTGGCTCGGTGGCTGAGGCTCGGGGGCTCTCTGGTGTCGCCACGTGTCTAGCCATGGTCCATTCGATCGTGGTGATCGAATGGCTCTGGAAGTCGGCGATGTGGCTGCCCCTCAGCCGTTGGATGAACGCCCGGAGGGATCATCCAACGACGCATGTACGCTCTCCTTCTTCGACTGCTGGCGGCGGAGTTCGAGCTCCGGCGAGAAGCTCCAAGCTCCGCCACTCCTTCTTGATCACGCCAGGCCTCCCCGAAGCTCCATAAGCGGTGGTTGATGAAGTGGGGAGCTCGAGGAAGATGTCGGTCATCATGGCTCAGTCTAACGGAGCCCCGAAGCTGAAGGCGAACTTGACGAAGTGAGCTCCGGCGAAGCTCCGACCAGTGCGAGTTGGAGGACCTGCATGGTTAGTAAATAGCCGAAGCGACGATAGGGTGCGTGGGTGAGTGAAGTGGGAGCTAATCGAGTAGAGAAGGTGGCAGCTCTGAGCTCCTCCGCCGTGGGTGGCGGAGGAGGTGGGTCGGAGGCGATGGGGGTTGTGGAAGAAAGAGAGCATGATCGGAGATGGTCGCGAGGACGGGGGGAGTGTGGCTGAGCTAATGGGATGGTCAAATGAGGGTACAAACGGCCGGATTGACCGAGAAAAATCGAAGAAAATGAAGATAAAATACGGGAGAAGAGGAAGAAGAACTTACCTGATCGGAGGCAGAGCGGAGCTTGGGGGCGAGCTCGAGGCTGAGCTCTGTCTTCGCTGGACATCGCCAGCTACCCGACGCAGCTCGAGCGGACGCGGTTGCGCCGCGACGACGCCGATGACGGCGGCGGGTCTCACCGGGGGAGACAATCGTCTTTGCTCGATCCTACCGCCTCCCCCTGTCACAGGGAGGCGGAGGAGGGCTGGGCTGCTCCCCGCGTAAAGATGGACATCGGGAACAGTGGTCGGAGGAGGTGTATTTGAAGGGCGAAGTGGCGGAGGTGATGGTTGACGACGTGGGTTTCGAAGTGATCGTGGGATGAATGGGAGCATGTCGGCGGTTAATGGAGGTGTGCGCGAGGGAGAAGGATGATGGGGGAAGACCGGGAGGTGTTTGGTTAGTGGTGATGGTGGTCGGAGTAGGTGGGGTAATAGGAAGGGAGCGAGGTGTTCGTGCGGTGAAATCGTGGGGAGAAGGGGTCTTCGGAGGTAGACGACGGTCTCCTGACCGTTGGATCTGGAGATCCAACGGTGGAGATTAAGGCGCGGAGTGACGGCGCAGATGGAATCTGGGGCGATGTGATCGGAGGGCAGATGGAGCGGCCATGTGGCGTCATGTGGTCGCGGCGCTAACGGAGGGTAAAGATGGAGAGTGGGAGGTGATCGAACGACTGAGGATAACGAGTGGGTTAAGCGGCTAAGATGCAAGATCTAGGGCGCGATCGAAGGACCCACAGCGCGCCACGTGTCAAGCTGTGGGCGCGTCGCTAATGGGTGGCGAGGATGAAGCGCAGGGGAAGATCTAAGGGTTGAAGGCTATCGGCTGGCGTGGAGGGATGGGGGTCGTTGGATCTCAGGGGGAGATCTAACGGCCAGGAGTGTGGCGGATGATACAAAGGGTCCGGGCCACGTGGCGCCCCCAGATTGGGCCACGTGGCCCAATCAGATTATTAGGAGGGTTTTTCTTATTTTTGAGGGCCCTATTGGCCGATTTTGAGAAAACTCAAAACAGAAAGTTGTAGATCTTGATGAGATCTACAAGTTTCATGTTGACCAAAACTCAAAAAAGAGATCATACAAGGACCCGAAATATTTTTGAGGGTATTTTTAAGTCTAAAAATACCACGAATTTTGTTTTGCCATTTTTTTGTGATTTTTAATTTATTTAGGACTCTGTTAATTATTAGACACTAACAGGGATTTATTGACAAAACCTTAAGCAAGGGGGTTAATTATGGAAAATAAAGATGATGAAACTGAGGTTCATCAAGCTCCTCCCACCGCCCTACACCTCCCCCTCCATACAGATCTCTTCCACCTGCACCTTCCCTCCACCCCGCACCTCCTTTCTCTGCCCCAGCTCTCCCCCTACCGCCTCTTCCTCCTATACCAAGGGGCATCTTTCCATCGTAGCCGTAAGGAGGAGGCTGCTGCTTTGGATGATCGCAAGAGACAGGTTGCTGGAGGAGGAGGAAGGAGAAGGGAGGAGGAGGCTGTAGATTGAAACAGGAGAATTTTCAGTATTTGTTTAGTTGGGATAATTTTTTGATTAATTGATTCATAAACGCTCACCGAAAAATCTATGAAATTCACCGTTTGATCCGCAATTAGTGATATATCAATGAAAGTGTAAAAATTTTAGCAATTTAATGGACGATGAAGGCATGATTATGAGAGAGAAATTATGAAGAGAAAGGAAGGAGAACAAATGGAGGAAGAAGATGACGAAGAAGAGGCATGGACAATTATACCCCTCATAACTGCACTATGATTTTAAAAAACCATGGTTAAGTTCAACTCGTTGACGGTTAGACTAACGAGGGGGCACAAAGTGATAGATTGGCAAGAAGTCAGGAGTACAACTGATATTTCCAAAAAAGGAGGGGGATAATTGACATTGGAATATCTCGGAGGGGCACAACTGATAAAAACCCTAAAATATATAATCCTGAGGAAAATTCGTGTGGGGGACAATTTGATAAAGTTATTAACTGTATACGGTCGAAAATATTTTTTTATTAAGTACCGTAGGTAAGCCGCCTTTTGAAGAGGCGGCTTTGGTTAAATAAGAGCCGCCTCTTGAAGAGGCGGCTTTAGACAAAAGCTGCCTCTTGAAGAGGCGTCTCTCAAAGAAAGCCGCCTCTTGAAGAGGCGGCTTTTCGCCAGAACCTAAAAAAGGGGGAAGCAACAGCTCTTCTGCTCGCAGAGCTGCTGCTTCCTCCTTTTTTAATAAAAAATTAATACGTTGGCGAAGTGCATGCACAGTATGTAATACAAAATATGATATTTGAACAACTTTAAAAGGCAAGATTCATAGATTAGAAAGTAATTTGTTCATATACAAGGTGCATAACGCAAGCGATAAGACAATAGTTGCAAACACTATTAAATTACAAAAAATTGCCAACATATCATTCTATGGTCTACGCTCCCTCCTCCTTTTGTATTGCAATTTGACAGGTCTTTCATCTGCCATGGTGGTCTCCGGTGGTCTAGGGTCAAATCCATGCATTTGGTTGTTGCGATCTATGTCATCGATGTTGGTCATCTCGGTTCCTTCAACTCCAAAGAAGGACAACGGGAGCATTGTGCTCCGCTCGATCCCTCCGTGGTGCAGGCGGCGTTGTACTCTCTCTGGATGTCCCACACTCAGGAATTGGGGTCTCAAATTCTATGCCAGACTGAGGGGGTTGTTGTGTATCCACTGGGACATCTCCCTCGTCAGAATGCCTCTCTCCCCTTTGTCGTTGACCACGTCCCCGTCCACGTCCTCGAACACATGAACGGGGATGAGATGTAGCTTCTGCATCGGCGTCTTCCTGTGAATGCTCATCGGTAGGACCATCTCGGAACTGTCGCTGTATAGACTCACGTATCCTAGAACTTGCTTCAGCAGCAAGTTCTCTAATACGTGGTGCACCATCATCGCAAAGTCGAACAATCTCTTCGAATTGAGACACCTGCAATATGAGCAATTGTTATCAAGACATGTTAAATCATACTACAATATGTAATTTAAGTAAATGCTATCTTACCGCGTAATCGAGTATGCATCCATGTCGTCCAATGAAACGTCTTGTAATTTGACGATACCATGGCAAGTACTCGGCGGTCGTATCTGGTCCTCCCAATGAAATGGGAGTCATCGACACCACGTAGTCCCTACGGATGTTCCATAGTCTAATATAGTCTGCACGGAACTCCGTCCAATCGACATTCCTCTTCTCTCGGAGATCGATTGCATACGATTGAGATGAAGTGTCGATAGCCATTGGAACCCCCTGAATGCCCCCAAACTGTCGAAGGACTCTGTCCGGTGTGTGTAGCTCCACAATACAAAAATGAATCAGGGGGACACGAGCCACATGTAAATCCTCATTGCCAAGGCAATACAATGGTAACAGGGACAACACCTCCTCTGTATATGGCCTCCATACCACCTGCGTAAAATTAGAAATATTAAAAAAAACCGTTATAATTGAAAATAAAATGTAATAACGTGTTAACTGAATACCTGCTCATCTTGCTGTAGGTCAAGTGCATCCCTATATGGTCGAACCACATGTGTAGATTCCGCTGAGATATCAAACTCTGCATGCCACCTTGCCCCCAAGGGCTTCCCTTATCAAAGAGGTTGGTGGTGAACTACCGGAGCGATATGGGGAAATCGCTCCCAAGCCCACAACTGTAACAGTATCAAGGGACCACCAATCTCTACTGCATCAGCCTTCGATGCAACACATAACTGCCTGTACAAGTACGCCAAACAAGCTGAGCCCCAACTGTACCTCCCACAACTCTCCAGGTCCTCAAAAAATAGTAGGTAGATCAGGGAGACCTCGTTTCCGGACTTGTCCGGAAAGATCACACCACCAAAAAGCTGTAGAATGTACACCCGTGTGTATCGCAGAATGATATCTTCATCGGTGTCCTCTGGCAGAATTGAGAAGTGCTCTAATAGCCAGGTCATGCGGACTGGAGCGCTATCAATGTTGGGCCGTTCTGGCCGGACCCCAAGTAATCGCTCGCACAAGCCTGTCCAACTGAGAGAAGTAGTAGGACCAATCACTGCTTGACCATCTATCTGCAACCCAAATATGTACGCGACATCCTGCAATGTAACTGTCATCTCCCCGTGGCGCATGTGAAATGTGTGCACCTCGGGACGTCATCTCTCAACCAGAGATGTAATCAGGTGCCAGTTCAAGGATATGAAATCCATCTGCAATACGCCCAAAAAACCCGCTACGCAAATGTGCTGAACTATGCGCTCGTCCAAGGGGACATACCTCAGTGTGCTCTCCCGTCGTCGGTACCGTAGGCATCTCGTCACTTGAAAAAGTAAACACATAGATTATGAAAATTATTCAATGAAATATTATGTAAAAATTATAAAAACTGTACTTACATCCTCTGCCAAAACAACAGTAGAACGGTGCTCCCTCTGCTGGCGTAAAAGATAACGGTCAACTGGGCCCGGTTCCATCTGTTCATAAACAACATTACAAATAACTAAACAATGACTTTAGATTTAAATAATTTAAAAATATATTGAAAGAAATCGTTCACATACTATCTCTGTTGGGACATCTTCTCCTGTTATGACACAATCCCCCACAGATACCACATTTATTTTGCGTCCTACCATGCGTAGTATTCCGCCTATTATGACCTTCAACACCACAAGTGCCGCATTGAGATTGCACGGTATTCTCTCTTATGTTCATCTCATTGTGAATCCTCTTACTCTTTGGTCGCCCCTTTTTCCTTATCCTCCTATCATCTGGAATAACTAATGGATGGTCGAAACTGGGCCACTTGTCTCTGTCACAAATGGGGTAAAACAACCCTTCATAAATGTGCGACTGAGCTTGCCAAGTATACCATGAGCCAACATATTCTTCTACAACTGTGTTCAAGTGAGATAGAACGACACATGCATGAGAACAAGGGATTCTGTGAGTTTGCCATTTTTGACATGTACACGATGCATCGCTAACCAAGACAGTTTGTTTCTTTCCACCTTTTAGACCGAATTGTGTCATGCGTTGTCCTGTGACGACCTCATACATGTGCAAGGGTGCTCCTTGTATGCGAAAAACGGTGGTCATTACTTCTATCGATCCAACGCTTCAACATGTCATGCGCGTATTTGGTATATTTCTCACCCCGTAAAATACAATTACGCGCCTTGTCCTGACGGTCACAGAAGTAGCTAATGCAGTTGTAGTACGTCTTTAAAACTAATGCCGCAACTGGCAGACTTCTTGCATCCTTAAGAACGGCATTGTAGCTCTAACAAAAATTTGTGGTTGTGTAACCAAATCTACAGCCACCATCAAATGTAATTGTCCAACGTTCCTTTGAATAATCATGTGTGTCAAACCACTTTGCAGCATTCTCGTCGCATTCCTTCTGCTTGTCCATGTAAGATTGCCATTTTACTTGGGAATAGACTTTTCC
Source organism: Ottelia alismoides (assembly GCA_037367405.1). Classification (NCBI taxonomy): domain Eukaryota; kingdom Viridiplantae; phylum Streptophyta; class Magnoliopsida; order Alismatales; family Hydrocharitaceae; genus Ottelia; species Ottelia alismoides. The sequence goes on from JAZKJV010000502.1 coordinate 243,737, forward strand.
CGCCCTCATGACCATACGCTTTAGAGTTTGATTTTGTGGGCATCATTGAAATTACTACCCACATGTCGGAGACAAAAGCGCCAGTGTACGTATGGTGGAACAAATTGAACCTCTGGATATCTGAGTGCAGCATGTAACTCAGGAACGCTGCTAGATAACAAACAAATAGGTCCAGCACGATCACGGAAAAATACAAACGTAGCCTCTCCAGAAACCACGCCCAATCAGGGCCATCCTCCTCGTTGACAAAAAGCAAAAGCCAACAATAAAATGTGGTTAACTGCATCGCTTAAGTAAGCAATAAGGATCTTCTGCTTATACCTTTCATACATGTGTGTACCATCCACACTAACAATGGACCTACAGTGTCTGAATGCCTCAATACAAGGACCAAATGCCCAAAAGGCCCTCTTAAATAGCTCCTCTTGGTTCACTGTTGTTGTGTCAATATCTGCAACTGAACCAGGAATAGCTTGCTCAAAGGCCCTAAAAAGATAGGGAAGTTCATTGTAAGATTTCTTCCAATCGTCGTATACCATCTCAATGCCTTTCTTTCTTGCGTCCCAAACCCTTCTTCTACTCACATGTAAGCAAATTCATCTTGAATTGATGCCTGAAGAAAAAAAACCTTGACTGATGGAGATATTTTAATTTGATTTAAGAATCTGAGTGCCATGAAGTTGCAATCCAGCTGAGGATGGTCTTGATTAACAACACGATTCAAGCAAGTATGCGGCTTCTCAATCATTGAGACAACAAACTGTCCATCTATTGGTCTACGATGACCACACAATCTCCATGAACAACCTCTACCCCGTTCGCTGCAGTGTATATCCCACACATTCTTATCTGTTTCCAGTACGTGAAGTTGTAATGACGTTTAATGTGGAAAACCTTCACGGCGTACACCAAATCGGCTTCGTATTTGAAAAGTATGCCATTTTTCAACTCGTTGCTCAGACTAATCTCATCATCACAATTCATGCAATCTCCACCATTCAGAATATAGCCATCACCACCTCTCATGTTCAAAAATGAAATATCAGAAACGATACGAGTTCCAACATGATGATCCTCCTCCTCATTGTCATCATTTTCCATCTCATCATTCGTATTCTGTGGCGAGGGTTCCATTAATCTGTCCAATTCCGGATCATTAAAAGGATCCATGTCTATCACGGGAGTAGAAACTGGAGGTATGAATCCACCTTGTAGTACAGAAACTTGAGGTCCAGATCCGGATATAGAGACAACGACAGTAAATATCACGGGCCGATATGCAGCATCCATCTCCTCAGCATATTCGACAATCTCTCGGACATCACCGTCATACTCGACACACCCAATATAAAAACTTGCTCCATCTTGGGACATTTTATGAAAGACCTGTAACTCAAGTCCTTGAGATAGATCCAACCGGAAGACGGACTTAATGTGCTCAATCAGTCCCGAAAATGACATTTCGTGACCAATTTTGATGGTTTTCATATGACCTCCTACGTAGGTCACGTCTTTACTAGACTTCGATATTGTACCCCCACAGTGACAGAAACAACGAACTTCTCGAGACATCCTACATACCATTACGTCGACATCAATGTATTAGAGTGAAGAAAATATTTCAAACAATCATTTAAATCATAAACATGTACCTAAAACCCTACACCAATGACAAATCATACCTTCCTTGAGGTGGAGAAGGAGAGGAATAGCGGAAACGAGGCCAACGAACGTTGGCAAGATGACCGGAGAGCCGAAGGCGGCGGAAGGGGGAGGCCGAGCGCGCTTGGAGGTCGCAGGCGAGCTTGGGCGGAGGGAGGCAACTGTGGTTCTGTGCGCGTGGTCGGGCACTGGCCGCCCGCCGGGGTTTATGCCCCGACAAAGCCGCCTCTTCAAGAGGCGGCTTTTGTCTAAAGCTGCCTCTTCAAGAGGCGGCTCTTACTTAACCAAAGCCGCCTCTTCAAGAGTCGGCTTACCTACGATACTTAATGAAAAAATATTTTCGACAAGAGACGACTTACCTACGGTACTTAATAAAAAAATATTTTCGACCGTATACAGTTAATATCTTTATCAAATTGCCCCCCACGCGAATTTTCCTCATATAATCCTCACATCATATTTATTATTCTAACCCTCCCAACCCAACCTAATTACCAAAAGGTAGGATGCCAATCGGTACTCCACAACACCTAACTAACCATTTAATAAAAAATAATCCCCACAAGGGCAACTTCAATAGTATCCTATTCCCATCCCATTCCCCCATCTCGTTACATCAACACACCGGACCAACTAATTTAAATACAGATCTCATAAAAGAGAATAAATCAAGCACAATCCCACACATACTTTCCAAATACACTATATCCCCAACGGCTCTCATTTCAAATCAACCCATAGAATCGCAAACGCCACTCGAGCAGAGCGTAGTCAAATTAATACATTCCAATAAAAAAGCCAAGAGAGCCACCAGGCAGCCACATCGCCATGGCCCAATCTAAACCACGCGTCCGATTCTTCCAAATCAAACCCTAGTCACCAAGAAGGCTACGCGACCAACCCAACCCAATCCAACCCAACCCAAGCGATCCCCGCAGCGCAGGTCGGTTCCCTTCCCCTCTCCCCACTGAACACGGGACTCCACCCCCACACAAACCCCCATAAGCCATCCGGAGATCGAAAAGCCACTACAGATCAAAAGCTGGAGTTCCTCCCTTCGCCACCACCGCCGCTGCGACATCAAGCAACACCCAGAGGTGAGACCGCCCGCCCACCGCCGCGCTTCTAGGTCTAATCCGTTATGCCAATTTGCATCCCCACCCCCGCACTTCTCCCGTATCCCCACCCGCACCCCCCCTCTTCCTCCCTTTTCTCCATCCCCTCACTCCCACCTCCCTCTGAGGGCGAGCCCCGCGATCTCGATCACGCGCGCGTGAGAGTTTCGTTGCTCCCGGACTCGTGGTGCGTTCGATCGATCGGGGTCGATGTGTGTGTGTGTGTGGGGGGGATCGTTAGGGTTTGCTTGATCTGATGCACGATTGTTCTGATTCTCCGGTTTGTTCGGATTTGGTTGCTGTGATTGATGCAGAGGGAAGACAAAGCCAGATATATGTCCCATAATCAATCCAGGGGCGACCCGCAGCCGAGGAGACCTGGGAGATCCGGCGTTGCCCCGCAGCAGAGAGGGTTTCCGGGAGGCGGCGGCGGGAGAGGAGGCGGCGGTGGCGGCGGATTCGCCCCTCCTGTTCCGGCCCCCGTGTCTTCCAATGCCGCTAACACCGCTAACAGAAGGTGATGGGTTTTTACCCCTGATTTTTTTGGTTTATAGCTTGATTGACTTTTCGATGCTTTGCTTCGAGTATTCGAGGTTACCACATGATCCGACTAATGGGTTGTTGAAATCGAAAGTATATCATCTGTGATGATGCAGCTTCAGGAAGCCTAGTGATGGACAAGGAAGTCAACCCAGGGGACAGCCTGCGGCGACCCCTCAAGTAGGTGTTACCGTGCCTTCTCCGTCTGCTCACGCAGTGGCTAACGGTCCTCAAAGCCAACCACCGTTGCAGGGTATGGGTTTTCCTGCTTGATAGTTGATACCCATTTGTGCTGTTTTTACAATATATGCTTTCTTTGTTATATCATGGGTAGCAGCAAAGTACGGTGAAGATCATCTTTTTCTCTTGATTTCAGCTCCTTCCGATTCCTCTGTAGCCAATGCTCCAAAGCCAGTCGATGTGTCGGCCCCCAAACCTTCTAGAGCAGTTCCGAGACCCCCCTTGTCACAATCTTCTTCAGGCCCACCAGATGCTGGTGCACCAGGAGCATCGACAAAAGGTGTTCCGTTTTTTCCGATCGTTCTAAAGTTCAGTTATTCTTGTTCGTCTTTTTATTGAATGCTTCTGCTACTGCCACCACTCTCTTTAGTATCGGTTGTTATTTTGGTCGCTCTTCAGGAGCTGATGGATTCATTATTTGCCGATTTCTTCATTTCTCGTACAGGTGATGGGGCTAAGCCCTTTACCCTTCAGTTTGGTTCTATAGCTCCTGGATTTGTCAATGGAATGCAGGTTTAGTTCTTTCTTATACATCTTATATTGCGTAAATAGTTTACAGTTTGACTTTTTTGCTGGCTCTTGTATTTATGCATATTTTCTAACTTACTGCAGATTCCGGCGCGAACTAGTTCTGCACCTCCAAATCTGGATGAACAGAAAAAAGACCAGGTTTTGCTTGATTTTTAGTCACATACGAACATCTCCAATACACTCTTTCCTTATTTGGTTTTTTGATTAATGTCCCAACTATTGTTTGCCAACTGTAATGTGGATGCAGGCTAGTCGTGGCATGCACGGACCACCAGCATCGGTGATACCTTTATCTTCTGCATTAAAGCAACAGCCACAACCTGTACCAAGAAAAGATGTAATTGATACCGTCCAATCTAATTTAGGGAATCCTTTCCCCCCTCCAGAGTCCAAGAAGGAAATTCCCATTCAAATTTCGGCACCAGCTTCCATGCCTTCTCAGAAATCGTCTGGCCTTGCAGTTTCTGGAATGTCTGTGCCTATGTACCCACCACAGGCACAAATACCCCTGCAGTTTGGAGGTCCTAATATTCCAATGCAGTCTCAACATGTTGCAGCGGGGTCTTTGCAAATGCCAATAGCTCCGATGCCAATGGGAAATTCTCCTCAGATGTTTGTCCCTGGTCTTCAACCTCATGTTATGCACCAGGGACAAGTAGGCTTTGCACCACACATGGGCCACCGAATGGCTTCCACTTTGGGCAATGTGGGAATGGGGATAAGCACACAGTATTCTCAGCAACAGGCTGGACAGTATGGTGGTTCACGCAAGACGCCTGTGAAAATAACTCATCCAGTAACACATGAAGAGTTGAGGCTTGACAAGAAGTCAGATTCATATATGGATCCTTCCGGGCAGAGGTCCAACATCCCAGCCCAAAGTCAGCCACCTGCTTTCCCTACACCCCAAATTAATTTTTTCCAAAATCCACAGGCTACTTACGCGACAGGCCTCTTCTATCCTCCTCTTCCTCTCAGCAATGCTCAACCAACAGTGTCACAGAATCCTAGGTTTAATTTCCCAGTAGTACAGAGTGGGACTCCCGTTTCTATTGTAAATCCATCTACCCTCACTTCCGTATCTGTTGGCAAACCTGCATTTACCATCCACAAAGATTCTGAACAGTCACATCTTGTTCATTCTCAGGGTGTAAAGGTGCCACCTGTTACAATATCTGCCCCAGTGCAGGTAAAGCCAGCTGTGACTGTAGCAATAGATAAGACGGGAACGCCATCATCTGAATCTGCTGTCCCTGTTAGTAAAGATGTAGGAACTAAAGTGAGAAAGCCTCTTCCGGAAGCTAGTCAACAGAGGGGCAGTGAAGTTGAGGTAGCTCCGCTAAATTCCTCTGGAAACCCACCTACAGTTGTTCCTACATCCATAGATCATCATCGTCTGGCAGCAGCATCCTCTACTTTTCAACCACAGAAAACTGAATCTTCTTCTCTGGTACCTGCACCTGCTTCTGAGCTGGGCCTTGATTCTGCATCTTTTCCTGCCCATACAAATATCGCGAAGAAAGATTTGCTGATCTCAGATTCTTTCAGAGACAACAAGAAGAAGCCAAGCACAATGGAAGAAAGACATATTCAACAAGTAGTATGCATTATCTATTACCGATCATCTGAATTTAGTTACCACTTTTTGTCTGCACAAGGATTTTCTTTTCATTCAATAACCTACATTTACTAAGGTTAGGTAGTCTAAATTTTGAAATGTTTGCTAGGTGCAGGTAGATGTATCGGCTTCAAATAGTTCAAGTTTACTTTCGTCAGGATTACACAAAGAGATGCATATATCTATACCAAGTGACATGCACATATCAGACAATTCCGAATGTACTGATTTGCTTTCTAAAACAAAAGAATTATTTGCCAGTTCCTCTTGTATATCTCCAGTTGCAGAACATGGGTCTTCTGAAACCACAGTCAATACTGATAAAGATAATATCACTCCAGAATCTTTACGAATTCCCGAAGTAAAGGATGTATCCAGAGATAGGCATGAAAAAGGCCTTCCCTCTTCCCCAATAACTAATGGTCGTGTTTGTAGCAATGAACACACACCTGAAAATCTGGATGTTGTTGTTCCCTGCCATGAAGGCGGTCTTCAATTGGATGCCAATCAGCAGCTGGTAGCTGTGGAAGTGGCCGAAAATTCTGAATCTGGCTTCCTTGACGATTTATCACTGGGGTATTCTCCGGTTGAGAAAGATTTCATATGCTCGAAAAAATCTTCTCCAGAGGAATCTATAGCTGAAGAAGTGACCGACATATATAGTTCTAGTCGAACAGTTGCCTCTGACCACTCAAATAATATTGACAGGGAAAAGGCCACATGCATGTTGGATACTAACGGGGCATTGACAGAAGTGGTTAAGGCTAACATTGACACTGTAAGCTCTGTGGATTCTGGGGTTGAGTCATTTAATAGTGTGCTGGTCCTTGAAGATAAGCTGCCTGTTTTAGAGCATCCTACTGTGGAAACTGGTGGTATTCTGGGTGTGGATGTTGGCGCAGTAAAATCTCCCAAACCATTGCAACTCGCAGTTTCAGTTTCAGATTCTTCTGTTAAAAGTCAAAAAGTTGACGAAAAGGCTACTGAAACTATTGGTTCAATTTCTCGTTCATCTTCGACGGCGAAGGATGGGCCAACCATGGAATTAAACCAGACAAAAACTACTGCTGGGAAAAAGAAGAAGAAGAGAGAGATCCTGTCAAGAGCAGATGCCGCCGGGACAAATTCTGACCTTTACATGGCTTACAAGGGACCAGAAGAACATCAAACTGTCGCTATCTCCACCGAGGGTGTGGATGACTCTCTTGTAGTTGTTGATAGTAAGTTGCAAGCAGAGGAGAGCAGCATCACCACAAAGGAAGATAGCCAAAGCAAAACCGATATTGATGATTGGGAAGATGCAATTGAAATATCCAGTCCAAGGTTGGAAACACATAGGAAGTCAGGGCGGCAAATTGTGGCTAAGAAGCTTGGTCATGAATTGGGTTGTGGAATTAGTTCCAAAAGGAGGTATTCCAGAGATTTTCTATTGACTTTTTCAGACCAACTTCTAGATCTTCCTGTTGGATTTGAGATTGTGACTGATATAGCTGCGTTGCTAAGTGTTCCAATGGGGACATCTCATCTTGCGAACAATGAGCTGCTCCCTGGTCGTGCGAGGATCATTGATCGGCCGAATCCAACTAATCGGGCTGATCGTCGTACTGTGGGTTATATGGAAGATGACAAGTGGTCCAAACCCACAAATACATTTCCATCCCGCGATGCTGGTTCTGGTGCTAGCTTCCGTGGCGGTCAGGGAGGTGGGGTTCTGAGAATTCCATCGCGGGGCCAAGGTGGAATTCTTCCTGGACAAATGCAGCCTGGGGCTGTGCAAGGAGCTCCACGTAACAATGCTGATGGTGATAGGTGGCAGCGGACCTCTGGTCAGAAGGGATTAATCCCTTCTCCTCAGACTCCTGCCCAGGTAATGCATAAGGCAGAGAAAAGGTATGAAGTGGGTCAAGTTTCTGATGAAGAAGAGGCAAAACAAAGGCAGATCAAGGCAATTCTCAATAAGCTGACACCTCAGAACTTTGACAGGCTCTTCCAACAGGTTAAAGAAGTGAACATAGATAGCACAAACACTCTAACTGGAGTAATCTCTCAAATTTTTGACAAGGCTTTGATGGAACCAACATTCTGTGAAATGTATGCAAATTTCTGTTTGCATCTTGCTGGTGCGTTGCCAGATTTCAATGAGGACAATGAAAAGATCACATTTAAAAGGTTGCTCCTTAACAAGTGCCAAGAGGAATTTGAGAGAGGAGAAAGAGAGCAAGCCGAAGCTGATAAGGCAGAAGAAGAGGGTGAAGTGAAGCTGTCGGAGGAGGCAAAAGAGCAGAAACGAATACGGGTACGCAGGCGAATGCTGGGAAATATCCGCCTTATAGGGGAGTTGTATAAGAAAAAGATGCTGACCGAGAGAATCATGCACGAGTGCATTAAGAAATTGCTTGGACAGAACCAGAATCCCGATGAAGAAGACATTGAAGCTCTCTGCAAATTGATGAGCACTATAGGAGAGATAATAGATCATGTAAAAGCCAAGGAACATATGGATGCCTATTTTGTTATAATGAAGAATTTATCAAACAATCAGAAATTGTCTTCCAGGGTAAGATTTATGCTGAAAGATTCAATCGACCTGAGGAGGAACAATTGGCAACAGCGCAGAAAAGTTGATGGACCTAAGACAATTGAGGAAGTGCATAGAGATGCTGCTCAAGAACGAGCTCAAGCTGGTAGATCTGCTCGTGGTTCTGGAATGGGATCCTCATCAAGGCGGGGACAACCACCTCCTGACTATGGATCCCGTGGTTCTATACCAACGACTGCTTCTGGTGTGCAGCAGGCGGCTAATATTCGCAGCATTGCTACACAGAATCGTGGATATGGTTCACAAGATGTTCGAATGGATGATAAACATATTTATGAAAGCAGAACACTGTCCGTTCCTTTGTCTCAAAGATCGATCGGTGATGATTCTATCACTTTGGGTCCTCAAGGGGGCCTTGCTAAGGGCATGTCTTTACGAGGACAGCCTATTATGCCAAACCCACCGGTTTCTGACCGTCCTGGTAGTGCAGGAGAAAGCCGCCGAATCATTTTAGGTCCAAATGGGCATACTACCATTTCAGATCGTAATGCCTATGTAGGCATCAGGGATCTTGGAAAAGTAGACAGGATGTCTGATAGGCCATCGAGCAGGAATTCTGCCGATCAAAATTTGGCCATTTCAACTGGAACCAGTGGTGCTTCTCCTCACTCTACGCCATTCTCTGAGGAACAATTACGTGAAAAGTCCATATCTGCCATTCGGGAGTATTACAGGTTTTTCTTCTTAATATTTAATTCTTACTTTTGTCTTCATTCGACTTATTGGTTGCTTTATAATATTTTTGACTTTTTAGTCATAATATTGACATGGCTTGCTTCTGACATAATCACACAGTTTTCCTCATGCTTTGTTTTGAAATTACGCATTTCTATTAATAATTGTTGCAATTATCTAGGATGCTGTGCCGATTTTTGTATATCTTTCGTTTGCATAACATGTTGATAATTATGATGGAACTCCGCACCATGGCTCGAAATGTCGGCGAAATTTGCTGACATTTTGCCGATATTTTGGTTTCTTGGCAAAACCGAAATCAATATCGGATATTCCGATTAATTTTTTTGCCTTTTCACGATTTTGAACCCTATTTCGCCGAAATATTGGAGACATGTCAGCGACATTTCGGTTTCGCTAGCTTGTCGACATGCAATCGAAATTGACATTATATGCCATGCTCTGCACCATGTGTAGACTTCTAGAGCCAAGTTTTTCCATTTTTGTATGTTAGATATATTATGGGCCTCCATGGATGTTTTTCCGAGACAGTACATTCACAATTATATATTACAAGAAGAATCTATTTTTCCCATTACATCAGCGGAGTATCATGTCTTTCTACTATGTTATATCAAATCTATATTTCCTGCATGTAGACATTGCCACAATGCCATTTTAGCAAATTCTTGTTTGAGTTTTTATTTCTGTTACTGGATTTTTTTGTGTCAGCATGTTATTATTCTTAAACAAAATTTTCCCTCAGGAAATTTCTATTTTTGGAATGATTTTTCCTTGGATGCATTGTTTTGGCTTAGAATTCAAGTCACTTTATAATATTGAAGTGCTAGATTGTTGCAATGGTCTCTATCATTATAGAGATATTGCTTTATGCTCATATAAAGTCTACTTTGATTATGGATGAGTTGACTAGTCACATTCATGATGAGATACCTTGGTGTATGTATTCGCTGATAATATTGTGTTGATTGATGGAGTAAATGAGAAGCTTGAGGTTTGGAGACATGCATTAGAGACTAAATGATTTCGTATAAGTATGGTTAAGACTGGATATATGGAGTGCACTTTTGATGGAAGCAATGATGAAGGAATCGGGGTGAAGACCGCTGATGATAGTATTAAGAAAAAAGATTCCTTTAGATACTTGGGATCTATTTTGCAACATGATTGGGAAATTGATGGAGATGTTACTCATAGAATAATTGTAGGTTGACTAAAGTGGATGGAGCATCTTCTGTTTTATGTGATAAGAATTCCTTATGAAAATCATATGAAAGTTTTACAAAGCAGCTGTGAGACATGTTATGCTCTATGGATCTGAATGTTGGCATGTGAACCGTAAACACGTGCAGAGAATGTCAGTTGCAGAAATGAAAATGCTAAGGTGGATATGTGGACACACACATACACACGTAAAGATCGGATTTGGAATGAAACAATCTGAAGGGTGTAGCTCCGATCGAGAATAAGATGTGAGAAAATCGCTTGAGGCGGTTTGTGTCAACATGTTATTATTCTTAAACAAAATTTTCCCTCAGGAAATTTCTATTTTTGGAATGATTTTTCCTTGGATGCATTGTTTTGGTTTAGAATTCAAGTCACTTTATAATATTGAAGTGCTAGATTGTTGCAATGGTCTCTATCATTATAGAGATATTGCTTTATGCTCATATAAAGTCTACTTTGATTATGGATGAGTTGACTAGTCACATTCATGATGAGATACCTTGGTGTATGTATTCGCTGATAATATTGTGTTGATTGATGGAGTAAATGAGAAGCTTGAGGTTTGGAGACATGCATTAGAGACTAAATGATTTCGCATAAGTATGGTTAAGACTGGATTATGGAGTGCACTTTTGATGGAAGCAATGATGAAGGAATCAGGGTGAAGACTGCTGATGATAGTATTAAAAAAAAAAGATTCCTTTAGATACTTGGGATCTATTTTGCAACATGATTGGGAAATTGATGGAGATGTTACTCATAGAATAATTGCAGGTTGACTAAAGTGGATGGAGCATCTTCTGTTTTATGTGATAATAATTCCTTATGAAAATCATATGGAAGTTTTACAAAGCAGCTGTGAGACATGTTATGCTCTATGGATTTGAATGTTGGCATGTGAACCATAAACATGTGCAGAGAATGTCAGTTGCAGAAATGAAAATGCTAAGGTGGATATGTGGACACACACATACACACGTAAAGATCGGATTTGGAATGAAACAATCTGAAGGGTGTAGCTCCGATCGAGAATAAGATGTGAGAAAATCGCTTGAGGCGGTTTGACCATTTACAAAGGAGATCGAGTGATGTACCGGTTAGGAGATATGAGTGTTGGGATGTTGAGCCGGCTAAGAGAGGGCGAGGAAGGACCAAGACGTGTTGGAACGAGACTGTAGGGTTCTTAGTTTTTTTGGATCTAAGCTCAAGAATGACTCAAGATAGATCTGAATGGAGGCAAAGAATTCATGTAGCCGACCCTACTTAATGTGGGAAAAGGCTTTGTAGTTGTATTCTTTTTTTGATGTATTAATAACCTTTATTTTTTGAAATTAATAAATCGACTACTTGGTGTCTTCTGTAACTCTGCAACTACTACGCATATTTTTTTGAGGAAAGAAGGGTCAAATGTCAAGAAGATGCCCCACCCGTAGGCCTTCTCTGCATACAACCACTTTGTCCATGTCAAGCATTGCTTTTTAATCCTTCTTCCACGAATTGATGATATTTTATATTGGAAGATGTTGAATGGGGGATGCTATTTGATATCGTATCGTGTACCTTATATATTTTCTTATTATGTTCGAACTCTCATGTAATTATGCTTGCCCTATTATAAAAGAAGGAATAGATCAGAAAAAAAATGTCAATGTTGTAGTTGGCGAAATCATCCTTGATTGGTGATTTTTATCTTCTTGTTCCCCTCTTTTGTCTTACACGGTCATATTGATCGTTATTGGCATCATCGACGTTGTTCCTACCATTAGATCTGTTACCATTGTTGCCAAACTAGCGCCAACCTTTCGCCAATGATGCCATTGTTGCCTACAGCCTTGCTGCGGCATGTGGCTGTGTTGCTGTGTCTAGTGACCTTGCAATCGATCCTCCTGCGGTGCTTTTGTTATTGCTTGCGACTTCATTGTCACCAATGGTTTAAATATCGATACCAGACTTTGTATCGGTACCATGTTGATATTAAAATTCGGCGATAAATTGCCGAAATATGACGACCATTTGTGAAGGAAAGACCTTTTCAAGGGCATATATTGCCATATCGCTCAATATATCGGTCCCACGTCGATACTGATATATCAGCAATATATCACCGATATATCGTGATATCTTGAACCCTTATTAGCGCATCTCCTGGCCTCACCTTAATTGCAGTACATTTGGTACCACTACCGACGACCTCACTTGACATCCCTATCAGCTTTATTGGCCCTTGACACGGTGCCATATCTGTTAACCTTTATGTAGAACTTCAATCGCCTCCACGGCAATATCGTCCTATCACCCGAAATGCTCCAGGTCTTGGTTTAAGGACTTCTTGTTGCACTTGTTTCGTGACATTTTGAGCTCCTATGGGCACATACTCTTACTACTCGTTCTCATGGTGGCATCCTGCATCTGTTGTAGTGCCATAACAACACCAGTACCCTTCTTTGCACTATGGTCATCCTTATGCACCTCCTGCTGGTCTTTGTGGCTATTTAGCAAGGTTCATGAGACTCTTGATTCAGTTATTCACGAAATTTAGTTCTCTCAGCAGCACATACTTTTGTCATAGAGGCTAGGGGCACTCTGTTCTCGTGGTGGCATCATGCACTGTGCATTGCGCCCCACTGCGGCAATGCCAGAAATCATGTGGTATTGCTTGCTGGCCACATCCTCCTCCTCTACCACATTTAGAAATATCTCTAGCTACTGTTGCCACAAGATCTTGAGAAATGCCAGAACTTTGGTTTGCCACTTTTACAAATCATGGTCTCAGAGGTTTCCGATTTTTTGTGGGAGGCCAGAAGAAGCTATATTTATTCTGAAGCCTACTGACGATGGCTTTGAGAGATGGGAACATGATAATTATATTGTTATGAGCAGACATGAACAACATGTTGAGTATTGCTGCTATTTCGGATGTGTCAACAGAGTAAGGATTCTTATCTTAGGATTCAAACGCCTGTATAATCTGCATTTACCACATAATCTGATAAACCTGCTTTAATTATGCGAGCTTTGTAGAAGTCAGTGCCTGTTGGATCATTAAAATGACTTTGAAACTTAAAGTATTTATTTATCACGGTTGGCTTTTAACAACAAAGCAAACCATCTTTCGAATTGAACTTATATGTTTGGTATATGATCGACACATACCTAGTCTCATTATATGTCAATCGGCATGCACTATCAAGTATCATCTCGATGGATCTCTGCACTACACCATGGCATGGCTTAAGGCTCTACTCAGGCATCCTGGTAGGCATGTGTTCGCATTGTCCCTATGCATACTTTATATACCTCACCTTTGTTCTTTTTTTAGGCCAACATCACTTTTGTTCTTCAACGGATAGGAAAACTTCACCATCTTTGAGAAACATCTAGCCTTATTGATCCCGTGGTTTTCTCCTTCTCCTATAAGAGGATTCCATACAAATCATATGTGCTTTGTGCCAAGGTTTTAGGCAACGATATCGACATGGCGTCGATAATGATATTTCAACTATATATTTTCGATATTGCTTAAATATCATCCATTTCGACGCACAATTGTGAAGGTAGGACTGAAAAACACGAGGATATTGCCATTTTGTCAAAAATATGGCCAACATGTCGATAGCGATATATCATGATGTTTCGATCCGTGCTTTGTGTATGGTTATGTATGCTGCTTTCTACCATAATATCCAATAACTTATTATTAAGATTGCATTTTTCTACCATTTTCATTGAAAATGAGGTTTTAAGCTTTCATATTGGGAAGCCATTATCATTGTATTTTAGCCTGTCCCCTCAATGTAGTTCCTTCATTCGTCAGGCATCATCTTGCTTCATCAAATAACACTTAATAAATTTGTGGGCGAATTAAACCCATTCACCTAGAACTCTCCATACTTCTATAGGAATGTCATCATGTTATACACCTTTCTCATATTTTGTAACCTTCAAAGCCTCCTCTACTTCCTTTGTATCCGTCTACAGCTTACATGATTCATGTAACATTCACTATCAGCAGGATCTCCCAAAGTGTTCTCTTTATTCCTTTTCTCAATGAAAATCTTATGGAAATATTGCTTCAATCTAGTCTCTATATCCTTTTGAGTAACAAGTACATGTCCTTCCCCATTCTTGATGCATCTTACTTGATATATATCTTTGGTTTTTCTTTCTCTTGCTTTGGCCAATCTGAATATATCCTTGTGACCTTCCTTCAAGTCAAGCTTTTTGTACAAAACTTCATAAGCTTTCGACTTGGCTTCACGTACAACCTTCTTTGCTTCCGTCTTCACTATTTTGTAGATTGTGATAGTTTCCTCTCTTCTATCCTTATACATAGCTTTAAAGTAAGCTCTTTTAGTTTTAAGCTTCTCTTGCAACTATTCACTCTACCATTAAGCCTCCCTTTTGGTCTGGAACTCCTCCCTTAGACTCACATAGTGTCTATTTGGCTACCTTTCGGATACAAAAAGCTACCACCTCCTATTACTTCCATTATAATACCCAAATAAGTCTTCTAAATCTTTCCTCTTGAAGCTTGTTTGCTTCAATTGAAGATTCCACCATTTAGTTCTAATGATTTTGGGAACCAACCTCTTCTTTACCAACTGCACATCCATGAGTCCATGACTAGCAAGCAATGTTGAGATGCCAATTTCTCTCATAGGATTACTTTGCAGTCTTTGCAACACAGCCATTCTCTTTTCCTCATTGCTAACTGCTAAGTAATCTATATGTATTTTTAGTCATGCCCTCTTATAAGTATTTAAATGCTCCTCCCTCTTCCTAAAGAGAGTGTTTGCAATGAAAAGGTCATAAGCCATTACAACATCCAGGATGAGTTTTCCCTCTTCATTTCTATCCACAAAGTCATGACCTCCATGAACACTAGCATGCTCTGAAGCATCCTTTCCCACAGGTCCATTAAGATCTCCACCCAGGTAAATCATCTCTCTTTGTGGGATTTATTGCATAATTTTATTGAAATCCATCCAAAGAGCTTGTTCAATCCATTTCTCTAATCCGACTCACAGCGCATAAACTGATATTATGGTTGTGCATACCGTATGATGGGGGTCATTCGCCAAACTTCATGCCAAGACTTTAGTCAGAATAGCTTCGATCAAACTGTTGTATACGCGTTCATGAACATGTGAACTTTCTTTTTGTAGTTATTTTGTACACATTATTATTTTTTGAGGGCCTCCGCCGTATAGGTGGATGCCCAAAAACTTCATTTATCACCGAAAAAAATATTACAATCCTAGTGCATTTATATGGTATACATGGTTATAGGTTCCAAAGTTCAACGCCTTTGCGTGAAACACCACATTAGCTCCATAGAAATGGTCTTGTTTAAAAACCATCCTATTTCTAGCCAGCCACAATACTCATATCATTGTAATACTCCCCAACCTCCCCTTCTCCTTGCCATTCCAGTCTGCTCCAATGGAACGCCAGAATCCAGAAACACTATCGATTGATTACTGAAAGTGTTCCACACCTCCACGAAGCCCCGACAATTGAAAAAAAGGTGATCGTCATCTTTAGCAACCACCAGGCACCGGGAACATGTTGGGTCACCCTGAACGAACTTCGTAAATCTGGCTCGAGTCATCAATTTTCCTCATCTAAACAACCACAAGAAGATCTTTACACGATTTGGAACCTTCCATTTTCAAATCCTTTTGCAATCTACCACACATCCCCTTGGGTCGAAAATCATTGGGCCCTTCAAAGCCCTGTACGCCTTTAAGATGGAAAAGGATTTGTCGCACCATGTCCAGTCCAATCAGAAGGTCCTGCCACATTTTCCAACTCAAGCATATTCATAAGCTTCTCCATCCTTTGATCTAAAAGCTAAGATTTGAACTGTGGAAAGAAACAATGCTCATCCCACACATCCGCCATCGAGCAGTCCGGGCACACCACCAAAACCTTCAGTCGTGGAAATCTCATTTGCAAAGACCCTCCCACCGTCCAATCATCCACCCAGAACCGAAAACCAGTGCCATCAGCTACAATAGGTCTCGGAAACGGGCAGAGCCCCTTGCCACGTTGCATACACTCCAAAAATAAGATGGTGCATGGCCAATTTTTGTAGGGACATGAAAAGAACGATCAAAATCACATATTTTCCTTATCAAGGTACAAATCGGATTGTTGCAATCTCCCCAAATTCGAGAAACCTATTTGCTAAGCAATGCCGTATACATCTCCTCCAAACTCAGAACTTCCAGACCACCGTCATCCTTTGAATAGGATACCGTCTTCCAATCCACCGGAGGGAACCCATTTGCTTGGCCAGAAGTCGACCAGAAAAAACGCCTCATGATAGTCTCCAACCTCTTTCGCACCTTAACATGCATGAGATTAGACAACATAAAGAAATTAGGGATCGCCAACAAGACCTACTTCAATAGCACTAATCTTTATTCCCTTGATAAGCAAGTTGATTTCCTTCCTGCTAATCGCTGCTCCAGCTTCTCCTTAACCAGCATCCAATCCGTAGTAGCACATTCTCCTAGACACATGAGGTACCTCAAGGTAATGTAGATGTAAATCCCTACGCGACGATCGTAACCAATTGACACGTAAATCATTATCCTTATCCAACGATTTAACGGGAACGAACTCTGACTTGTCTATGTTCTATCCAACGCAGACACTGCACCAAAGATATCCAACGCTACTGTTAATCCCATCCAGTTGTCAGCACCACCCTCATAAAAAAGTATGATATCATCCACGTATTGAAGAATGGGTATATAAATATCTTCCTTTAAATAACCACTGCAAAAACCTTCAGATACGTTGTGATTCACCTAATCGTCAAAACATCTGTCGTAAACACAATAAGAAATAGTGCCAGTTGGCAACCTTGATGAACATCGTGTTGAGGCTTGGTTGTCTGTTTACCAGAACCGCTCATGATGTGGTTGTCGCATACCTCTTCATCCATGAGATCCACCTATCTGGGAAGCCACGCCTGTGTCGTGATGCCCAGATAAAACGCCAGTCTAGACAAATCATAAGCCTTCAAGAAATCCACCTTCTATAGAACACCCTTTGTCTTCCTCATACGCCAGACAATCTTCGACGCCATAACCACACTATCCATGAGATGTTTGCTCAACAAAAAAGCACTTTGAGCTGTTGAAATAATCTTTTTCAACATTCCCCTCAATCTGTTGGCCAAAACTTTTGCCACAATCAAGTAGATGGCATTGGGTAACGCAATTGGTTTATAGTCTTCAATTCTTACAACAACTTCCTTTTTAGGAAGCAGAAAAATAAGAGATCGATTGAGCCAGTCAAACCCAAAGTTACCTTCAATGAACTTCGTTATGAGACCCATTACCTCCTCTGGAACCATTTCCCAAAACTCCATGAAAAAGAAGACGTGGAAGCCCAGGACATCCTGTCGCACCTCCAACTGCTTAAACCACTTCGTCAAGGCCTCCACATCTAAAATAGAAATGTGGCCCACCCCTACCCCCAACCACCGCGACCTGGAATGGATGCTCCACCTACTCATTTGTCCGAAGTTCTTCGTCACTGCCCTCGCAATCTCTCCCTCTTCTCGGTGCATCTTTCCCCCAACCTTCACTGAGTGAACAAAATTACTCCCTTGTCTATTTGCAACCGCATGGAAAAGTCTTATATTTATGTTACACTCCATCCATTTTTGATGTGACCTCTGTCTCCATTCACACTCTCGCTTCCTGTCCTCCTCCAAGATCTTCTGCACTAAGCCCCGGCTCGCAAGCTTCTCATCATTTGGCTACCTTGCGTTCTCAAGCGAGTCAAGTCTCACCATGTCATCATGCGTCTGATTTCTCCTCAATTCATTATTGTTACGATACTCCTTGTATCCGGACAATGTATGATGCAACACAATAGGCTTCAAGGTGACCTTGATGTAGTCGACCCTTCCACCTCTATCTCAATCCAGAACTTACCGACCATGTCTCTAAATCACTCCTTCAGCATCCAACACCTCTCAAATATGAAGTAAGAAGACGAGGTTCTCCCGTTGTCGGAGTCAAGACAGAGAGGTGTGTGATCCGATCTTGATCTGGGCAACGAGATTACCATAGCAAGACTGAACATCTCCAGGGCTTCAGTCGAGAGCATGAACCTATAAATACAAAACCGAGAGGATGAGTTCCTCCATGTATATACACAAGTTGTCACATCCAACACCTCTAGGGCTAGCTCCACCACCACTGAAAACAAAATAGATCCCGTATCTTATGCACCTCTATTTCTCGGTCTATCATCAGAGTAGAGCGTGACATTGAAGTCACCCCTAACTATCCAAGCCACCCTCGAGAATTTACGCCTTATTTCTCGCATCTCCTCCCATAAAGCCACCTTCGTGGAGGCCCCCATGATACCATACACCAAGGTGACCACAAAACATGCAAGGTTCGCCTTGTTCACCAGTACCACAGAAGCACAGTGCACCAAAATCAATTCATCATGTAAATCTACGAGACATTCGTTATAAGTAACCACAATCCCACTGCGCTCCCTGCCGCCAGTGCTGAGCAATTCTCCTTGAGTTGTGGCCAGAAGTAGAATTCCACCTATCCGCTTTCCATGACTCAATCTTGGACTCCTGTAAGCATGCCACATCCACTTTCCACTTAGCCATCATGGAGCCTACTGCCAACCGCTTTTTAGGTTGGCCCATGCCCCTCACATTCCATTTAATAAACCTTATCGTTGAACTGAGGGGATAGTCTCCGCTATCTGTACACCTACTTTAGTAGCAATTGCTAATTCGAACTCTCTCCTCCGTTATTTCGTCGCTTTCCCCTACAACATTTCTTCTTGGTACCTCATAATCCTCCTGCTCAACTATTCCTTCCTCCATGCTGACACCTCCATCGTGCAAATCTACCCCACGCTCACATTTTAGCAGCCTTAACTCCAAATCCAAAATGCTTACCCTACAGTGCTTCTGAGAAAAAAGATAACACGTTTTTTCTTCCTCTGAAATCTACCTTTCACCAACGGAGTCAACGTCACCCTATTGTAACGGGAGCTTACCCTTAAGACTCCCTTTCAGCCTACCTCTACATGATAATGTTGTCACTCGCTTCTAATGTGGTATCATCCTCCCTGTTCTAGCATCGTTGTGCCCACCATCACATCCTCTAGGAGCTCTGTACACGGCTTCACTTCCACCGCCAAAAGTCACAGTCAAAGCACCCAACATCAATCTCTTTGGAGTGGAGTGGTTATCCGTGGGGAGGAGCCTCGCCGCTGTCTGTGTCGTTAAAGTTAGCGTCGTTACTCCCCCTGCCACTAGTTGCGACAAGCTTATGGGGGGGGGGGATTGCACGCCCTTGCTTGTGCCCCCATTTGATTCAATGACCGAAGCCGTGGCTCCATTGCCTGATGTCGGGTTAAAGATTGAACCCGAAAAGGTTACCACAACTGTCAGTATCGGGGAGTCCGTCAACATCACGAACTGACTTGGGTGTTGCGGAGTCCCATTTTGAACCTTACTTGGACTCGTAAACGGGTTCAAGAAGCCCGAGCCCGAGCCCGAAGTGTTTACCCTTTTCGAGGCACTGCCGTTAGGTTTCTCTGAGAAATCCAACGTTTTAGCTCCCCTATATTCATACGATCATGGACCTTTCACCTCGGATTTCACCTCTTCAACTTTCTCGACCTTCGTCAGAGAATGCTTCGTCGGTGACTCATGCTCCAGTAAGACCAACACAATGATACCAAGCTCCTTTTAATATTCATTGAAGTATGCAACGGTGATGTTAGTCATGTCCCCACATCAGGATGATTACTTTTGATCGAGGTTTGAAAAATCAAAAGGCGGAATGGGGTGATTTCCCTAGAATCGAGGCAAGGCGTAGCCTCGAGGCGATCGAGACTCAGTGCTCTTCCAAAGAAATATGTAATTTAACACAAAAATATTGTATTAAAATTAAGAAACCTTATATTATAAATATAACACTACATCGAAACCCCCTACTATTAAAAAAGAGATATAACACCACATCTCTATACAATTATATCAATGAAAGGATATTTAATGTAATTATTCAATACCATAGAAGAGCATATATTGCTGCTAATGTGAAACTAAAGCATACAACAACAACAACAAAGCCTTTTCCCACAACTAAGTAGGGTCGGCTACATGGATTCTTCGCCTCCATTCAGATCTATCTTTGGTTAATCCCGGGCTTATATCCACAAAACAAAGATCCCTTTGTATGGTCTCTTTCCAACACTTCTTGGGCCATCCCAACACTCACATCTTCTAACCGGTGCGTTAGCTGATTTTCTTTGCAAATGACCAAACCATTTTAAGCAGTTTTCTCGCATCTTATCCTCGATCAGAGCAACACAAACTTTCTTTCTGATTGAATCATTCCGAATCCAATCTTTACGTGTGTGCCCACACATCCATCTTAGCATTTTCATTTCTGCTACAACCATTCTCTGCACATGTCTATGGTTCACAGGTCAACATTCAGATCCATAGAGCATAGAAGGTCTCGCGGCTGCTTTGTAAAACTTTCCTTTAATTTTTAAAGGAATTTTCTTATCACAGAGAACAACAGAGGCTCCTCTCCACTTTAGCCAGCCTGCATTTATTCTATTAGTAACATCTCTATCAATTTCCCCATCATGTTGCAAAATAGATCCCAGATATCTAAAAGAATCTCTCTTTTGAATGTTATCATCACCAATCTTCACCTCAATTCCTTCACCATTTCTTCCATTTAAGGTGCACTCCATATATTCTGTCTTAGCCATACTTATACGAAATCCTTTACATCCAACTCATGTCTCCAGACCTCGAGCTTCTCATTTACTCCATCTCTAGTCTCGTCAATCAACACAATATCATCAGCAAATAACATACACCAAGGTAACTCATCCTGAATGTGACTTGTCAACTTGTCCATAATCAAAGTAAAAAGAAATGGACTCAAAGCTGAACCTTGATGTAAACCAATGTTGTTGTCAAAATAGCCAGTCTTCTCAGACGGCGTCCTTACACAAGATAAAGACCTATCATACATGTCCTTTATGAGGTTAATGTATAGGACATGCACTTGTCTCTTCTCCAAAACTCTCCACAATATCTCTCGTGGGACAGAATCATAAGCCTTCTCCAAATCAATAAAGATCACATGGAGGTTCTTCCTTTTAGCTCTATAAATTTCCATTGTCCTCTTCAGCAAATGGATGGCTTCAATAGTTGAGCGACTTGACATGAATCCGAATTGGTTTTCTTTGACGTTGGAAACTTGCCTCAACCTTCTCTCAATCACATTCCCAAATTTTCATAGTGTGACTCATCAGCTTGATACCTCTATAATTTGAACAATTTTGAATGTCTCCTTTATTTTTATAAAGAGGCACCACGATACTCCTCCAATATTCAAGCATTTTCTTGCTTCGTCAAATAACATTGAATAGATTCGTAAGCCAAATCAAACCGCGCTTACCTAAAACTTTCCATACTTCTATAGGGATGTCATCCGGTCCTACACCTTTCCCAGGTCTCATAACCTTGAAAGCCTCCTCTACTTCCTTTCTTTGTATCCGTCTATAGCTTGCATGATTCAGGTAACTTTCACTACTAGCTAGATCACACAAAGTGATCTCTCTATTTCCTTCCCCAATGAAATGTTTATGGAAGTATTGCTCCCATCTAGTCTCTATATCCTTCTGAGTAACAAGCACGTGACCTTCCTCGTCCTTAATGCATGTCACTTGAGAAAGGTCTTTGGTCTTTCTTTCTCTTGCTTTGGCCAACCTGAATATATCCTTCTGGCCCTCCTTAGAGTCGAGATTTTTATACAAAACTTCATAAGCTTTCGACTTAGCTTCACTTACAACATTCTTTGCTTCCTTCTTTGCTATTTTGTAGTTTATGACAATTTCCTCTGTTTTATCCTTATACATAGCTTTAAAGCATGCTTTTTTAATTTTTAGCTTCTCTTGCACCCCTTCACTCCACCACCAAGCCTCCTTTTGACTTGGGGCTCCTCTCTTTGACTCGCCTAGCATCTCTTTGGCTACCTTTCGGATACAAGATGCTACTGCCTCCCACATCTCGTTTGCACTTTCACTACAATCCCAAGATAAATCATCTAAAACTTTCTCCCTGAAGCTCAATTGCTCAGTGGAAGATTCCACCATCTAGTTCTAGTGATCTTAGGAACCCTCCTTTTCTTTACCAGCCATTTTATTTGTACATCCAAGACTAACAAGCGATGTTGGGTTGTCAAAAACTCTCCTGTGATTACTTTGCAGTCTTTACAACACAACTGATCTCTTCTCCTCAACGCAAAGTAATCTATGTGTTCTCGTTGGCCTACTCTTATAAGTAATTAAATGCTCCTCCCTCTTCTCGAAGAGAGTGTTTGCTATGAAAAGATCATATGCCGTTACAAAATCCAAGATGTCTTTTCTCTCTTCATTTCTATCCCCAAAACCATGTCCTCCATGAATACTAGCATACCCTGAAGCATCTTTTCCCACATGTCCATTAAGATCTCCACCTATGCAAATCATCTCTTTGTGGGATTCCTTGTAAAATCTTATCTAGATCCTCCCAAAAAGCTTGTTTAGTCCTTTCATCTAAACCAATTTGCGGTACATAAATTGAGATTATATTCAACATTTCTTCTTCAAGCACCAATTTTAGCAAAATAATCCGATCCCGAATCTTTGCACCTCAACCACACAATCCTTCAAATCCTTATGAGCAACCACTCCAACACCGTTTCTACCCTTATCTTTACCTGAATACCAAAGTTTAAAGCCTGTCTTCTCGATCTCTCTTGCTTTCTCTCCAACCCATTTAGTCTCTTGAAGATATAGTATATGAATCTTCCTTCTTTCCATCGTATCCACTATCTCCATCAATTTTCCAGTCAAAGTGCCAATATTCCAACTACCAATCCGCAACTTCCGTTGCAATCTCTTTTGGACTAACTTCTTTACTCGCATGCGTCCATTATGCGAGAACCCTTGTAAATTTTGGACTGCATCCGAGCGGTGATGCAACGGAACTAGCTTAATTATCCGCATGCGTTCCTCATGCGAGAACCCTTTCAAATTTTGAACTACATCCAGGCTGCGATGTAGCGGCCCTTGTCAAATAAATTTTCATTGCATTCGGGCGATGCAACGCGTCACAAGTAGGGAACGCCTCAATGAAATATGTATGCTTGCTTAAATCCATGTTGAAAAGATCCGACTGTCATGAGGCAACATCCTAAATAATAATTTTTTAAAATATTATTTAGGAAGTTGTTTCCGACTGTAAAACTAAAGCACGATTAGAAATATTAATAATTTCTATTTTTTTATTTCTATTTCACGTTAACAAAGAAATGAAATTCATTCAATAACTCCAATACTTAATTTGTAATCACATATGTAAAGTCACCAATGCATGTATAAGCATTTAACAACATATTACATCTTGTGCTATTTGTGTTCTACTTTCGCTGCGCACAACACAGTTCAACTTGAAATCAGACTACAATTTAATTCTTAATAAGTTTATATCTTTTGGTAACCAGCGTAGCAGATCTGATTAATAGTACAAAAGGGAGCCCTTATTGGTCTAAATGCAGAAAAATCTTTATATTAAAACACATTCCTAAAAAACATTATATTAGAAAACACAAACACTTGAATCATCAATATTGTATTATAATTCCAAACTACATAGTTTGCAGTACCAAAGATTTATTTTGCCACTTAGGCAGCTGTGCCAACATTGATGTGTTGAGGAAGAACATGAAGCATGAAATTGCCGAGAAATTAGCACTTGATGCAGTCGTCTTTGTTAATGTCTTAAGTTCTATTATTGAGGGTTGCGTTTTTCACATAATTGATTTGAGTTTAAGATCCAAAATCACAATACAATTGGAAGACATCCTAGCCTATATAGAGCAAATTTTGTTCTGCAGTATCTCAAACAGATTCGGATTTGAGGAATGAAGGATATAGGATAATCCTCAAGCCCTTCACGGAAGCGTGAGCATCGTATCGAATACGACGAAGAACGACTAGTCGGACTAGTTGTTAATGCAGCGGAAATTAAAAATTTTCATGTGACGAAACGGCATGATCCAAGAACACTTCTCGGATCGTTTCGTCTAAACCAAAAACAAGTAATAGGATTACCTCTTTAAGCGTGGTTGCGATCGAGTCTCTAAACGAAGAGACCTCCTGTCTCAAGTCCGATCCGACAGAGGAGACGCTTGCGAGGTTGTTGATGAAACACGTACTTATCGCAATCCATGTTGATGATCCAAGCAGCGGATCTCCTGATCTCGACACACGAGATCCGACGTCTTCTTCATGAGCGAGACACACAGATGGAGACGGAGATCCACGAGCAAACGTTCGGGCAGCATAACGACGACGCTGCGGCGATGGAGACTCTCTTTAGGGCATCCATGATGGACGGCCATGAGAGAGGAAGAGAGAGGGCTGACATGTAGAGAGAAATAGAGAGAGAGACTTATGTTCTCTTGTGTGTAAAGAAGAGCAAAGGGGGTGCCCTTCTATTTATAATATTTTGGGATCCATGGATCTCAATCCATGTGCAACACAAATCCAATGGCTCTCATTGATTTGTGTTTCTTTTAATGGCTAAGATTAGTGTTGGTAAAAACAAACAACAATTAATTTAATTTAGATCAAATCTATATTGATAAATCAATATAAATCAATCTTAAATTAAATCAAACAAATATGGAGATAATGGGAAAGAGAGAGTGCCTCCTTCTATATACATGGAGTGGACGGCCAACCTTTCCTAATAGGAATAGGTAGCCGTCCCTCCTATTAATATGGAAGGAGCATCTTCAATGTAATCTCCCTTGATTACGTTATTCCATGTATCTCTAATTTATTACAACAACAATTGTTGTAAATTATTCTACAAAAATAATTCATAATTATTTTGTGAATATTGCAATCTTTCCATTGGAAATTTGTGAATCACATTCACAACCTGAAATAAAATGTAAATTACATTTTCAATTTAATATCCAATGTGAATCCAATTCACATCAACATTTAATTAACAAATGTAAATTACAAATCTCTCTCTCTTATATATTATAAATCACATTTATGATATATATGATTAATATAAATAATGCTATCCACATTAATTATATCCATGATGCTTAAATCACATTTAATCATCTTGGATCTCTATTCTCATGTGCCCAAATAATGTGAATCACATCCACATTATTTATTTCTTTGATAATCAAATCACATTTAATTATCTTAGATAATTCTCTATATAATATGAATCAAATTCATATTTATTCATGATAATTAAATCACATTTAATTATCCATTTTCTCAATGCTCGGATACATATTATCAACAATGAAGTTATCCTAAACCCTTTCAAGGATAATGCACTTTCTCCGCGAATACTTGGAGATAAGGACATGGCTATTGTATTGTTCCACGTATAGTGACTTGGATATTAAGCTCACATCTCAAATCCAGATCTCGGGCCTTCCATAGATGCTTGATTAAATCAAGACCGCAAATCTAATCTTCTCATTGCATATGAATTACATTCAGATCAATGCCCAACATTTGGACTAAGATTAGATTACTTCTCTACTGAGAGGAGTCACTAAAATCCAGGTCCGTTTCATCACTCTCTAGGAATGGAAGCATCATGGTTATACAACCGTTTATGATCACATCACCCTTAGGTATTCCCAATACCTGTACATCCTGCATACTGGAAGACTCAGAATAAACCTGAAGTATAAGATCAATTTTACACGGTCTACTTCAGAGTTTTATCATTAAGTTTCTCATTCGATCATTGGGAGTCAGTATCGATCATATACTTTCCAAAATCATATATCATACCTAGGTCTTGATCATATACTTTCCAAAAGTATATATCAAACCTACAAATTCAGTCAAGCTTCCAAAGCGAGACGACCGTGCACGGAATTTGATTCTTCCCAATATCTCATGAGCGAGCTCATGTCTTCCGGTTCAGTAACTGAACCTGTATGATCCTTTTGAGAGATCGTATTACTCATATGCCCTTATATGCATACAAGCGCGTCGGTGTATAGACTTTGATTAGGTCGTCAACCTATTGGTCTGCCAAATGTACATACTCATACATATAGTAATACATCTGTCTCTGATCAGAGGATGCGTGCCTATATCGTGATAGCTTACGTTATAGGACTTCGGATATCTCGATCTCGTTAAGTCAACTCTTTGACCTAACTAATCTGACACCTCCGAATCTCTATTCCTATGCAGAGGACCTGCATCAAGAGGTCGGTCAGATATCAGCCTAAATGAGAAAGGATTGCCATCTCCTACTCAGGCTGGAGATCATTTCTCAACAATCATTCGACAGTGCTTGATGAGTCCTCAATCTAACTCTTTAGATATTCATCCAAGCACCAGCCTCTATGATTCAATAATTGAATCAACAGCTGTATGATCATTAAGATGGCCATGATACATAACCCTAATTGTACTAAGGGACCTATTATGCAAATTATTTATTCTTCATTTCAGATCAGGGAATGATATTCGCAATAACATTTATTGCATAATGGCTCACCGTGGGCTCGCATGTCCATCAAGGAAAACGCCTCATAGGGCGCCTCGAAAAGGCTCTAGACCGCCTCGCCCAAGTGAGGCGAGCGTCTCGACAATGAAGCCTGAGGCGTACACCTCATGGCTAAAGATGACTGCCTCGCCTCAAGGCGTATGCCTTGAACGCTTCTAGGGTAGTTTTTAAAAAACATGCTTTCGACCCCTCTCCCAACCGTAGCCCGGAGGAGAAGAGCTTAGCTTCCACAAGGTTTCCAGCTTCCTACATCATATTGGGATGCCCGCCATCTTTAATATCCAAGCCTCCTCCTTCGACCGTGCCCCTCCGTCCAAGAACGTGGGTCTCCTACAGACGGTAGCTCCCCGTAGCTAAGGTGGCAAATCCACTTCCAAAGCACCACCCAATGCCTCTTTTACACCTTTCGGTGATTGGCTCGTGATGCACAATGAACCGCAGTGGGAGCCAAATCACATCCACAGGTGCTCCTTCATCCCTTGTTGCGAGGATTCTATCCCAAACTCAGCTCAAGGTTGCCGCCTCTCCTTCCCCGACTATAAGACCTCCCATCGCCTCGGCCGAATTCGTCCTGTTGACCCTCTCATCAAACACGTTAGTTGTAGTAACGATCTTTTTGGGATTGGGACACTCTCGGAAACGAAAACATTCTTTCCAACATTGGCTGCCTTCTTTGACCATACCCTTCCGTCCTGGCAATCCTTGCGACGATGTCCGGGCCTCCCGCACGGGAAACAAAGTTGTTCCATTGCCCCACACATACGAGATGTGGTTAGATGCTCCACATCGGAAACATCATCTCGGGACTCCGTTTGCGATTTCATCGGCCGCTTTTTTGTCTTTGGGAAGCTCCATGGACCGTCACCGGCCAACTCTTCCAACACCATCTCCACATCCCTCCGAGCATCGGTCTCCCTCTCCTAGCTGTTGGTGGCCTTACCGTCAACTGACTCGGAGGTTTTTTCTCCTCCGCCTGCCATATCGCTCTCACCCGCTCCCTCTCCCCTCATCAGCGTGAATTGTGCTTGGTAGAAGTTGTGTATTATACACATTATGATTGATGTGTGCACTTCCCAGAAATAAAGCCAAGGTGTTTTAACTTCTGTGCTCACATCAGAATGACCAGCCACCTTTTTTGCAATAGCCGCTGTCTTGATACAGAAATTATACAGTTCTTCATTTAAAACACACAAAAAAGATTAACTTTACCAGCTTGTATACACTACAAGCTTTTTTGGGAGGAAGGCCTATGCATCATAGACGTGTAGCATTTGTTTCACCTCATTGATAAGTCTTTTATTTTAGCAAGCGGATCTGCAATAGAGTTTGCTTCTCTGTAGACACGAGTAATACCTCATATATAAGACTTCTAAATGAAAGAAGTTCTTTCCAGTACGTATGCAAATTCCATATTTTTACATTTTTTCTCTTTAAACATCTGCACCAAACTTCCGAATCCCTTCCAAGCTAAGTATTTTAATAACCGTTAGCATCACAAATTCTCAACCCTTCAAGAGTACCTTTACTCAGCTTCAATATTGGCAGTGTTTCAAAAAAATATTGAAACCAAATCCATCTTGGCCTCTAATTGCAGATGCTCTTATAAGCAGCTTCCACACCTCCTCCTCTGGCAATACCAGTGTTTCTCTTAGAAGTTCCATCTGTGCTTAAGAATTCCCTTGGGAGGTTTCTTGGGCATACCTTGCGCGTTAAATGACTATAGCATTTGTTTGAACAGAAATCCTTTTGTTAACATGGAGATCTGCAATAGAGTTTGCTTCTATGTAGACATGAATAACTTCATAGATACGACTTCTAAATGAAGTTCTTTCCAATATATTTGCTAATTCCATATTTTACAATTTTTTTCTTTAACATCTGCACCAGAACTTCCAAATCTGTTTCAGGCCAAGTATTTTAATAACATTTAGCATCACAAATTTTCAATCGTTCAAGAGTACCTTAACTCATATTTGATATTAGCAGTGTTTCCAAAGAAATTATGGAAACCAAATCCGTTGTGGTCTCTATTTGCAGATGCCCTTATTAGCAGTTTCCATGCTGCCTCCTCCAGCAATACCAGTGTTTCCCTTAGAAGCTCCATCTGTGCTTAAGAACTCCCTTGGGAAGTGTCTTCGGTAGTTGGGAATACCTTGTGTCGTAGACTGTAACATTTGTTTGGACAAATCCCTTTGTTAGCAAGTAGATCTGCAATAGAGTTTGTTCTCTGTTGACATGAATAACCTCATAGATAAGACTTTTAAATGAAAGAAGTTCTTTCCAATACCTTTGCAGATTCCATGTTTTCCAGTCCTTTTCCTTTAACATCTGCACCAAAACTTTCAAATCTGTTTTAAGCCAAATATTTTAATAACCTTTAGCATCACAAATTCTCAACCCATCAAGAGTACTTTAACTCAGCTTCCATATTAGCAGTTTCCAAATAAATTATGGAAACCAAATCCATCATGGTCTCTAACTGCAGATGCCCTTATTAGCAGCTTCCATGCCTCCTCCTAAGGCAATACCAGTGTTGCCCTTAGAGGCTCTATCTACGTTAAGAACTCCCTTGAGAGGTTTCTTCTAACGAAAGACTTTCCATAAATTTGCAGTATTGTTGGCATTGAAACTCAGTCGTTGGGTTACTGTCTTTTAAGTTTGAATTTTGACAATTTTGACGTTAATCATAGGAAAAATCATAAGAATTTCAGCTTGTGTATTTCTAAGAACAAGCAGTTATTATTATAATCATCAGAGATCCTGTTCCCTTCTATCCAAAATTTTCAAAACATACAAGCTAAGATACCCTTCTGATCTTCTGGAGTAAAGTCTCTTTTAGCATTAATCCCAGAATTCCCTTTTACTTGTTTGGAAGGAAGCCGACAAAATATCCAGTAACCAGTTCCAGCTGATAATGGTAAGTTCTCTATCAAAAAATACATGAATGGTATCCTCTCTCTCTGGATTTATAAAAAGCAAATAACATTCCAAGCTCCTCTAACAGACGGCTCCCCACTTCCTTCCCAAATCCATCTTCTAACTGCTTCATTGTCATTCAACCTGATCTCTTTTGCACTAACATTCCTTCTCTTTCGCACTAAGATTCCTATAAACATTTTGAGGAAGATTCAATATTTGCATTTTTGGCTGTATAGAGGCCGTCATAAAAGATGTTTTTTTTTAAATTTTGAGATTCACAGAGAGGACCTTCTAGAAGCCATTTTTCATTCCAAAACTGAGATTGCCATTGCCAATTTCACTCGCGAATTCCTTACCACTTGCTTTCCACGCTTTTTTTAGATGCCAAAATGGGGAAACATGCAAAAGTGTCCGCCCCAAATGGATACATCAAAAAGGAGCAAAGCTGTTTACAAGAGCCAAGACTCGAGGAGAGTCTTAGCTGAATGGATTACATTTTCCACGTAGGATCATTGTGAGTGGAATAGAACCCTGTTATGTGACAATTAGATTACCCACACTGCCGCAAAAGGAAGAAGCACCCTGTTCGAGTGAACCGAGCGCTAAAGAGAGTTCCAGAAATCTGTGGAATTTCTAGAATCGAGCCAGTCAACTCCAAATATTCCCAAGTCTCCTTAATCCTGTCGCAATGGAAAAAAGGTGGTTAATCGCTTCTACCTCTCCTCCATGTAGAGACTAGTTATGATCAGTACCCTGGAAGTGACTGGACCATCTTTGTTTGGTCAAAATTCTTCCTCGCCTTAGCAACCATAGAAAAATCTTGATATACATAGGGACTTTCAGATCTCAGACAAATCTGCAGTCTCAGATCACATTTTTGTGCATAGGACTTGGATGGTTATTAATAGCCATGTGAAGTCTCTTCACACATTGAAGTTTCCATCTCTCCACATCCAATGGTCTCTGCCAACCGTGAGCCCTTCCAGGCCACTGATTCCAAGAGATGCCTGAATTCTTGCAGGTGTTGATAAGAAAACTAACTGGGAGGTTGGCAGCCACATATCATCTACCCATGTCTTAGAAACCAAGGCATCAAGGTTTGCTGCAAGTAAAATGGTGAGGGAAATCGAGTTGCTAATGTTCCCCCGTCTGTCTAGTGGTCTGTCCAAAAGGCAAAAGAGGAACCGTCTACAAGGATTGGTGGAAAACTGAGGTAGCTGTGGCATGACAGTGCAGATACCCTTCCAGAATGAAGAAAAAAACTATGCGAGGTGGATCACGTACCGTTTTGCATGAATGCCTCAGATGCAACGTGATGAAATAATCTGCACTGCTGTTCCAAAAAACCAAGCTCCCATATCTTGGCGATCAACTACTAGAGTAAGGCTCTGTTCATGGTCTCCAAGCGGTGAATACCAAGACCATCCTCATTTAGGAAGTGTAATTGTATCCCAATCAGCCATGTGAATCCTCGAATTGCTTTGACCATTTTTGCAACAGAAAAATCTCATCATAATCATCTGAAAATGACAGCGCACCCTGATCAACAGTAATCTCGATGACATGAAGAAAACCAATACTACCGTAACAAGCACCAATTTATCTACCACGTGACAGCATAGACATGATGCTACATGCTAACTTCCGTTCAAACTTCTTGATAACTGCTTAACAGTCTGTCAATCAAAGGCAAACACAAGTCAGGGCAGACCCAAAGATGTAACAATTATTTAATGATGGTCATTTCTAGGATGCAAATTTGATGACCAAACCAGGCATGACTCAGATTAGAACGGTTTGGAAGCAAAGAATTCGAAAGAATACATGTAGCTGACGTCCCTTAATGTGGGGGAAACTGCTTGGTGGTTGTTTAGTCATTTGTAGGTCTCGAGTCTTCTTGTTTATATGCTTCTATTTATTAAGTGTCAATAATTTGAGTGTTTTAGTATCTTTAATTTCTGTGATGGTTACTGTGGATGTTCAAACTCTTTTTCTGCACAAAGATTACGATGAGAATGACAGACGCCGAGCTGGGGTTGGTTTGAAATTCTAGATTTGGAAGTGACCTTGGCCCACAGATTTGTTGCAACTATACTGAAGATTGTCTCAAAATTGAAGCGATTTCTCATATTGTTTTGAACTTCCAGACATGCTTTTTATATGACGACTCACTTGTTCTATGATAATCTGAGCATTTGCTTGTACATTCTCTTTCAGTGCCAAGGACGAGAAGGAAATTGGTTTGTGTGTTAAGGAACTGAATTCCCCAGGTTTTTACCCGACGATGGTATCTCTTTGGGTTACAGATTCTTTTGAGAGGAAAGACATCGAAAGAAACCTTTTGTCAAATCTTCTTGTCAGCCTGTGCAAGTCGGGTAGTCGGTTGCTTAGCCAAGCTCAGCTTATCCAAGGGTCTGCAATCACATCTGTTCTTATTTGAACTTTGTGGGGCTTGCCATCAGTGCTCACAAGTATGTTTATTCTTTGCTAGGTTTGACTTGGTTCTTGCCTCCTTGGAAGATGCGGTTAATGATGCCCCGAGAGCTACGGAGTTCCTCGGTCAGATGCTTGCCAGGGCTATCTTGGAAGATGTCCTCTCTTTCAGAGAGATTGGCAGATTGATACATGAAGGTGGTGACGGTTGCCTGCTTGAAATCGGGCTTGCTGCTGATGTACTGGCGGGCGTATTAGAGGTTATAAAGATGGAAAAGGGCGATACGGCCGTGGAGGAGCTACGGGCAAACTCCAGCTTGCCCTTGGAATCCTTCCGGCCACCACATCCCATGAGATCAAGGAAGCTAGAGCAGTTCCTTTAGAGACGTGGTCGCTCTCCGCAGATAGCAATTATTCATGCCTGGATCCATCTATAGGCACTGCAGCTCCAAGAAATTTGTTTAAATTTTGTTTTTCTTAGTTTTTCGTTTTTGTTATATATTTATTTACTTTTTGGCTGGCATCTATTCGAATGGATGCCCGCAATTGGAAGGAGGATGTTACAGTTGGTAGCCGTATTTCATAAGGGAGATCAATTTTCAGTGCCTTAGTTCTCTCGTGTAACGTGTTAGTAACTTTTGGGAATCACTCTTTCTTCTAATCATATGAGCTTTTGCTCCCATGAGGGTTTGCTCACAGAAGAACAGACTGCGTAATGGACTGCCCGCTTAAGAAGAACTGCTGCGCACAGAATTGATCCATTGCAAAACACAATTGGAGAAACTCGTTCGATCTATAATACGGATCGGGCCGTGTTTGGTGATTCTCAATCCAACTGACCATGCTGGTCTGGGGATGTGGCTTTTGCATTTGAACTCGGTGCGGTTTGGCCTGAAGGCCGTGGCGTTCTTGGTTCATAAAAATAGTGTTTAGACATGCTGAATGACCAACGGGTGTTCGCATATTGAATGACCCTTCTTATTTCTCCTTATCCCCTCCCTCCGATCGAACAGAAACTATTCTTTATCCTTCCTTATCCCTCATTTTCCCTTTCCTCTATTCTTCTGCCGAACGGTCCGATAGAGTATTCATCCATGCCAGCCCTGATTCTTAGAATCATGCGATAAATCAATTGCTAAGGAATATCTAAACCCACTAAGTATAGTTTCTGCAATTCAAATCCAGGAATTGAGGTGGTTTATGAAGTTATACTAGTAGTTTAGGTTTGCGAAGAGAGGATTAGGGTACTGTCTTTATTGTGGTTCAGTGGCATCTTTTGTTTAAGAAAAGAAGAAGACGGTAAGGAGATGTAGTTCTTGAATGGTTTAGGGAGAAGGAAGATTTGGCTCAAGTTTGTGGGGGGGGGGGGGGGATGAAGAAGGCGGAGTAGGGCACGCATTTGGAGGGATTTGAGATTGGATTCACCATTATTGATATAATTGTTATAAAATTATTATATCTGGTATTTTATGTGTAAATTATCATAAACATGTATATTTTAGTTATTCTATTAATTTTTTTATTATTCGTATCCGATTCGTATTCGTTTTTAAGGATATGGTAACACATTTTCACATTTGTCAATATCGTATCCGCATTCGTATTTTAAAATAGATAAGGATATGATTATACCTATATTCGTATCCATATCTGACTGTTTTCATCCCTAAGTACGATGCAATAATAGGAGGACATTTCTGTGAGTTTTGTACAACTGTAGGGGTACAAGCGTAGTCGCAAAAAAGTTATGGATATAAGTGTTATTGGAGAAATTCGAAAGCGTAAGAGGGTAAAAGCCCTAAAATCTAATATATAGTTCATGGAGTGTTTTTCTGCACTCTTTATCCTTTTGATCTTTGTCGTCAAACTTAATGATTTGGCTAACGAACTTTGACAATAGGAGTCGATGGTGGAGACCAGAGCAAGATAGGGGTTGTGGTGCGAAAATCCGATGATGTTTAGGGATGTCAAACTTTTCTCAGTCCTTGTGGCGTTCCATCCAAATCCGACCTGATTACCCGAGGATCCATACTAGAAACAGTGAGTTCCATCCCAAGATTCATTTAGTTATTCAATGATGACCAGTTTGGAATACTTGATGTATTATCATTTTTGCCATCCATTGCACATAACTTAACAATTATTTCATATGGCATACATATATACTTACATTTCACAAGAATATGTTCACTCAATTCAAGTCAAAAATATGTAGGTCAACAATATGTGGATCTTTTACAAGCACACAATTTTCATGGAAACAATCATAGCATAGTAAATCAAGAAAATCTATTGCTATCAGACTCAAACTTATTCACAATGTTGACTTTCTATCTTTTTTACTGTCTATTCCTTTAGAGTCACCTATGTCTATACCATGCATCTTGTTTTATCGCATTAGGTTCTTGATGTTAATATTAAAGGTATTACAATACAATAATATTAAAGAAACCTCTTTAAGGTTCATGGGGAGCCACCAAAAGATAATAATGTTAAAGATAATTAATGTAACAATCCTAAAGAGATATAAACCATTATCCATAAGATAACAATCTTAAAGAAAATGGATATAAGGTTCATATTTGATTTGTTAAAAATTTAATTAAGATTCAATTTTTAAAGAAATGAGCAAACTGAATAAGTTAGGTTCGCTTAGGTTTGATTTGCTAATTAAAATTAACATATGAGCATGTATAATAGGATGCATGAATCTACATAGGTATATATG
The DNA here is from genome assembly GCA_037367405.1 of Ottelia alismoides. Taxonomy (NCBI): domain Eukaryota; kingdom Viridiplantae; phylum Streptophyta; class Magnoliopsida; order Alismatales; family Hydrocharitaceae; genus Ottelia; species Ottelia alismoides. The sequence goes on from JAZKJV010000502.1 coordinate 278,687, forward strand.
AATGTGTGCATGTAAGATTGAATGGAAGTTATATGAAATTTGAGTGATACTCATTAACTATTAAATATAAAACTTCAATCAAGATTGAATGCATACAACCCGAATTGGAGCTTGATTCGACAGAAAAAAATCTTATAGAGTACATTCTTAAAGGTTTCTTCTCCAACGAGTCTTACCAATGCGAAACATGGGGTGTACTTCATATTTATCCGTAAATCTAATATTTAATGATTTTTTCAATTCAATCCACATCTTCTAATCAAAACTATTACAGAGAGATTGATGAGAGACATGCAACAAGCTGCGTCGCCAATCCCTTTTGGATGGTAAATCCAATACTTCAAAATACAACATCTATAAACATGAGAATCATAACGTTGCTATGCATAATTTTTTGAATCCTTTTGAGAAGCTTTACTGCTTCAGTTGCCAAGAATCCTAATGTATCAAAATCAAAAGGAATGATTAGATGTTGATTGTCAATACAAGTCTTTTCATGCTTAGCAACTTTAGTTGAGACAGCTTTATGTGCAACCTATCCCTCAATAAAATCACTCTTTATCGAATCCCACCAATGGAGAAACTTCAGTCAAATCAATACTTGCATGCTTCCTTCAAATACCGAGTCGAACCAAACCTGAACAATATTTTTATCTTATTGAGCTGAAAGGAATCCTAATCTTTAATATGCCAAAGGAATAAAATGAACCGGGTAGGTTCATTTAGGTTCTAAAAAGAACACCCAGCACTACCTTGGTTAAATTTCACTAAAATTGCTATCTACGCCCAATCGTAAAACTTATTTAAAGAAAACCCATTTACTGGATTATTTATCATCTGGCCATGTTTTCACAATTCTAAAGATTATTCGAACGAGTAGATCCGTGTAATTCTCGTCCAACATACCGATAATTATGGAAAATTAATCAAGGAGGCAATCCGTATATTTGGCACATTTATTATTTAGCATATTTCAAAATATTCAAATCCTCTCCGCTCTCTCTCCCCTCACAGAAATTAAAACGGCTCCCCTCTGCTCTTAACGGTTCTCTCTCTCTCTCTCTCTCTCTCTCTCTCTCTCTCTCTCTCTCTCTCCCCCCCCTCCAATTTCTCCTCTATCTCTCTCTCTCTCTTCCCCCCAAATCGGAATCGCGTCCCTCCGGTCCAATCCGCCGCACTCAGATCGGGGAGGCGCGACCTTCTCCGCTCGCGCTCCGGAGGTGATCCGCCAAAGCCCTTGATTTTTTCTTATCTCGTCGACGATCGCAACATTTGCCAAATAATTAGGCCCACCAGCTCCTCATCGATCTCTGATCCGTCCATCAAAATTGTTAGGGTTTCTGATCAACCGCCGTGTGCCGGAGATCGACATCCTTTATTATGGTTTTTGATAACTGGGAAATATTTGGAGGAAATCGCGATGATTGCATTTATATTTGAATCGAAATGTGCATTCCACGCTTTTGAGCTGATTTCCATTTCCATTTTAGTTAGAAACGCTCGCTTTCGATGCTGTTAAAAATTCTTAGCTCGCTTTCAGTGTGTGGAATGGGATATCTCGCCGGAGTTGCGAGCAGGTGGAAAATTAGGTGTAATTCAAATGTGTGGAGGAGAGTTTAATCTCGTTATCACTCAAGCAATGGAAAGCTCACAAGTTTATGCTTAATTATGTAACTAGAGTGCCTGCATTCTAGTGTAGACGAGGATAAGTATAGTTGTATATTTTTGTCCATGTGGATAGATGTAGTTGGATTAATATAAAGATTTTCCTGAAGTGTATACCAAAGCTTCTTTGATCATTAACGATGCAGAGCCTGTTGTGCTCAGAGTTTTTGTTATAGGATGATTAGCCTTAAACTTTTAACCCCAAACTCGCATTTCAGAGCGAACACTGCCTAATTCATGTCTCGTAATCCCAAGGATAGGCTTTTGCAAATGGAGACGACCTGTGGATCTCTTCTTTATGAACTTCAGGTTCCTACGAAAACTCTCCTTATATATGTTGATGGTGACGCTTCTTTTGTCTATCCAATTCAACTTTCAATTGAGTAAGTAACTGTTATTGGTTTGTTGCTTAGGTGATTTGGGATGAAGTCGGGGAGAGTGAAGAGGAAAGAGATAGATTACTTCTTGAGGTGGAACAAGAATGCCTTGAGGTATATAGAAGGCGAGTGAATCAGGCAAACCGGTTAAGAGCTGAGCTACGTCGAGCCATCGCTGATTCTGAGGCTGAAGTTGCGGGTATATGTTCTTCATTGGGGGAGAAACCAGTGCACTACAGGAAGGTATATTCTCTATTGATATCATTTTCCATGTGCAGAGTTTCAGGGATTATTTGTATGCAGAGCAATCAATTAAATGTAAAGCGTAGTTCTCCCATTTTCATTAATTTCCATTGAGTCTATTCTGGAATCTTGATGCATCTGCAGTCAGATCAGAATTCTAGCACACTAAAGGAAGAGCTTGCGGCCATAGGACCACAATTAGAAGAACTTAGAAGGAAGAAGGGTGAGAGGTTGAGTCGTTTCCAGGAAGTGGCAGAACAAATACAAAAGATACGGACTGAAATTCAATCAGGTGCCGACCATTCGTCCGAGATTGTGATGGATGATTCTGATCTATCCACGAGAAGGCTCGAAGAGTTGCATGCAGAGTTTGGAATGCTTCAAAAGGAGAAGGTGACCATTTTTTGGAGCATATCTATCTTTTTTTCTGTCAATTTGTTCACAACATTCTCCTTCTTACTCAGGCAGATAGGCTGAAGCAAGTAATTGATCATCTCAGCACCATGAATTCATTATGTTCAGTCCTTGGAATGGACTTCAAGCTTCTAGTGGATGAAGTCCATCCGAGTTTGATTGATTCTGAAGGAGTAAAAGATTTCAGTGACAGCACAATTGGAATGTTGGCCTCTGCTGTAGGGAAACTGCAAGAGGTTAAGAGACAACGTATCCATAAGGTCGGTGCTCTGGCATTTGCCTGATTGGTCTTTTTTTTTTAAAAAAAACCTGCATTCCATTGTTAAGCATTTTTACATAATCTGCAGCTTCAAGATCTTGTCACATCAATGTTAGAATTGTGGCATCTAATGGATACACCTGCTGAGGAACAGGAGTTGTTCCGGAATGTTACTTGTAACATAGCTGCTTCAGAGGATGAAATAACAGATCCTAATTCTCTGTCCGAGGATTTCATAACTCACGTGAGTTTTCAAGCCTGTACCTTGTGTTCAATCTAGTCTTTTTCAAGTTTCCTCCCTACCTACACTGATTAAAAGCCATAGACTGCTTAATGATATTGCATAATAACATAGTTTAACTACACAGATAAAAACCGAAGTATCAAGACTGGAAGAACTTAAAGTAAGAAGGATTAAAGAATTAATTATGCGGAAGAAATCAGAACTGGAGGAGATTCGTAGACAAGCACACATTGTTGTTGCCTCAGATGCTGATACAGAATATCCCTTGGAAGCTATTGAATCAGGTAGAGTCTGGCACACTACAGATATTTTATCTTCTACCCAGAAAGTTATGGTTATTGGGGACTTCAAATATACAATTTTTCTGTGCAGGAGTTATAGATGCATCGCTTATATTGGAACAGATTGAAGTCCAAATAGCCAATGCGAAAGAGGAGGCTTTTAGCCGGAAAGATATTTTAGAGAAGATCGAGAAATGGATGGCAGCATGCGAAGAGGAGTCTTGGCTTGAGGAATACAACAGGGTGAGATTTTGTGGTTTGCGACTGGTGGCTTTATATTTTTTGGAGTAATAACATTACCACATGATATGGAAATTAGGATGAGAACAGATACAGTGCTGGAAAAGGAGCACATCTTATACTGAAGCGTGCCGAAAAGGCTCGTGCAATGTCGAGCAAAATTCCACGTGAGATATTAAATCAAATTATGTTTCTTTGGTACCGTTTAAATTTATCCATCTTACGTATCTCAATATTACATTTGGAAAAGCTATGGTTGAGGCATTGATAGCCCGAACAACTGTATGGGAGAATGAAAGAGGGACGGAATTCACCTATGACGGTGTACGTTGTCTTTTTTCTGATTTTCAGCAATCCTAATAAGCCTTCTTATATCTTATCAACACCTACATGCTTGGGCTATCTTCAGGTTCAACTTCTTTCTATGCTCGAAGAGTACTCCATTGTGAGGCAGGAGAAAGAACTAGATCGCCGCCGTCAAAGGGTATTGAAAAATAAGAAACCACACAGATAAAGTTTTGTAACATTTAGCTGATCTTTAGATTCCTGACGTCTGCAGGATCAAAGAAGGATTCAGGGTCAGCTTATGGCTGAGCAGGAGGTGCTTTTTGGCTCAAAGCCGAATTCTTCAAAGCCCCAGAGTGCGAAGAAACCTCTTAAAGTTTCCACAGGAACTCCAAGTAACAACAGCAGAAGACCATCATTAGGAGGAGCTTCATTGCTAACTTCGAGGCTCGAATATATGCAATCCCCAAAGACGACCCCTCGCTCCGCCAGAAAAGCAGAGGATGGTAGGGGACGAGTAAATTTACAAGACTTAATGGACAAATAATTTTTTGTTTTGAAAAATTACTTAAATTTTCATGTCTTTGTTCAGGTGAGCGAGTAACAAATGGGCGTGCTCTCCAGACACGGCAGCTCTCTTTCAACTCTTCGCACACCTCTGACATAGATGCTCCACTGCCTCGGAGGCCCTTCACACCTATAGTTCCAATTCCTTCACCAGCCACTCTCCTGACTGACGATGAAAACCAGACACACAATGCAGTGGCTACGACACTGAGTGCGGCTCCCAAGACAATGAAGTACCCAACAACTCCGGCTGCAGATCCTGCCACGGAAGATGACGTTCAGGAATGTGAAGCTGAATATTCGTTTGAAGAGAAGCGAGCCGGGTTCACATTGCCAACAGAACAACTGATCTGCTGAAACTCAGGAACCGAATTCAGGTCCAGTTCTCTCGTGTGAGAAATGTGTAGATGATTGAGTGCAATTGGCTCTTTTGCTCTTCTCTCTGACTTCTTATGCAGTTTGCCGATTTGTTGCAGTTATAATTTCGTATCCAAAATTGCCTATCTTTAGATTCCTACTTTCAGGCGACTGAAACACACAGAATATGTTTTACATTGCCATTGCATCGCAGCAGGGTCACGGAGCAGAGCACGGTGTCGCATGAACACAATGGTCAAGCTTAGTACAACATGTTTGAATTTATTCGCTTGCTTTCACCATTCATTCTGTAGAAAACGATCCAAATACACAATCAAACACAAGCAAGTAATCACGAAGAATACACGATTTATGTCGAAAAACCCCATCAGTATAGTGGGGGAAAAATCACGGGCAAAACAAGAGAACATATACATAACCCTAAGAGGTGGCAACTCTCCAGGAGTGAGACTCTTTGATAACCCTTATCGGGTCGGCAAACATCTATCTAGGGTGTGCTCGTTTGGGGTTGGAGGCGCTATTCCCTCCCATTCCTTTCCTCTTACGACTATTCCTCTCCCCTCCACTTTATTTTACCCTTATTCCTATTTTTATTCCACTGTATCTACACTTATTCTACCTTATTCATATCCTTCTAGTCGAACATGAATAGTGCATTATTCTAGCTTTTTCCTCATCGTTATTCTTACCTATTCCCGAACCGAACGCACCCTTACGAAATGTACTTGGATCGCAAATAGATCGGTACTTCAAGGCATATTTCATTACTTTCGATAGCTTCATTACAAGCACCACCAAGATATATAGGAATTTATCAGTGATATAGGAATTTCTAATGAAATTTGGAACATATATCGTCAGAAGTTTTCTCAGACCTGCAACCCCTCCATCAAAAGGACCTCGATTTTGACAGTCCAGATTCAATTAGCCAACTTGATGACGAGGGGATAGAGATGCCCAATTAAGACCTTCCTCTTTTCATTGTTCTAGAGACCTTCCTCTTCGCTTGTTGTTTCCACATCTTTGTTACTATTCATGCCTCTCTTTCTCACATTTACATGTTAACACAATGCTGGTTACATTATGAGATGGAGGTGAGCTCGTTGCACATGATCTGCTTGCCCTTGCATAAGATAGGATAAGTAGAGTGTGCACAAGTTCCACCTACCCTTGGATCACATGCAGAATATATATGTACTATGTTTTGAGAATGTTCCAATTTTCTTTCTCATACAATAACAACCATGGCTTGAGATTGTTCTAAATTTTATTTAAATAGTTATTGTTGCTTTAGCGTCCATTAAGTTGCGGTTCACGCCTTTGATATATTAGCATATGCTCCCGCTGATCTTTTGCCATTGCTGCTGAAGTTGGCGATGTTTTAATCATTTCTTGCTGCCTCCTATGAGATTGTTGATAATATTCTAGCATGTGGTTTGAATAGATGCTACTGTAGGTGTAATACTTGGTTAATTTTTAAGTAGCTTCAATCGTGTAGCTTGGTTTTTCTGATTGTTATGCTCCTTGCTGCCTCCCATGCTCCTTGTTGCCTTTCATATATTAGCATATGCTTCTTGCTGCCTCCTATGCTCCTAATGAGATTGTTGGTGATGCTCTGTCAACAATTGCTCTAATTTTTATGATTTTTTAGATTGTTCTGATTTTTTCCTCATACAATAGCTGCCATGGTTTGAGATTGTTCTGATTTTTTTTCTCATACAATAGTTGCCATGGTTAACTTTTAAGTACCTTCAATCGTGTAGCCTTATTTTTTTTAAATAGATGTTGTTGCTGCTTTAGCTTCCATTAAGTTGTGGTTCATGCCATTGTTAACTGTAGCCTTCATACGCTTTGCTGCATAATAATAGGTTCACTCAGTAGACCACATGATGTTTGGGAAAGGTGTGAACCAGTTGTTACTAATGCCACACTCTATTGAATTCATGACCTTGTATGTAGGATGCCTGCGAAGCACACAAGTTAGTCATGAGGGTCAGGTCCGCCTTGCAGGGATTGTCGAGGTGGACCAAACCTATGGATGAATGCCTTATGTTGTTGTTCAAACACCACTTTGATAATGGCGACTGGGTGAGCGGTTCGTTCATTCACCACAGATGGATGAAATGTGGGTGATGAGGTCGAATCTCGTAGTCCTGAATCTTGCTTATCTTCATGCGTTGTTGGAGGAGGAAGATACAACCTCTAATGTAGTAGATTACATACCTCGTCGACCAAAACATACCGCAATGCAGATGGGTCACATATGGATCCGTGATATGTTAAATGGCCGCGTAGACCGATCGCGTGCTGTATTTCGGATGTACCCATCCATGTTGCTGAACTTCTATCGATTTCTAAAAGATCGTATTGGTCTCAGCAATTCTCGCCATCTAAAAGCTGAAGAGTTGCTTTGTATTCTTCTTTATTATCAAGGCCACAATATCAAGAATTGCATCTTATGCAAATATTTCCAGCATTCTAGAGATATATTCTCCATGCATTTGAATGACATTCTTACACGTATTGTATCTGTCTGTGATGAAATGATTTGCATGTCGTCGACGGATTCTCCCACGCCCGAGGCAATTAAGGCTAATCGTAACTTCAAAGGTAGAATTTCAACTTCCAATGTTTGAATAATACCGTTGAGTTGGTTTCATTTATTTTTAAACTTCCAATGTTAGGGATCTTAAGCTTATGTTATATACACAACGTCCCTTATTTTAAAATAATCTTACTTATTTTTAATCCCTAACATCCCTTCTCTCTCATATATTATCATTCTACTTTATTTTTAAATTTAATAAAAAAAATTAAAAAACAAAATATTATAATAATAAATTAATCAATAGAAATTCATGTTAAAAATTCATAAACCCAAAGCTTCACAAAAACTTAGGCACATCTACACTCTTTCGTGTGACATTTCAGGATAATTACATGTCATACATATGTAACATACTTGATCAGTGCGTTACCTCCCTGAGTTCAAACCTAGGGCTTGCTCAGTTAAATAAACATCATTCATAGTGTACTTGATCTTCACTGCACATCTTTCTACTCTGTTTTGACGAAGATATTTACCATACTACATAAACATGATAAGAGATCGTTGTTATCACTTAGTGAAAATATCGTGTCAAAGCGTCGGTGTTATAGAGGACACATAAAGAAGCCAAAATCGACTCTCAAAATATGCCATAACACCGGTGGACTGAAGATGTTAGGCAACCTTTTTTCACAACCCACACCAATTGTCTTCGCAGTCAGTATATCTTGAAAAATAACTAGATATCATCAAATATAGCTCGGCAGTTGAAATTCTTCAAATTTGGTTAACAGATGGTAGGCTGGTAAGAAACTCATTAACAAACAAAACATTGTTGAGCTTGACATTAGGGGTGAGATGGACATCCCCTTTTCCATGTATAGAAGAAAACATGTATACTATGTTGTATTAAGAATTGTAATTAGATTTTAATTGGAAAATCTATGCAATTACAATTGAAGTTAATTTGATTTCAATTGGGAAATCAAATGGCTTGGAGGGAAAGTTGGGAATTCCCAAATTTGAAACATGGAAAAGTTTGGGTGGAAGTTTAGTACCATACCTTGGAGCTCTAAATTTTTGATGGGCTTATATATGAATTCACACCCCAAGCTCTTGAAGTAATAGTAGAGAGGAGGAATGGAGGATTACATACGCGCGCGCTCCGCTTCGTCTCCGGCTCGGGAGAGTCAATTCAGATCTTGATACTTTTGCTGCGGGTTTCATTTGGTAAGTCGATTAAATTAATCACATGATTAATTTGGTAAGTAGACTAAAATGGGAATTCAACTCGTCGTTATGGACGCGATTTCGGGATCCGAAATAACGCGCCCGTTGAGGGGCGTTTTCGAAAATCGAAGGGTACCGCGCTAGGTGATGAATCTACGTTTCATCATCTTTATTCTATCATTTTGGCCTAAAAAACCCTAGTAAATGCGTGTAAATAGGCTTAATTTAGGCATTTTAGCAATCATGCATCTTTGTGTAAAATGTGTACAAAATACTATTTTTAATGCCAAAATTATAGAATAAAGAAAAGAAAAGAAAAAGAATAAAATTTTGTAAATATTTTATGACTCGAAACCCCGAGACCTAGGCATCTTGATGAATAGGTCGACAAGGAATAAAGTAGGGGGAGATAAGGGCCGAAATACAACAAAAATACCTTTTATTTTATTCATTCTTTATTCATTTTGTGACCTATTTTTGGTTCCACTTTTTTTACTTAAAATAAAGAAACTTTGAACATGAAAGTTGTAGTGTACAGATAAAAAGTTATGGTCTGAATAAGTTTCCAGAATCCCAACTTCCCAGACCTGTATCTCACAAATAAAAACTCGAAATGCGTCAAAATCACCTTTAATTGTATATAATTTAAAATAAGCTATTTATTGGCGGTGGTTTCGCATTTGGCGGAGCTACAGTTTGAAAGTTGAGTTTTGGACCCCTATTGTATACTTGTACAGATTAAAATATTCATTTTATTATTTATTCATTATTTTTATAATTTTATATTTTTATAATTTTATAAATATTATTTATAATAAATATGTGTATTAAAATCAGAATAAAAACTCAAAATAAAATACTTGTATATAAAATACACATGTATTATACCTATAAATATACCTACATAAACTATACATTTATTTTATTAAGTGTATAAGTCACTTCAGAAAAATAAAATAAAAATGTATTTAAGTGTATAAAAATATTTTATAAATATATAATATAATAAACAAAAATAAATAAATTAAATTTACAAAATAAAAATAAAACAATAAAATATATAGGTATATATACCTATAAAGGGTATAAAAGGAAACTTGTAATTATTAATCTCAAAAAAATAAATAAAAATTACCATAAAATAATTTATAAAATAATAAATATTTTTATTTCATAATCAAAATTTAATAAAATCGTTTATTATTTTTAAATGATTTTACAATTATTATTTCCAGGCTTTTCCCTGGTTGGTCCACGTGGACCAACCAGGAGGGCTGGAGAGTTGACCTCAGGTCAACTCTCTGACCCAGCGCATGCACCCTGTCAGACTTGGTTTTTCTTGGTTTTCGCCCCTTTTTGGAGGCCGCATCTTGCATCCATTCATGATGCGTCCTAAATCACTTTTTCTCCTCGAGAACCCCTCTTACACACCCAGTGATTTGCTCGAGGATTGGATCATGGATTCAAGAGATCTTCCTTAGTCTTCACGCCCCCTTCGCCATTCGTTCAAAAACCACACCTTCGCCCCATTTTCAAAGTTTGAACCTGTTTTTGACCCGTTTGAATACTCCTCGACCTTGCTCCGGATGGTTGGTGGTGACATCCCTACCTCCAGCTGCTTGGGGAGGCCTCCGACGAGACGAACGCGTCGTTCCACCACCTCCGGCGGGCCGCCGCCGTCGAGGTCCATCTCGCCAATTCGTGACTTGAGGTTCTTATCCTTTCTGTGTTATTCATGCATTTCCTTACTTCCCTTACTCTTAGGATTATATCCTCTCACTTCCGCCCGCCCTGATCACGCCTGTTTCACTCCGCCTCCACCTCGCCGGAGCAAGCTCCGACGAGTTCCCTTTTTGCCATTTTCGCGTCAACCCATACCCAGGAGGGGCGAGGCACTTTGCCCTCGCCCTCCTTAACAAATGTTGCAGGTGCCAAGAGTCTGACGCTCGCCTGGAGGGCGATTTTGCCCGCGTCGGAGGCACCTGGCGACCTCGTCTCGTCTCCAATACAGCGAGGAAACCCGGGTGCGACCCGCACACTTTTGACGCCCTCAGACGCCAGAGAATCCCTGCAGGATCGTCGGGGAACCTCTACGTGCTTGCCAGGTGGCCGGAATGGGTCAGGAAGGTAGTTCGAAGCTCGGATTCTCCGAGTTCTTGGGATGTTCTTCCTGACCAGTTCTCGGTCGTTCGATCATCGAGGAGCCCCAGGCGAAGCAGCCACCGTCGAATCGGGAACGCCACGTCCGTTCATCGCCTGGAGATCTTTTAATCGTGGCCCTTCGCTTCGAACCGGCATCATGGCCCAGGGCTTCGACACGGGGCAAGTGGGATATCATACGCCATCGGATGCCATTGCGTGGGTAATTTTGCGCTTCGTACCCCGCTCTTGTTTGTATTTATTAGTTAGTTTATTAAAGCTTTCATCAGCCTTTATAATTATTGTAATATTTATAATAAGACCCCCGCACATTTAACTCTTTGCATCTGGGTCCCTGCCAGGCGCGTGCACGTCACGCACGCCTTGGCATTTTTGCAAGGGGACCCGATCGCTTTTCTTATTTATTTTCAGTCCAAAAGATTTTAAGTGCGGTTACATTTTTCTGGCATTTTTGTGCTCAAGCCCCTGCTCTTTTGGAATATCATGTATATACCCCTGTCGGGCGCGCGTGCGTATGCACGTCCCCCCCTGGAATTTTGCTGGAAGACCCTTGCGGATTTGAGTATTTGTGATTGCCCCAGAAAGTTTTTAATAGGCTTATATTATTTTGGGAAAATTGTGTTGAGATCCTTGCACTTTGCTATATTTGCACAAATGCCCCTGCCAGGGTGTAGTTTCTTTATGCTTCCTCTGTTTTTTGCATGCATCTATAAAATCCTAAAAAATCCACAAAAATCACCATAGACTCCTGTTGCATAGTAGTTCCATGCCATATTTTTATTTTTCATATTTATTGCATTTTATTATTTATAAAAATTCAAAAACATGCATTTTCAGAACTGTTTGCATTATAAAATCCATAAAAATAATAGAAACACCTTAAACAATTCCCAAAAAAAATATATTGTGTGTCTTTTTGTGTGTTTTAACTTCTGTCCAAATCACTAAAAAATACAAAACAAAACTCCTAAAAATTATAAAACCACAAAAATATTCATAAAAATATTAAAAATCCATAAAAAATCGTAAAAATACAAACTTTATTTCTAAATTTTCTTTGTTCTGTTATCTTTTATCTAAAATTAATTTGGAGATTTTTGTTACTTTTTTCTATTTTATTTCTCCATTTTAGTTTCAGACTTGTATTTTCTCCACTGTTTTCAATATTTTTGACTTTAAAAATACCAAAAAAATTAGAAAAAATCTAGAAAAATTACAAAAACATTAGAAAATTATAAAACAAACCTTAAAACATTTTATTTCCTAATTTTTGAGTAGTTTTACTTATTTTTATAAATACACTATTCCTCTCTTTACTTATTTTGTATATATATTCCTTTTAAAGAAAAAGAAACTATAAAAAATATCAAATACGAAAAGAAAATATAAAATCAGAAAATTAAAAATCAAAATACAAAAATATAAAATTAAAAATTAAATAAAAAAATATAAAATTAAAAACCCACAAAAAATAACATAGATATACAAACATTCACATTCACACACTTGTGCATTCACTTGCCCCGTTCTACCTGTCTGCTCCATGTGTTCGACGTCTACACGTACTTGCACCTATACACATCTTTGTTGTAGAGTTATAATAAATTTTAACTCCGCACCACTTTTCATTGCTTGATTTCTGTTGTGGGTTAATTGTTGTTTGAATTAGGATTTCTCGCGGGTCGCCTCAGCGACATTGTGATCCCGCCTTGTGTGGATTACTCTAGACCTGTGCAAATTCAGCACTTTTCATAGACAAGTTTGAGAATCAGGTGGGATCCCGTTTTTGCCATCTTCCACCTAAACACTAGGGCACGCGATTATCTTTATATACCCCTTCCCGCACGTTGTTTTCTTCACTCGCAAGAAAATCTCACGCCTTCTCTGTTCGCATTCTGATTCTTCCTCTCGCAATGAACCACCCTCTCTTTCTCTCGGCTGCAGTTCTCTGAGATATATTCGAGGACGATCACGTCGGTTTGCGCAGACGAAGATCATGTGCCGTCGTATCCTGGGAGCGGATCACCAGTACCCTACGCACCGGTATTGTGGGAGGTGATATCCTCTCTAAGGACGGTCCATTTCATGGACGCTTCGGTGATTTCTAATCTAATCTTTCTTATATTATGTTTGCCGCAATTCGTTTATTGCTTTATCCTTTCTGGATCTCGCCCTGATTTATGTTTCCGTTTGTTTAATCGGTTCATGCGTGCATTCTGTAATCGGAAAATGGATTGGAACTACATGATATTAATATTGATAATCTGTAATGCTTTTCTTTCAATCCATTTGGATTCGTGTAACTACTGTCTATTCTATGTGGTAACGATCATGTTTACAACATACTTTTGGACAATTCTTCCCGCATGAACTTGTCTCATTTGTTGGAGAATAGTCCTTTCTCCACATAGGTGAGTGGAGGTGCATGTGTCTATCAACCAATCTGATTTTGCAAATTTTTTTAGCAGAGACAATATAGATACATGTGCAGACAATTGCAATAATCTTTGGATGGTTGCCTTGATGCGACCATGAAGTCTCTTCCAGGTTAAATATGTTCAGATGATACATCAAATCATCAAAATCCCCCTTTCAGGACTATCACTGAGTGGCCACCATCCTTAGTAGCGAGGCTCGAACACCATGTTTGTGGTAGCAAACAATCTTAATGTATCCCATTTTGTAGCAGAAGTGCACCAGACGGTGTTGTATCCTCACTCTAGCATGGTGTAACCATGACCATGTCCTTTTTATGAGCTACAACCTCCTAATCCAGATGGAGCAGCAAGAGCGGTGTTTTGTCCCTGAAACTCTGGACTAGTGATGATATGGGTAACCGCAAGTTGAGTTATTGCAAGGTTGCAAAAGTCGGTAGTCGGCAGTCGGTCGGTTGGGTCACTGACTAAGAATTAATCGGCAATCGGATGAATCGGATTTAGTCAGACATTAATCGATTTTGAATTTTATGATTATTTTAAATATGTAACTCATTTTTGTACATATATTTACATAGATTTTGTACATTTTTATACTATCATAATAAAATAAAAAAGTAATTGAATTTAAATAAAACACTAAGCATATTATAATAAGTCTGCTTATAAAAAAAACAAAACATATAAGAACATGGTATCTCCAAGCAAAAAATTGATCGACTAGTGTACCTAGTCGGAATTAGTCGGTACTCGGTCAACCACCCCACCGACTAGACTAGTCTGACCTACTAGTCGGGCGACTTTTACAACCCTGAGTTAGCATATTATGTGCCTCGTTGATGGTCGGTATAGTAGCGATTGTGATCAACTAGTTATGAGCAGCATGAGCAGCAGCGTAGCCCGTGTCGAGTCCTGCAAAGAATACTGTAATCACCATTTGTTGAGAGTATTCCTTCCATGTGTAACAGAGGCGTCCTGGAATACAAGAATTATATCTCTCAGAATATAGATTTTAGGAGGGATAAGTATCAAAATATGTCCAAAACATTTTACTTGACAAGTTCTCTATGGCTTTCAAGGAAGTTCACATATCGTAAGCACTCACATGATATATCCGTGATTCTGTTAACTACGCTAATCGTGATCCATGAGCTTACCATCCCATCAACTTTGGCCCATGTGGCATGCTTTCCTGCTTAGTTGCAGGCTTTGGCATAAGCAAGATATGTTCATTGTCATATCCTCCTACGACCATCAAGAACATTCTCGACCTTGTTCTTGTCCAATTTGAAGATCTAACCCAACGAGGGTAGGCATCAAAGTTTTAAATCTCGATTTCGATTTTGTTTCGAGATGGCAAAAAAAACGAAACAATTTCGAAATTTCGTCGAATTTTGCCAATTTCAGCCAAAATAGACCTAAATTTGTGAAGGAATGGGCCATATCGAGTTTTCGATTTCAATTTCGATGGTGTGTCGAAACTGAAATTTCATCGAAATTTCATGAAATTTGAAACACCGGTAGGCACGCACTCCCTCCCTCATATTCTTGAGATGTTGCTTCGAATATTGACATCTCTTTTTCTATTTTCAGGTTTGCCTCTAAAATAATAAATTGAGCAATAAACAAGAACATGTTTTTATCAAACCTTGATCAAACTCTCTCCACGCTGGACTCCGAGGGATTTTGGAGTAGGGACGAAAACGAATGTGAATATATTCGTATCCGATCCGTTATCGTATTCGTTTTATCCAATTTTGACATTTATATTCGTATTTTTTTTAAATCGATACGGATATGGATATTACTTTGACGTCCGTTAATATTTGCATTCGTATTCATATATTCGTTTTTGTACATAAGTGCAGTAATAGATCTATCTGTAACTGTGCATAACAACATTTTATGATTGCATCCACCATTGTTGATATAATTGTTATGAAATTACCAGATCTCATATATCTATTTATGTGTAAACCATCCTAAACAAGTATATTTTAGAATATTTCTGTTATTATTCGTATCCGATCCGTATTCATTATACATTCATATTCATTTTATGGGTATGGTAATACATTTTTAACATCCGTCAATATTCTCATCCACATCCGTATTCGTATTTTAAAATAGATAAGGATATGATTATACCTATATTTGTATCTGTATCCGACCATTTTCATCCCTAGTTTGGAGGCTAAAATACGAGCCATGAAGGCGGAATGAGCGCTTGTAGACGTGTTGTAGGAGCGTTGGGGGCTCGAGAAACTCGAGATGAAGTCCGTGGGGTGGAACACACAATAGAGGCTAGCTGGTACCTGTAGATATTATTTGGTGATAGAAGCTTAGCAAGGGGCATTGGAAAAGGGAGGGATCCTTAATGTACATGGAGACCTATGGTTAGAGTTACAAAAGAGTGATACCCCACAACATAAACAACTAGGGTTCGTTTGGTTGCGGGGTTGGGCAGGGTTGGGTTGGGTACTATTCACAGGGGTACCCCCTCCTCACAGTTTACTATTCACCTAGCCCTGTGAATAGTACCCAACCCTGCCCAACCCTGCAACCAAACGAACACCTAGAGTGCCCTTACGGCTTGTTTGGTTGCTGGGTTGGACTGAGTTGGATTGGGTTGGGGTACCCCTGTGAATAGTAAACTGTACCCCTGTAAATAGTAAACTGTGAGGAGGATTGAGAGGGTTGGAAGGAGGGGTACACCAGTGTACCCCAACCCAACCCAGTCCAACCCAGCAACCAAACATGCCCTTTGTGATAAGGTGTGGACAAAGGTTCAACAATGGATAGGAGTTTCAAGATTGCAGGAGAAGATTATTCAAGATTTAATATATGAGGCATATAGATTGAAGTTGGATACAAGTTTTTTTGACCGTGCAATTGCCGCGACAATTTGACACATTTGGAAGGAACACAATCTAAGATATCACAACAATTACTGTTCAACCATAGATATGTTGGTAGGAAGGATTGTTTGGATGTCTGAAGAGTGCACAGATAGAGTGATTTGTATCGTCGGTTATTGACTTTGTATTTGGCGTTTGTAAAGTTTGGTAAATTGAGTTAAATTATATGTTTTCTCAATTAGAGTGCCCTTACGATTAGGGTTACAGTATAGCATTCAATTAATACTATCTTTGATTCCTGATCCATGCTATTTTTCTTATTTTCCACATTCAAGATTTTATAGTTCTTTTTTATAGTATACTAATTTTTATGCAGCATGTTATTTTCTTCCTTGTGTTCTAAATTTTGCACCAATCTTCGGACCTATCTTGTTTCTGGGTTAAAATATACAGCATCCTAATTTAATACATATCGTGTTATTTCCATGGACTTCCATATAATATGTACATTTATTGTATTTTTTGATTGTTTCATATTTATTCTTTTTAAAATTTCATATCCATGGTTTATTTTTTTTGGTTCATATCCATGCTAATTTTACATATCCATGCCTTTTTTGGTTCCACATTTATACTATTTTAATGTTATTTTGTTTCCATATCTATGCTATTTTAATGGTTTCTTACGGTTGTGCCCCTCTTAAATTTTGCAATATCAGTTATGCCTCTCAATGTTTTGCAATATCAGTTGTGTCCCTACCTTCTTAGACAATTAACAGTTGCGCCTCTTGGGTTAGTTTCCATTCATTCACTTCCCAAACAGACGTTATCAAGCGTATAAATGTAATTGGAAAGGGAAAAGATGTTTACAAATGAAATTTTTGAAAATTGTAGAGGCACACAATTGTAAGAATCATTCCTAAATCGGGATTTGGTTTACATGAACCATGGTTTGGTTTATTTCACTAACAACAAAACTAAGATTTGATTTATCTCACTAACGATAACACTAACAGAATGGCACAAGCTATAGCAGTGCAAGAAGATAGAGGCACAAGCAAAAAAGTGAAGGGTATGATTGATATTGCCGAATCTAAGAGGGACACAACCGTTAAAAAATCCTTTTTTATTTCATATTCGTGCTATTTTTGGTTCCATATCCAAACATTTTTGTTATCTCATCCATCTTTTTTTATTCTTCCATGTCAATCATATATTTTGATTCTTTATTCCTTCTATTTTTATTCACATTCATGCTATTTTTATTTCTTTATTATATATTAATTTGTGTACAACATGATATTTTCTCCCTTCCATTTTGAAATTCGCACCAATCTTTTTTTAAAGGGACCAATCAATTTTTGGGTTCTCATTCATAGCATGCTAATTTATTGTATATAACATGTTTCTTTCTTTATATTATTTCCATGCACCTCCATATAAGGGAATATGGAGTATGCATAACGTGCATGTAAGTTTACATGCACCGATGCCACAAACACCCACTTTTTTTGATTTTTTTTCAAATGAATCCTTGGCGGATTCAGACCACCATACATTGTCATGCTATCATTCCAAATTGAACATAATTTGAGACTTATATCGCATTCATCAAGGCCATCAAATGTTAACGGTCTTAAAATTGATGAAACAGACCCCTTTTAGATTGACACGTTAAGAATGCTTATTTTCTACAAAACTTGGAATACATATTCCACTCAACAATCTAAGCAAATTCCCCAATGATTCATTCAAGAAAATAAAAAAAGTGTCCGTTTGTGGCACCGGTGCATGTAAACCTACATACACCTTGGTGCATACTCCCTATTCCATTTACATAGTACTTAATATATAATTTCTATTTTCTGAGATTTTTACAGGTTACTCAATAGTTAAAAGGATTTGTTTTATACTTGTGCCCCTCCGAGATTCTACCGTTACAGTTATACCCCGCCTTCTTTGCAGTAACATGTGCCTCTGTATTCTTATGTAGGATTGGTGTCGAAGGTTTGCCACAGTACTTCAACAACCAACCAACAAACTCATGACCATACATATCCATTCACATTCCCTTTGCAAAATGAGGTTTGGGTTGTGTTGGTGAGTTTCCCTTGGCTTCAAGATAAGTAGAGCTCGCCGTCATCGTCATGGATTACTTTTCCATATGGCTAGAGCTCATAATATAGGTAAGATAAATACAATAAGCTTCATCACTTTCAATAAGAAGAATGACATTTTCAGATAACATGTCTCAAAAGCATAGACAGATAACAGGCCCAGCTTAGCGACGATCATTCCGCTATCTTCAGCAATGAATGGTAGATCGCGCATAATCAACATTCAACGTCAAAGATGAGGTTACCAATCGCACCATCCTTTTGACCCTTGAGACAAAGCTGGAGGAGGAGAAAAGAACCTGAGTTGATGAGCTGGGTTATATCCAGTGGAGATATGGAACAACCCATCACATCTACAAAAAAGACTCCATTCCAATGCCCTTTTCACATCTATAATATGCGGGTTTATATTTAAAAATAGAACGAAAAACTGTCGATATGAGGATCCTTACCCTACCTCTCTCCTTTGCTCAATCGAGAGCACGACTCCTTCAATCTTATTTACTACTTCGTTCATCTCCCTACTGCTCTAATCATGTGCTGTAATAGCTTACTTCTCAGACAAATTTACTTCAAGAGATATGGCTGAACAGTCATAGAAATGACCTTAAATCTTTGATCCCTAATCTAATTGTCTGGAGTTCAAAGGTGAAAAAGGAAGATGATCCGAATAATGTGTAGCCAAATTAGTGCATCACCAAAAGATGTCTCATTGATACAGCTGTAGTAGAAACAAGTCCATTGAGAATAGACCTTGACGACTAATGGGTAGCAATGACTCTAAATTTAGGGTACTAGTATACATAATAATGTGGTCACCAATTAAGAGCACTCCCTCCATGACTAGAGTAAAGGCAGATCTCCAGTCAATCAAAGTCAACAGGTCAATGGGGGATTATAAATGTAGCACTAATGCCCAGGCATCAAGGTATTGCCTCTCACCAACCAATGCTGTTTGTTAAATAAACAGTTGTTAAATAGAGAGACTATTACATCAGCTGCCACCCTACTTTAAAAAGATTGGTAGAGTAGTTCTTAAGAGCGAGCTGTAGAATCAAAAAGTGGTCCAAATGATTGGAATTCACCATCAAAAGTGGCAAAGCGCCGGCAACTATGCTCAGAGAAGAAGGAAAGTCAAGAAATTACCGTGTTCCCTATTCTCATCCTTCCCCTCTTCAAGTGATCCATGATGGTGGTTGGCTGCTGACACAAAGGGGGCGCAGCTGTTTTTTCACAGCCCTCTTACAGCCTTATTGTGAGGGCAGTAGGCAGGCTGCATCACCAATCAAAATAAGATGCGACAGATTATAAATCGTGAATGATAAACTTTAGCAAGATGGAAACATGTATAGAGATAGCAGAGATGCCATGTATATTAATCACAACTGGGATATTTTCCGAGGAATGGCAGAATGAAAACCTTTATGTTACAAAGTAATAATTAAGTTTGCAAGTGAAATATGAGCACCCAAATGGCATACAGGGGACTGCAATGCTGTCGCAGCAGTTGCCAAATCACAATAAATATTTGTCCATTACCACAAAGAAGAGCCACGATAAATGCCAAGGATCCTGTGCAGAATGTACATGGAAAGCAACTTGATGGAGGGACCTTTTTGTATTAAAAAACAGATGTTTCCCCTCCGATCAGAGAGAAAATGGTTTCGTGTAGACATCAAATGGCTGGAAAGAAGTCAACTGTGGTTCCTGTGACAGCATAAATGAATGGTGTAGCCATGTCAGATACAAGAAAGTTTAGTTGCTGGTTGACTTTAGACAGTTTTTGATGCAGTACCGTATACGGGAGTATATATTATGAATACATGACGACAAACTAACTGCAAAAACTTATTCGAGTATCATTATGTCTGGACTCAAATAATGCGTGAACAAAAGTTTGAAAATTTCCTCGCAGCACTAGATAATTTTCTGTAAAGCCGACCGTGAAATATAGCGTACTACTAGCCTGTCATTCTCAATGACCAAGTGCAATTCTCAACTTATTTCGTCAATATTAAAATAAATGGACGATATCAAGGTAATCTGCTTAATGTACTACTCATTTTCTGTCAGAGCCCAAACCTAGAGAAATTCCTACTATGTTTATAACGATCCATTAAGAAGAACCTCACATAATAAGCTCACAGAAATGACAGAAGTGAAGCACAGGCTGTAGGGGGTGGGATTGCTACTTAAACTTAATGTGCCGTTGATTGTGATTTATTAGGTCAAAATCCAAGAAGTTACTGATAATTTTCTTGAAAATTTTGGATGAGGCCCGTGTTATTAAAATTTCAAATTTGTTTATTTTTTAGATTTATAGGAACATGGTTATGCATTAAATGTTGTCTAGATGGCATTCTGTGTTACCATGAATTTGCCAAGGTTGGTCGTTTAAACAGTGGGTCTAAACAAAGTACCTGTCTCAAAGCACCACTTCCCACGCTGCCTCCAGTCAAAAGCATGCCAACTAGGGATGTAATGGGGTCGCCACTTGTTCCACTGCCAGTATTCCGAATGGTTGTTCGCATGGCATTCAGTATGCTCCCATATGTCATCCCTTGCCCACTTTCAATGGCTTGTATAAAACAAAATGTCATAGCACCAGTTGAAGTCACCTTTGAAAGAGCCTGCTCACAGTATATTAACATGAAATTATAAGAATAATGACATATGGTACTTGAATACAGCTGGACGCAAGTAAGATGAGGTTTTACCGATGTGTCAGCTGAAGTTTGATCATCATCACAGCCACTAAACGAAATGGCCTCACCTCCGCTTGTACCTTTCCAAACACCAGATCGTGGGCGATGGTCTTCCCAAGCATAGTGCCCAGACCTGAATTGAGGATATTCTTATTCAGGCAACCAGGAAAATTACTATCTAATAAATAAGATGCTTAAACTATGAGATTGATTCATGCAGGCAGAATGACCAGACAATACAAGGACAAACTCAATACGATGATAAAAACATGATAAAGTTGAAAGCAGTCATGGAAGTACTAGTGATTCATCATCGGGCTGATTTACAGTCTTTTTTCTCTTTTTACCATTTTTAAAGGTTCAAAGTTTGCACGGTTATTTCCGTCGCAGCACTATAAAAATTTATGTGACAAAGAGCACTGAAGTATACAAGTCAGTGTGATCTAACAGCATTTGAACATAACCATGGATGCTCATTTATTGACTCTTGACAGTCACATTTACTGTTATCCACTTTCTACCTTGTGGGACTAAAAACTCAAACCTTCTTATTTGCATAAAATGACTGAATCGTTTGAGTTATATTGTAGGGCATAGTAAGTGGATTATGCAAGTTATGTTAAGAGCGCCAAGAAAATAGTGTGCACTGTAGTTCTTGTGGTCTTACTAACGACATACGTAGATATAACCTAGCAGTATAGATGACACGGAAAAGCAGACATGCTTTTGCACTTTTATTGTCACACCTCTTTTACATCGAAGTAAAAAAATGGCAAAACCTTCTCTCACTTTAAGTAGGATCGGCTGCATGGATTCGTATCAAATCCATGTCGAAAGATCCGACTGTTTTTTTAATGCTGGCTGTCGGGCTCAGCTACCTAACGCAACCCTCCTCAAGGGGGGATTTGAACCCAAGTCTTTTGGGCAGTAGGCACCCTGCTTTACCACCGGACTATTGAAGTGGGTACACCTTATCCATCAAAGTATAAAGTAAAAAATATACTACGATTCAGTGGCATATAATCATGACTCTAAATGCAAACCTGCAGATTACTATTAATTATCAACTTTGATTGTCTGCTAGCAGCTGCCATTAATTATCACCTCCCTGTCACTGGAAGCTTTGAGCATAAGACAGTCAAACTACACATCTTTTTCTCTTGCCAAGCACTTAAACAATCCGGTTCTAAACCCGAAGCATCATTAAGGGAAGCTAGTCCTTTCAACTTAATGTGTCTAGGTTGTAAAGTAGCAAACCGTTGCTCCTACGACCGCACACAAATAAAATTATGAGTTTTTTTGTATTAGTATCTTTATCTCCCACTCAAATCCGCAGCATCTATGATCCGTTACTTTCTCCAAAAATGGTGGCGGTTGCACACTTTTGAATTGACCTTTCCTCTTATTCACAGTATGAGTTGGCTTGACATTGTCAAGGTACCTACTCTAATACCTTCTGTGGCAAACCAATATTAATCATTATCTAAGAAAACTCGTAATTCCAGCATACAGGATTAGGTCCATGTTGGACTACGTGCAACAATCGAAAAAACTTAAAATAAGGTTGTCAAGAAATAGATATCTCTTATAAGTTATAACCACAATCAACTTTAGTGAGTTCCACATATTAATATAGTTATGTTGCTAAATTTTCATTCTTGCAATGCACACAAATGACCAAAAGAGAAGATTTTCACCCTAGCCATTTTATGGATAGATTCTGGGTAGTGTTGGTGGAGATGGCAGCCACTAGAGATTGATAAGTGACAAGGTATGTTTATAATAGACTACTTCGATGAACTTAGTAGCTGCATGTCCTTCAAGATTAGAAACAACTCCAAGCTCTCACCTATTAGGACTTGAAGGCATGAGTCATGCTAATAGGACATTTTCTTAATACTTCTTTTACCCCTTCATTATACCCTCTCTAATGATTTTTGATCCTATTAGGACTCTGACAATACTGAATTGTTGCAACCTGAAAAGTTTCAATCTCATTCACTTTCCTATTAACTTTCAAGTCTTCATTCAAAACTATTACAAAGAAATCTTATCATATTTTCTAGGTAATCTTAGTGCTTGGACAAAGAGAAAGCCCCCAGCTAGTGCAGCTGCATTCAGAACTCCACAAGTAGTCTATAACCCCAAGAACTCCACAAGTAGGACAGAAACCGAGCTGACATTCTTTACATAAGACTTGGCAGATCTAAAATCTTTGCATCCAAATCATCCCAATCACCATGAAGGGTCTAAAACAATTCAAATTTCTCATATACACAGAAGCACCATCTATGTTCTGTCTCCTCTCTCTGAAACTGCCATAAGAATTTGAAGGATGATGTTTCCAGATAAGGGATTCCAAATCTCCTCCAAATTTCCCTAACAAAAGAATAATTGAAGAAAAGGTGGTTAATGTCTTCCTCCCCAACAAGTATCACTATCAAGTATCAGCAGCCCAATGTTTGTTATAAGCCTTGGTCACTAACCAATTCCTTCTAGGTCAATGATATTTCTTAACCTTGAGCCTTCAATATAGTTTTAAAATCAGGTAGTGCTATTGGATCTGTAATCGTAAGAGGCTAGGTCAGTCGCCAGAATAGATCTTACAGACATAGAAATTCCCCTCTCACTCCATTACCAGCACTCCCGCATGCCTTACGGACTCTTTCCTGTGATCATTCAAATCTCCATTCAAAACTATCACAAAGGAATCTTATCATATTTTCCTAGGTAATCTTAGTGCTTGGACAAAGTAAAAGCCCCCAGCTTGTGCAGCTGCATCCAGAACTCCACAAGTAGGACTATTCTCCAACCCCAATAACTCCATAAGTAGGACAACAATTGAGCGACAGTCTTAATGCAAAGCGTGGCAGATCTATAAACTTTACATCCAAATCATCCCAATCACCACAAAGGGTCTAAAACACTTCACATTTCTCATATACACATAAGCACCATCTATGTTCAGTCTCCTCTCTCTGAAACTGCCATAAGGAGTCGAAGGATGATGTTTCCAAATTGTTGAGTTATTATACTTATATGGGTAAACGGATCTTTGGATGAGAGACCGTTTACCCATCCTTTTCTATATATTGTACTCATCCCTCATCATTTGAATATAGTTTTTAGTGAAGAGTGCTCTAATCTCTAGTGGGGGAGATTAGGGATTGAAAGCCCCTGTGGTTTTTCCCTCTCCGTAGGGTTTTTCACGTAAATCCGTATCTCCATATTTGTGTGTGCTTAGTGCATTTGATTCTAACATGGTATCAGAGCTTCGTTGAGGCATATGATTGTGTTTTCTGCTGCTCGGAGTGCTGGAAATTGGTTCCACCGTGCTGGATTTTATCTTTTGGTGGTGATTTTTTATTTCTCTCGTCGTCGATCAACCATATTGCGTTGCGGCAACCACTCCACGCGTTGTGGAGTTGTTGTGAAGGTCTGAATCTACCTGCAAGAGGCTGTTGCTGCTGCTGCTACTTTGTTTTTTGGCGTCTAAAATTGATCCGAACTCCATTGGTGTTGTGAGGTAAGTTCCCTGCTTGTTGGGGGAACAACCCTTGGTGTGAGCTTTGTACTCTTAAGTGTTGTTGTGGGTGTATAGCTCGTTTCTTGGGACATTTTCCACCCCTCTTTTGCAGGAGAAAATTGGATTGTTTATTGTTGTCCATCAAGTGTTCGACAAAAAGCCACAAAGAGCCTCGTTGAGATCTTCTGTGTTTCAAGTTCTTTGTGCTGAACTACTACTCCTATTGTACTCAAGGTGTATGATTAAATGTCTGTGAGAGATAGTCAAAGTCTAAAGGCTACGAATTTTCTGATGAATGATCCCATGATGCTTGGAGCATCCACAAAACTCGACTCGACAAAGGATACTATTATGGAGTATCAGTCCTTCTTGAAGAAATCATTTACGATAGAACATGTCTCCTTGCAATCGACAGACAATGGTTCAGCTTTTAATATAAGGAGAACTAACAATGCTTGCTCTACCAAATCTGAGTGGATTATCGACAATGGTGCTTCCGATCACATGACATGTGATCATAGAATGTTTCATGATTACAAGTTATCGTCTGGAAGAGAGAAAGTTACAGTTGCAGATGGGTCTCCAGCTACTGTTGCTGGAAAAGGAACGATTTCCGTTGTTGATCGTTTCCTCCTTATCGATGCACTTCACGTCCCCGATTTTCCAATAAATCTTTTGTCAGTCAGTAAGATTACTAAAGAATTGCACTGCAGGCTGATTTTTTATCACAATTCGTGTGTTTTAGAAGACTTACAGACATGAAAGAAGATTGGAATCGGATTAGTTGAGGATGGATTATATCGTCTTCCAACTCGAGTGGGTCAACCCCTTACATCTGTGATGAAAGCTTGCTTTGAAAAGGACAATTCTACTTTAGTACGAAAATGGCATGAGCGTCTTGGTCATATCAATTTTTCTTCTCTACATAAGTTGATGCCTGAGATTTTCTCTGGATTGTCTGAGGATGATTTGCAATGTGAGATTTGCCAATTTGCAAAGCAAACACGAACTACATTTCCTGCATCTACTGGTAAATCTACTTATGCATTCGAATTGGTGCATTCTGATGTTTGGCGTCCGTCAAGTGTGAAAAGCATGGGTGGCCATATGTACTACATAACTTTCATTGACGATTTTTCACGAAGTACTTACGTGTACCTTTTAAACCATAAAAGTGAAGTTCCTGTTGCTGTAAAGAACTTTATAAATATTGTAAGCACTCAATATGTAACAAGAGTAAGAACTCTCATGACTGATAATGCCAAGGAGTACATGGGAAGTTCCCTGCATGTTCTTGATGAGAAGGGTATCATCCATGAAACCTCATGTAGGTACACATCGCAACAAAATGGGATAGCCGAAAGAAAAAATCGCCATTTATTGAATGTCACAAGAGCACTCCTACTCCAGCGAAATCTGCCAAATAATTTTTGGGGAGAAGCCGTCTTGACAGCTGCCTATCTAATCAATAGGACACCATTTGCCTTAATCGGAAAGAGAACTCCTTTCTCTGTCATCCATCCAGATACCTCTCCCTTCAGTTTGGACCCACGGGTTTTTGGACGTATATGTTTTCTTCACAATTCTGGACCAGGTTGGCATAAGTTGGATGAGGATCCAAGAGCCACGAAATGCATCTTTCTTGGGTATTCAGGAACTCAAAAAGGATACAAATGTTATGACCCCGTGGTACGTCGTCTTCATGTAAGTAAGGATGTTACTTTCTTCGAGAGTGAGTCCTACTTCCTAAGAGATTTCCTCAAGGTGAGTCTGTGAGTACAAATGTTGAGAAAAATGAGAATGGGATTTACTTTCTTGGTGACATGCCAGAGACTATCCATGTGGGGGAGAATAATGAACAAGATAGAGACAAGAACAGTGAAAATGCATGCAGATTTGGACAGACTTATAGCAGACGAAAGGGATCAGATAAACTGGTGGAAGTCGAATAAGAGATGATACCGAACCAGGGTGTCAACCTTTCCTCCGACCATGACGTCAACCCTTCCATGGGTGATTTTGGCCATGAAAGCTCTACAAGTGTTTCTCTCCCTCCTGATATTCATACTGATAATGTCAACCCTTTACTGGATGGGCGTCTCATTGCTATGAGAAAATCTACTAGTTCGAGCCTCTACTCATTATCCAATAGAGGACTTTGTTGCTTATAGAATATGAGTTGAAGATATAAATGCTTTATTACCTCTCTAGATGCTCATCATGTTCCCAAAAATTTTGATGAAGCCAAAAAGGATCTGAAATGGAGTAATGCTATGAAGGAAGAA
Source organism: Ottelia alismoides (assembly GCA_037367405.1). Lineage (NCBI taxonomy): Eukaryota > Viridiplantae > Streptophyta > Magnoliopsida > Alismatales > Hydrocharitaceae > Ottelia > Ottelia alismoides. Next base: position 305,504 of record JAZKJV010000502.1, read on the forward strand.
ATGGATGCCTTGGTTAAAAATAATACCTAGGATATTGTTGATGCTCGGGCATTCACCTTGTTGACTCTAAAAGGGTCTATGCAATCAAATATGATGCGGATGGGAATGTCGACAGATTCAAAGCTCAGCTTGTGGCTAGAGGATACATCCAGAAATATGTGATTGACTACCTGGAGACATTTGCTCTTGTTGCCAAGATGAATACGATCAGAGTTGTTATTTGTCTGGCAACCCATTTTTTCTGGAAAATGTATCAGTTAGATGTGAAAAATGCTTTCTTGAATGGTGATCTTAAAGAAGAAGTGTATATGAAAATGCCACCTGGGTTTGAAAAGGACAACAAGTGTTACAAACTAAAAAGATCTTTGTATGGATTAAAGCAGTCACCAGGAGCTTGGTTTGAACATCTCCGTGTGGTTATGATTAAGAATGGATATATCCAAGTGAATGGAGACCACACCTTGTTTATAAGGAAGAACAACGAAAAAAGATCTATTCTTTTACTGTATGTTGATGACATGATCCTTACATGTGATGATGAAAAAAATTCCAGGATAAAGAAAATACTTGCAGGTGAATTTGAATTGAAAGACTTGGGGAAGTTAAAGTACTTCCTAGGCATTGAGATGGCTCGATCTACAGGAGGTATGTATCTAAGTCAACGAAAATATGCTCTTGACTTATTGAAATATTGTGGCATGTTGGGATGCAAGCCTACTACTAATCCTATTGAGGCAGACCATAAACTGAATAAAGACAATGGTGACCTTCTTGATGATGCAGGCAAGGGTAGGTATCAAAGATTGGTGGGAAAGCTGATCAATCTTACCCCTACTAGACCGAATATTACATACGATGTAAATGTGTTGAGTCAATTCATGCATGCTCCTATTACCTCTCATGTTAATGCAGTAAATAGAATTCTATGCTACATAAAAGGATCACCGGGAAAAAGTCTTATGTTCAAGAAGAATCATGAGGTCACTATTGAAGGATACACTGACGCCGATTGGGCTGGTTCCATTGATGACAGAAGATCCACCTCAGGTTATGCGATATATTTGTGCGGAAATTTGGTTATTTGGAGAAGTAAGAAGCATAATGTAGTTTCAAGATCAAGTGTCGAAGCGGAATACCGAGCTCTTGCCAATGGCGTTACAGAAATTCTATGGCTAAAAATTTTGCTCCATGACTTGGGAATCAAAGTTAGTATGCCAATGCAGATGTTGCGTGACAACAAGGCTACAATAAATTAGGCCAACAATCCCGTAATGCATGACAGAACGAAGCATTTGGAGATTGATAGACACTTCATCCGTAAGAAGATTGATGATGATTGTTGTGTCTGCATTACCTGAAATCTACTGATCAGGTTGCTGATCTCTTACAAAGGGGCTGCCTACAGTACAATTTGAGTTGAATGTAGGTAAGTTGGGCATGGTGGACATGTATGCCCAACTTGAGGGGGGGTGTTGAGTTATTATACTTATATGGGTAAACGGATCTTTGGATGAGAGATCGTTTACCCATACTTTTCTATATATTGTAGCCATCCCTCCTCATTTGAATATACTTTTTAGTGAAGAGTGGCCTAATCTCTAGTAAGGGAGATTAGGGATTGAGAACCCCCGTGGTGTTTTCCTCTTCATAGAGTTTTCCACGTAAATCCGTGTCTCCATATTTGTGTGTGCTTAGTGCATTTGATTCTAACACAAACAAAGGATTCCGAATCTCCTCTGAATTTCCTCACCAAATGATAATTGAAGAAGAGGTGGTCAATGTCTTCCTCCCCAGCTCGGTAGAGAGAACAACTAGTATCACCGTCAAGTATCAACAGTCCAATGTTAGTTGTAAGCCTTGGTCAGTAGCCAAGAGAACAACTAGTATCACCATCAAGTATCAACAGTCCAATGTTAGTTGTAAGCCTTGGTCAGTAGCCAATTCCTTCTAGGCCAGTGACATCTCTTAACTTTGAGACTTCAATATAGTTTTAAGATCATGTAGTGCTATTGGATCTGTGTCAATGTAAGAGGCTAGGTCAGTCGCCAGAATAGACCTTACAGACATTGAAATCCCCCTCTCACTCCATTACCAGCACTCCCACATGCCTTACGGAGGCATCTGTCCCTCAATTACGGAAAGACATTACAAATAATCTTTAAACAAAAAAAATGAGCCGAATGAGGGTGCCCAAACTTCATGATCACAACCGATAGAAGTTTAATAGTCAACAAAGTAGGTGTTTGAATCAACACAAGATACATGAATCAAGGGAATAAATCCCGAAAACTCCCAGCTCACAATTAGTCACGCAGCTGAAAAAAGTGAGAACCATCCCCCAGATCCGGAAGAGAAAATCAAAAATGCATGGATCTTTTCGCCACTCCCTTCATAACCAGCTAAAAACTTACACGGAGTCTTCTCTCCTCTCCTCTCGGGAAGAACAATTTTCCACACCCTCAAGTCCTTCACTCCATGACTGTCCTCAAGTTTGCAAACCCCATTCCATCTCACCAAAAGCATATGTCCTCGATCTCCTACCTCACACCCAAAAATTTTTCTTTGCAGAATCTCTGTTTTCTTTTTGATGAATGCAGATAAAGAAAATAAGGAGAGCAGGAATACTGCTAAAGCTGATAGGACTGATCTAAGAAGAACCAACCAGCCACCTCTGGAAAGCACCTTGGAGAACCAATTATTGAAAAGACTTTTCCCATAACTGGGCCCCAATCAACCACTCTAAGAAGTGTTCAGCAAGTGCAAGTCCATGGGGATAAGTGGAAGATTCTCAATGGATGTAGAGAGAATCACCGAGTACGCTGAATATGCAGTATCATCTATGTGGCAAAGGATAAAGTAAGACTTCTGATGGACCCTCACACCAGATGCATCTCAAACACGCCAAGTAGAGGTTTGGCCTCAAATGCTAAGAAAGATTGTATTGTCTTGCAAAAAAAAAGATAGTGTCAAAGCCTTAATCACTTGTAAACCCAGCCATCAGCCTCATCTGGGTCAGCATTAGCAACAAGGATATCCAATATAGTGGCCAGAGGATATCACGGACTGACCCCAAGACATGGTTTCTCCACACCATCAGGCAATCTCTCATAAACAAGGACAAAAAATGCAGTCATAAGACTCATAACACAATGTTACATCCAAGCAATCCAAACGTCAACAACACCAAAGCATCCTCAAAGCCATCCAGATGAAGGCCCAGTATACATGGGATATCAATCAGTTTTTGTCTCTCCTACATGGCAATCACCATAGAAACCAGCACACAATTTTCCATCATCAACATGTCCTTAATAAACGCAGTCTGAATTGGCAACCAAACGTAAAGATGACGCAGGCAGCCGAATTGCTAAGATTTTGAAAATAATGAGGTAAATTGAGTTCGAAGCTGTCCAGCACCGATATTTCTCAACATGGTCCTCCGATGCTCTCTGTAGGAGTAGGGGGGAAAGCCAATTAAGCTTCTCAAATCAAGAATTTCCTATGAGGAATTATCTAATATTAACAATCACCTCCTCACAAAGTAAGTTACAAAATCCCATGTAAAAGATACGTAGGAATACATCATGGCCTTAACCTTCTTGCATCAAGGATTTTAAGAAAGCATAAACCAACAAAGTGGTGATATTTCTCATAAGAAAATTGGTAGACAGAATCTAACACCTAATCACCTTGATCCCTCCACCCCCTGCACAATGAGGCTCATAGGCTCATAGCCTGTAAAGCTCCTAGATTGAGTCGTTAAAGAAAACCCAATAAGGACACTGCCTTCCACCTCCTTAATGCCAAGCATAAACTTGTCAATTATGTTCTTCTCCTATCGCTAGCATTCAGATAAAAAATCGAGTATTAACATCCTCCTTCAGCCAAGTCATTGTCTCCAATTAGCCTCCAACTTGAGATCCTCCTTAACGACCGTATGCTCCATTGTCTGTGCTAGACATTAAACCATGGATAGTGAATAATTATCCTCTAGCTAGCCAAGTTCTCAATTTCAACCAACTCCATGATTATTCTGCGCCTTTCCCTGATTTGTAATCGATCCGGAAGAAACCGAGAGATGTAAGCGTGGCAGCCAAAGTTAGCGTTTGCGCAGATTTCGGCAACCCCTCAAGTGCTCAATGACTATCTCTTCAAATCTGGTCTCCCGCAACCATGACTTGTTCAATTTGAAAAAGAAAAAAAACATCCAAGGAAGTCCCAGAATTGTCCTCCAAAAAAATTGGAGGTATAATAAAAAAGGAGCCTAAGCCAACAACTCTTATTTTTTATCAATTCTAATGTCTTTTTATATTTTATCAACCTCTTTCCTCCGAGAAGGCAGTTCAAAAAAGACGTGAGGTCAGAGGATCAAAGCTTGTCGTAAAAGAAAAAAAAATCACAACTCATTGCCTAGTACAATTCAGCAATCTGGAACAGAATGCACAAACAAGGGACCGCAAACGTATCTAATTTTTGTAGATGTAAGGTAAGCTGAAAACAAGTCTTTAAAAACTTCTGGGGTTGTCTTGACAAGCTAATATTTTGAGTGCTTCTATGTGAGTTCCTCCATGGAAGCCTGTATTCACGCACAATCACGTTCGCATCTTTAAGAAGAAAAGAGTTATTTTAGAATTTTACCAGCATTGCCCAAAAAAGGATGGCCCCCCAGAATTTTGGATACCACCTTTGTATTATTGATACAATATTATAATTATAATGTTATTTTAATTTTCCTATATTAAATGTACTTATAAACTTAAAAATGTGTGACTCTCTTCCCAAATTTGGATTTGCTTTATGATCTCTCTGTCTCTCCACGATTCTCTTCTATATCTCATCTGGTGAATTCTCTTTCCATGCGTATCTTCTTCTTCTCTCTTTCATTGTAGAATCTCTCTCATAATATCAGTCGTGATTTAAAAAATCAGACTGGAGTGGTTGTTCAGACTATGGATTAGATACTACCCTCGATATGATCATCAGTTCGACTAGTTCCATGAAAGTATAATTAGATATTTAAAAAAATAGGTTTGAATATTAATCATGTCTGATCGAAGTGTACCAATTTGACTCGAATCAAACTGCTACACAGAATTTGGATATTATTAGTTATCTATAATGATTCAACATGCACCCATGCAAAATATTATATGTTTGGGTCTTTAGCGGGCTTATTAATAGAAATTAATCATTTCTTCACAGACGTCTTGTCATTCTAGTTAATGACATGGGAAAAAGAAATAAAATTAAAGATAAAAAATGTGACAAATTTCTTCTCCCACTCAACCTTTTTTGTTTGTTTAGTTTAGTATGGGAAAGAAAAAATAATCTTCAACGTTGCCTTGAACGGATCTAAGATCAAATTTGAGAGAGTAGATATGTTGCGGGTCTAAGGTGGTCTCCCGTGAAATCATCGAAGATACTTAAATGGGATATTTGAATTAGGATAAGAAATTTTGAATTGTATTTTTAGTTATTACATTGTAAAAGTCGCCCGACTGGACCGACTAGTAGGTCCGACTAGTCTAGTCAGTGGGGTGGCCGACCGAGCACCGACTAGTTCCGACTAGGCACACTAGTCAATCATTTTTTGCTTGGAGATACCATATATTTTTTATGTTATGCTTTTTTTATAAGCAAACTTATTATAATATGCTTAATGTTTCATTTAAATTCAATTACTTCTTTTATTTTATTATGATAGTACAAAAATGTAAAAAATCTATGTAAATATATGTATAAAAATGAGTTATATATTTAAAATAATCATAAAATTCAAAGCCGATTAAAATCCGACTAAATCCGATTAATCGTCCGACTGCCGATTAATCCTTAGTCAGTGACCCGGACGACCGAGTACCGACTATCGACTTTTGCAACCTTGCACACACACAAGATTTTCGCGGTTTAAAATATCAGTTCCACCAGTATGAATGGTAAATTAAGGTCGATCTAATTTTTTGAGATTGATACAAATGATGAAGTCATGAATTCTCCGATCGATTTGACCCAACAGTCGAACTCGGTTAAACACCAAACCACCGGCTCAATGGTTTATTGTCTGGTCTGGATTTTAAAAACTTTGTTCTCACCATTTCTCCATACATCTATTTTTCTTCCACTCCAACTCATATTTCTCTCTCTCTCCATCTTTCACTAGTTGAGGAAAAAGAGTGTTAATACGGAAGGTAATTTATTTTAGGGATTTTTACACCCATAACCCTGAATAATCTCACAATAACATTCATAACCCTGCATAATCGCGAATTACATGAGAAACCCTGAGTAATGCTTAACTCTTACATAACATAACCCTATGTTATGTTCCGTTTGGAACACCCGTCATATTTGGCGGTTTCTGTTGAAAAAGACAGAAATAACCCTGATGTTTATTCTTATTTACAAAACATGCCCCCTCCAGCCCTTCTCCCTGATTCAACCAGCGTGCAAGGCCCACCCCCACCCGCTCCCGACGACCTGCAGCCCCACGACAACCCGCAGAGCCCTTTAGCTTCTGGAAGGGGGATCAGTTCTAGTTGGTCGCACACGATTACGCTCCCAATGGAGGAGCGACCTGGTGGCGGGGACGAAGACCGCTGCTTTGTTTTACTTCGAAACAAATCAGAGGAAGGGCACAATGGCGGATGTTGAAGCTCCCCTTCCTTCGTCTATTTCAATCCATGATTGAGATCTAGGGCTACAGGTCCTCCAGCTGATACACGGGCAATGAGGATGCTGGAATGGGGCAAAGGATGCTTGTTCAAATGCGGCGGTGCTGCTCGTGAAGGGATGGGTTTGAACACTAGAGAAATCAATGTCGAAGATAGTGCTCCAACGGGGGCCGTTCGCGATGAAGGGTTCGCTCTGGGCTGCTGCTTACCGTTGGCAAAATGCGGTGACCCGTCGATGACCTGTGCAGATCCCCCCCACCCCCGACCGACCTCAACCCCCCCCCCCCCCCCCCGACCGACCTCAGATCCCTACGCGCCCCGTGACGAAGCCCCCCCCCCCCCCGGCGACGACCCGACCGACCTCAGATCCCTCCGCACCCCGTGATGAAGCGCACCTACAGATTCCCCCCACCCCCGACCGACATCAACCCCCCCCCCCACACACACACCTGCCGCGACGACCTACCGAGACCCTGTGATGGCCTCCAGCCTCCCTGCCGAGCTGAGCCTCCCCGCCGAGCTGAGCCTCCCCACCCGCAGGAACCCAAGCGGCATCGATGGAGCCCAGCAACCTCCCTGCTCGAGCCCCCGTGCCCAGCCTCCCTGTTCGTCCCCTCCACCCCCCTCACCTCGGGTTTCTTCCCCAGGAACTGGAACCGCCTGCAGTAACCTAAGCTTCCCCCCGCCGCCGACCCACGCGCAGCCTCCCGATCCACCGTCTGCAAGGCTTTGTTGGATTTTTTATTTTTTTATTTTGGGTAAATCATAAACGTTCATTGATAGATTGGTTAGATTAACTCACTTGTATGGTTGAGTTAACGTATTAAATTAACGGAGGGTTATGAATGCGAGACGGAGTAACTATTCGAGGTTTCTCGTGTAATTCACGATTATGCGGGGTTATGAATGTTATTGTGAAATTACTCAGGGTTATGGGTGTAAAAATCCCTTTATTTTATGTATCTATCCGATGTTCAATCTTGCGATTTTATAGATTTGCAATAAAATAGAGATATTTTTCACAAAATTAGAAGAAAAAAATCCAGAGCATGTATCACGACCACGAAAAGTTAAGAAATTTAATCAAATTGTTATTTTTATCTTGCATTATAATTACTCCATAATTTACTTAGTAATATTACAATCAATATATAAATAAGTATTTTACTTTGTGCCCCCTCGACAAAAAATTTCTGGCTCCGTCCTTGCTTGCCCCCAATCGGCTCCACGTCCCAATCGAAAATCAAAATCGAAGTGCCCGTCACCGCCTTCCCCTTCCTCCTCTCCTTCACCTTCTCCCATGCCATGGGCAGGGTTTCAGCCCTTCTCAGATCCAGGAGTCTCTGCCAACTTCTAAACATGAAGCACACACACCTCCGGCACCTCAGCCCCCATAGAAGGCCTGCCATAACTGCCTCCGCCTCAGCAGGCCAAGACGGCTAAGCACAACCTCCGCCGAGGTGCAAAGGGGGACTCTTTGGACCCCATCGCCTAGCCCTAGTTGGTAAAAACCCCTGTCAAGATTCTCCAAGACCACCACTGGCTCCACCAAAGCCTCCGCAAGCGTTATGAGGAAGTCCACAACCCCCACCCCACCCTAGTGCTGGTACACGGCCCCCAGCCAATCCTAGCCGCCTCGACATTCTCTCTCTCACCTTTTTGTCATGCTCTCATCCCCATTTTTTGCTCATCCCTAGAATGCTTTCATTTGCAAAAAAACATGAACCTACGCATCTGTCCATTTATGTGCCTAACCTATGCATCTGTTCATTTATGTGCCTTATTAATTTATTTATAACCAAAGTAAAAAGATGAAGACTTGTGATTGAACCTTAGAACATCCGAGTAGATATCAAAATCATGTCTGCCGAGTTGGAATCCTCACACAAGCTCTTGCTTAATCGTAGGTACCTCTTACTAGATCCATATAAATGAGCTTTTTTTCTTTTCTGCAGAGAAGACAGCCAACTGTTTTTCAGCCCATTGTCCTAGCTATTGCTTCACCTCCATCTCAGTAGCTCTATAGCTACATTTTATGGCTTTCATGACAGGAATAGTCACACTTGAAGTTTGCAGTCGGAACGTAGCTCAGTAACTAAACCATAAACTAATTGCAAGTAACAGGGGATCCGGAGAACTATACTGATGCCTGACCTGTTCATCCTGCAGAGGAATGGCAAATCGAGCACGGTGCCACTATGACAGGCATCTATGATGGCATGAAGCTTGGCTCCTTGTGGAAGAGGCCTGACGATGGCTTGATTGATTTCATCATCAACAATCATTCCTTGCGTCTCGAAATCTAACGGGCAAAGGGTCTCATCATATCCATCCACCTCGTCCCCACCATAGTTAATTTGCCTCGAGCCGTGCCCGGAATAATGGAACACCAGAGAATCCCCAGGTTGGCAGCCTTGTAGAAGCCAGTAGAGAGCCATCCTTATGTTGTGCTTTGTAGGAATCCTATACGGATCAGTTTCCTCCTCTGCAAATCAACTTCCAGAAGAAGAATAATCAAAGGATATAAAATAAAGATCATTGATATCTGCTTCTTTCTTGAATTTTCGGGTAAAAGAAATTCTTTAGTTGAGGTAATCAAAAGCCGTCTCTTCTTGGTACTCCTAGTAAATTATAGCAGCTTACAGAAAAGAGAAAAAAAGTTGTACCACATTTTCATCCGAACTTGGATGTCCAACATATGGGCTCGTACATACTTACAGTAGAATTTGCTTGAAGAATTGATATATGGAGTGAAAGGTGAGTAATAATAAAATATGGGAAATGGTGAAGAAGCAAGAGGATACCGGTGAGCATGAGGATGGAGGAGTCAGGGAAGTGGAAGCGGTTGAGGAGGAGGTGGCGCATGCACTTGGCGTCGTTGAGGCAGCCCTTGAGCTCGTGGCGGGAGTAGCGGTAGGATATCCCACATATCACCGCCCTCTTCTTACCGTGGGCGGCTGGAGCGGGAACGGAGGGAGGAGGGGCGACGTCGGTGACGGCTTGGCAGACGGCGCAGCGCAGGGACTGGGCGCCGGGCGGGAGCTGCAGCGGCGTGCGGCATCCCGAGCAGTTCACCAGCATCATCGCCGCCGCCGGGTTCATCAGATCCACACAGAGTGGGAGACGACGACGCGGAAGGGGGAAAAGGGAAAAGGAAAGCTGAGGTTCCTGATTGGAAATTTCTTGCTTTTGAGGGTGTGCTCTAGCTCTTATTTACCCGGGAATAAAAAACAGCCTTTTGTTTGCTTATTATCAAAGGAAGATTAATGTTTGATTATATTGCCCCTCACTGATAACCAGATTTCATCTATCTTAGAGCTGAAAATTGAGCTCAATTTTTTAACAATTACACTCATTCATGCATTAATATAATATTTTTGTAGCTCTATTTCTATAAATAAGAACATCTTTTTATTCACTTAAAAATCTCTATAAATATACAAAACAGAATGATAAAAAGAAGTAAGGAAGAATGACAAGATATATGAATGTATGTGAGTGTATACTGTCCAAAAAATCAGAGGAGAAGGTCTAAATAAGACCCTTGATGAATTGGTGATTCGTCTACTTTATACCATAATTTTTATTCCAAAATTTGAGAAAAACTACATAAAATCCATATTAAAGGAGAAATATGATAAAATCAACTTAGTTAGTAAAATTATTCTAATTTATATAATTAACACATCATTTAAACCATGAAAATAAACACAAATAAAATGATGAAGAATAAGGAGTTCAAATATGCAGAGATATTTACACCCATAACTCCGACTAGTTTCGTAATCACCTCAGAAACCCTCAATAATCACGAATTACACCTAAGATCCTCAATAGTGCTAACTCTTACATAGCATAGCCTCGTGTTAACTTCTGTCCAATTTCCCAATAATTACAAAGAAATCCATCGAATATTTACATTTTCTACCCTTTAAGTTCCCATTATTTACCTTTTCCTCTCCCACCCTGACCACCTCCACCTCCCCTTCCTCCCCCTACCGACCACCTCCTCCTCCCCTTCCTCCTCCAGCATCCACATGCTCCTCCCCTTCCTCCCCCCGTCGACAACCTTCTCCTCCCCTTTCTCCTCCAGCACCCACCTCCTCCTCCCTTTCCTCCTTCAGACCCCACCCCACCCCCATCATCCGCTTCCTCTCCTCCTCATCCACTCTAATTGCCTTCCGCTTCCACGGCGTCTACAAGCGCCCGCGCCCATGGGACCGCTACACCGTCGAGATTCAAGATCCCTTCAAGATGATCCGCATATGGGTCAGCACTTTCGATTCCCCCAATGAAGCTGCTCGGGCCTACTACGTCGCTACCGTCGCCTTCCGCGACTCGAAAGCCAAGATGAACTTCCCCTTTCCTATTTCTCCCACTGACGCCCTCTCTACTTCCATGACTGCCCCGCTTTTAACAGCCTCAGCAACAATGTCGAGTCCCTCAGCGACCCAAAAGCGTCTTCTTTCGCCACCTCCACAAAGACCCATCTCGAAAGACTATGCATTGCGAAGGTTATCCCCTTGAGAGTCGAGGATTGCATGATCGATAGTGGGTTTTTATGACGGTGACGTTGCGTCATTTTGTGAGAAGGGGTGTCGGAATTTTGATCTGAACATCTTGCCTCTGTCGGAGGATGATCTCCATATCTCGCATTGTCTCTGATTAGAGGGAGTAGGGAGAAAGGAAGCATCTTCTGCTTCTCCTTTTTTCTTCAAGTTGTTGTGATGATACGTACGTTCAAGTTTGTGATCTCCTCGTAACATCAATCTAATGGAAAGAATCGTCTTGTTCATTCCAATTTAATGTGATGCTCAGCCTATTTTACATGGATCCAAACTTGGATTCTTTTGCTGCTCAAATAAGTTCTTTGGTGGGTGCGGTTGGATGGATTCAATGAGCTTATGTTTGAGGAAAGGTGCAATTTTGACCGGCACCCAATGGAAACGCCGTGGCTTCCAAAGCTAGAGGAGTTTGCTAAAGTGGTGGATGGGAGATCGACATCGACATGCCTTTGGCTTGGGTATGGGTAGGAGGTGGGGCGGCTGTGGGAACGCCAATCCACTGCCAGAGGATGAGGGGGAGGCTGGAGGAGGAAGAGGAAGGATGGGATATTTTCTCTTTTTCTTTTTCTTTTGATTAATTTCAGCCATTAGATCCCGTATTAGTTAGAATAACTCAATCATTTGGTTGAGTTAATGAGATAAACTAATTGAGGGTTATGAGTGTAAAACCGAGCATTTATTCAGGGTCCTGAGTGTAATTCATGATTATCGAGGGTTCATGGGGTAATTACGAAACTACTCAGTGTTATAGGTGTAAATATCCAAAATATGTACATATTCACTTATATATAGTGTACAACCTTCTGACATCTTTAATAAATTCATATTAATTCTCACTAAAATAAAATCAACTCCATTATGTACATAATATAAGCTTAACACATGCAAAATCCTAAAAAAATACTAACATATAAATATTGCAAAATAAACCCAATCCCTAGTGGAGACAATTGAAAATCAAAAGTTGGATATATCCCTCGTATAGTCTCCTATGAAATTCTAATTATGTTAGAATTAAAGCATATAAAATTATTTAGAAAACAAGATCAAATTCAATGAATAGGAGCATGTTTGTAAAAAAAACTTGAATTTTGAGACCTGATTGCATATTATATAATTGATTTGACTTTAGTTTATGATTTTATATACATATTTTATTCTTTTTAATTTATTTATTAACTAACCATATAAAAGTAAAAATCTAAAAAATTATATAAACCAAAAAAAGGACAAAAAGAAACCTTGTATCTATTGACTTGTAGACTAGTAAATAACTTCTATTGCTATTATATTCTGAACTTTCTTATTTATTAAAAATTCAAAAATCAATGTTTGAATATTTATTAGTAATTTTCAAAATTTATTAAGATAAAATCTAAGAAAAAATATAAACCCATGAAAAATGGTATCTCTATTGATAGAGACATCAAAACTTGTATGTTGTACATATAATATAATTTGGTTTTCAGGTTCTATGAATATTGTAGATCTCAATGGGATCTTCAAATTTTATTTTGAACACTTTTGATTTAGAATCTAACTCTTACATGGCTAGAGAATCATGTGAGATCTCTACTTTAGAAACATAAGATGACAAAAAAACAAATGGGATAATTGAGAAGATATTTTGTAAATAAACCAATGCATGGAAATTTCTAGAATGGTTATTGGACCATAGGTGATCAAACAACAAGTTAGATTGATCAATTAAAAGAGTGAGCATATGAAAATCTAATTAGGAATTAATTATGACCAATAGAAATATGAAATCTTAAAGATGATTGATCGCAAATATATCGCGATCACCACAAGGTTTCACTATTCATAAGTATTTTAGGCAATAATTAAAGTTTATTGATAACAATAGGTTGATAAATCTCATGTGCCCTTTCGTGTTTAAATAGGAGTTTGAGCGTTTATACAAATCCTATATATATGTTAGATGATATATATACAAAAGACTCTTTTGCCGCTCAACTAGAAAGAAAATTAAGCTTATTACACAAGTCTTCCTTCTTCTTTCATAAAGCGGTTCAACTTAGAGTAATTCTTTACTCTTTCTTAAGCATGTCATTGTATGGTGTTTAATTTGTCATTTTTTCTCTAAAATCTTAACATCTCATTGAGTTTATAATTGTGTGCAAGTAGCAATCAATGCGAATGGGAGAGCTAAATTCTCCCATCTAATATCGTTGAATGTGCATGGTCATAAGCTGATGGGAATAGTAGCTGTTTGGGATGATTATGAGGGTTGGATTAAAGAAATGATGTGATGTCACTATAATTTGTGATAGAATTCCATCTCAAGAAAAGAGAGGGGTAAACCGGGTAACCCCAGGGTAACCCGGTTACCAAACGAGCCCTAGGAAGCTTGGATTAATCTTTGTATTGCCCACTAATGCAGAAAAAGTAGATACTAGCTATAAAAACGGAAGGAAAGGTCAAGCATAAAATAAAATATGATTAAACAGAAATTTAAAAAATCAAATAAATATATAGTGCAAACATGTTGAAGCAAATTTCTTATAATAAAATCAAGGGTAGAAAGTGCTCGTGGAATTGAGTTATCTAGATTATTAGGAGTGCTAACCACATAATTGTAAAAATAAAAATTGGAAGTGGTTGGACGACGTATAATACATCTCTATGGTTCGTACGAATTCGTGTGATCCTCATCGAAAATACATATAGTTGCAATTTTCATTTTTATTTGAACTTCTTTTCAAAGGAAATTATGTTTAACATAAGGATTTTACACTTGTGCTCCATTTGAGTTTCTGCAAATACACAAAGGCCCCTACCTTTTTCTACAATAACAGTTGTACCAATATTCTTACAAGATGCATAGTACTACCCTCCCATAAATATAACATAGGTGCATAAGTGCAATAATGGATAGGAAGTACTATGAATTTTGTACGAATATAAAGACATAAGTGTTACGGCAAAAAAAGATAAATACTTAAATACATTACAGACATAGAAGGAAATATTGCGATATATCGGTGATATATCACCGATATATCGATATCAGACCAATATCAGTGTCGGCATGCCGATATATCCTCCTTTTCAGGCTATTCCTTCACAAAAGATCATCCATATGAGCAATAATTCGACGATATATCACCGATATATCGTCGAAATATCGCATGCTGGAAAAAAAAGCCGGCATGTGACCCCTAATTAATTAATCCACACTGCATGTGCCGTATCGATACGATATCGAAACGATAGCGATATCGATATTGCCTTCCATGATTACATAAACATCGAAGGACACAACTGTAAAAAAGATCCCTAGCATCAGTTCCCCAGCCATTACATTCTACCTATGCCCTCTCCAAATTTCTTAAATTCCCATCATATAACGTACACTTACTCTTTTCTTTGATATCGATGTCGTGTCCTCTTCTACATCTTTACGTGTGGCCTATGGGACATGAAAGGGACATATGCAGCAAATGGCTTCTACACACGTGGGGTGAGTTCAGGAAGTTCAACGACCTAGAGGGAATACGAGGAACTGAGTCGAGGATGGGGAGGAAGGGAGGACACGTGCGGTTTCAATTCTCCGTTCTCGGACAGGGATGAAAGCGGATCGGATACGGATTGGATATGCTTATTTCCATATCCGTATTCGCCTCATCTTTATGGAATACAGATACAAATATGATTCGGATATGCATTAAGGAAACCATATCCTTAAAAATACGGATACGAATCTGAATCGGATATTTATCGAATGGATCAAATAAAGAGCGGACCCGAATACGAATCGATTAAAGATCTAATCCAAATACGAATTGAATAAAGAATAAAGAGTGAAATCCAAATATGAATCCAATAAACATGCAATCCTAATACGCATCGAATAAAGACTACATATGAATACGAATTAATTTTTTTTATCAAAGTTCATAACGATTTTAAAAAAAATAACAATGAAAAATAAGTTGCATCATGACAAAAGGGAGCGTCAAAGTGACTTGTGTTTTTGACCGAAAGCAAAAGGGGGCACAATGTTTCATAACTTCTGTTCGTGCCCATCCCCAACCAAATGGAAGTTTATTGATGTCATTAATATATTGTATTTTATAATGTGTAATACTAATATAATAACACGAGATTGTGGCTTATATTATATTAACTAATATATAAAAAAAATATTATATACTGTATTCGGATATCAGGATCTGAATCTGGATATTCAAGCCACTACCATATCTGTATCCGTATCCAGAAGATTTGTACATCCCATATCCATATTCGATCGGTATTCGATTAATATTCGGATATGGATATCCGTATCTGGTAATTTTTTGAATACGATAAGCGGATATCTGAATATATCCATATCCATTTTCATCCCTATTCTCGGATGATGGGAACAACTCCTGAGGTCACAACCACAAAATACTTGATTTTTCTTTATTTTGCAATGAGACAAAATAGAGGGAGGATGATAATTTAGGAGAGGGCACCATGATACGTCTTCTTACAACAGAGGACGATTCGCTGCAATGCACATTGGAATCACGAGTCCTGTCTTTTTGTTATCTATCTTTGCTTATTCTTTCTGCATATTTTTAGGTGTTTTGAGTTTTAATTCATTCTTCTAACATTTAGGTATTTTTAGGTGTATGAAGTGATATTAATGCATGCATGAATATATTTTTTCCATTATGCTCTCATATTACGGTATTTTGCTCAATTTCCGATTCTTCAATGGATGAAGCACATCATCACCTAGTGCAAATGCAAACTTAAGAATAAAAAATATCATACAAGTAAGAATAGAAGACACTAGTACAAAAGGAGTTTAACCTCTTGGTAGACAAGGTCAAGTTTCTAGCAATTAGGAGCTTCTTGGCGAACAATGTCGGGGTCAGGAGAAAATTGATATTTGACGATGTATGTACAACCTCGGGTGGAATCTAAGATGCATGTCAAGGTTGAACTTACATGTTAAATTCATCATCATGTCATGTAATGACAATTTATAAATGCCCTTATAGAGTTCTATATGTTTCAATGAGAAAAGTCAAGGGATATAAGTATTAACAACAATTTAAAACAGCTATTAGTAATGTTCAATTGGTAGAGGTCAACCCTCTGTTATGTTAGGCTCCATCAACTCAGCTAGAAAAACTCTTGTGAATTACTTCACCATGTGTATTTCTCTTTCGATCGGAGATAGGGGTGTTCTTCTCACGCGGCTAGACTCCATCACCTGATGCAGCAGAGGGCTCTATAAACCCTAATGCGATTATAGCAAGTCTACTTAAATAATACAGAAAGTGGTTAGGGGCCCAAATTCGATCCAAAGTCTCATGAAAGAGATCTAAGTTCGTCCGTGTAGCATAAATGAAGTTAATCTCTTTAACTAACTCTTTAATCTTGAGAGGAGTATAATAATAGTAAGCTCTACATTGTGCTTTCCATAAAGACCAAAAATTGTTCCTCTTAGTGCAAGGAAGTTCGACACACGATCGTCTTGAATTATCAATTCTAAATTTTCAGCATCTTAAGGAAATCATTCAAATTAGGCAACAAGCTGAACTCTTCGAACATGTATCTTGTGATATAACAACTAGAGAAAGGATGTAATATACTTTCTGCACGATCAAGACATAAGTAACAATGGTTAACCAAGGAATTGTTAAATTTATGTGGATTGTTAGAGAAAGAAGAGGCACAGATCAGATTAGAAATCCAAGGTTTTCAGTGGTCAAGAATGTTAAAGGATGATCTCGAAAGCAGTGAATTATTGAAAATATGAAGGTCTATAATCCCCCATCCATCATTGTATTTGGGACGTAAGATCGTTTTCCAAACCACCTTTGCACGTAATTTGGTATGGTTGCGGCCGCACCAAAGGAATTTCCTAGGAATTTTATTAATTTTGTCTAAGCCCCTATAATTTGGATGCGAATTTTGCAACGAAGAGTTCCCAATCTGCATTCTTAAGTCCCCTAGTGATAAAGTGAAACCAAGATAGGTAATAAGAAGAACTCCCTTTATTCCAACCTAGCATTGCATGAATCTTATCTAATTCCTCATTTTTCAAGTTAATACCAAAAAAAATCTAGATCTAGAAAAGCTGATCTCTAGACCTAAAAATTTACCGAAAGTCTTAAGAGTTGATTACACCTCTTTAAAGCTGGGATTCCTCGTATTCAAAGAACACTAATAAGTGTCAATAAATTGGACATTGGTGATCATTGAATCCATTCCATCTTTTTGAAATCCCCTGAATTTTCATCCATAATTAGTTTGACTAACATAGCACCAAGAACAATAAGCGAGTGAATGAACAAGAGAGCGGAAATGGGGGTTGGCTAAAGCATGAACGGTGAGAGCGCTCTCTGTTCATGCTTTAGCCAACCAAAGAGGACCCATTGACTTTGAATGAAACTCTAACGGTAACAAGTAATGCTTTCACCCAAGAGATGAAACATGATGGGTAATTCATCGCTCTTAGGGTTATTAGGATGAAAGGGTGGTCGAAGTGTATCAAAGGCCTTTCGAAAGTCGATCTTGAGGACTATTGATTTTTTTCATTATTTCTTGTCCAATCATTGATGATGATCGAAGTAACAATGAACATATCAAAAGAAGACCAATTTTTCAAGAAAACACATTGGGACTGTGGAATAGTCTCCGCAAGCATTGGAGCCCAACGATTTGCAATTATTTTTAAGATTGTTCAAATTAGAGGTTAATTAAACTATTTGGCATTTGGTTTTCAATATCCAGAGGGTCACAAGGACATTATTTAAGAACCGAAAGTCTCTAAGGTTGAACAGAGGGTTCTGAGTGTGATTCACTAATGCCAAGAAATTAGGTTTGATTAACTCCAAAATTTTTATGAATTCATTAATGATTCTATCAGAACCAGGTGCAATGTTCTTCTTAAATTGTTGTATGGTGTTTCTCAATTTCTGCAAAGTGAAAGATCTCGAGAAAATCTACTGGTCTTAAAGAGTGGGGATCAAATCACTTGGTATCCTAGTCTCTTCTCTCGAATCGATAAGATCCTTGAATAGATTGCGGTAAAATTCTAAAATAATTTCATCAATATCATGAAAATGATTTACAGTAGTTCCTCTAGTACTTTTGAGTGCATCAATGTGATTTCTAGAGGTTCTTGTAGAAGCCATTAACTAAAGGAATTTCATATTAGAACTTCCCTTACTGATGTATCTGATTTTCGCTCGCTGATTCCAAAGGTGGAACTCATCCTTTCTCACTCCAGCTTGAAGTTTAAGTCATTTAAGGATGACAAAGTAGATTGTTCAAGTAAATCTTAATTAGGTTTGAAGACACCACCTGCAGATCTAAGATCAAACAGTAAGCCAAATCTTCGCAGCTTAACAAGGACTAGATCAAGTCGGCCCATCCAGATAAAATCCCCCAGGAGTTGCAGACTTGGTTGAATGTCAGGAGAAATCATCCCATAAACCATGAAATGAAAGGTTTCATGAATGAAGACTAGGTTTACTTTATATTTCTTCTTGATGTTTCTCAGTCTATCCCATTTAACCATACCCCTAGCCCCTCTAACATCCCAGGTCAAGAGACTGCAAACCATTACCAAAAAGAGTTCAAAAATATCAAGATAAGCATCAACTTAAAAACCCAATAATATTCTCTCCAAGAACCAACTTCGTAAATCCGTCATCGTGAGGTGTTCTATAAGAAAGATGTCTTTAATAAAAGCAACATCTTCACTTGAATTTTGAAAATCGAATACTGAGAAGTCCAGAAGATTTTCAGTACGTATAAATGAACTAGGTGAAAAAATTGGTAATAGGAGTAGACCATGGTTTGTGTAACGTCCCGGGCTTAGGTCCCCTATCTGTTATCGAGGAAAATTGGTCCTGACAACTTGTTGAGTATGGACCCAGAAGGACCCGTACCACCTAAAATGCTTAAGCCCAAGTTGTCAAGTAGTAATCCCACCACTTATAAACCACACCCACACTTTGTGAGTTTTCCATTTGGTACTACGTTTGGGTTGGGGTGTTACAACCTCCCCCACTTATATTCGCAACGTCCTCGTTGCGACATGACACATCACTTATTCTCAGTGATAGTTACGGCTGCACACTCCAGGTAGCCTTTTCCCCCAACCTCTTCGTAGGGTAGCTCCACCTCTCGGGTAGCCCTTTCCACTATCAGTGGGAATTTGGCTCTGATACCATTTGTACGTCCTGGGTTTAGGTCCCCGGTCTGTTATCGAGGAAAACTGGCTCTGACAACTTGTTGGGTACGGACCCAGAAGGACCCGTTGTCAACCACCCAAAATGCTTAACCGAAGTTGTCAAGTAGTAATACCCACCACTTATAAACCACACCCACACTTTGTGAGTTTTTCATGTGGTACTATGTTTGGGTTGGGGTGTTACAACAATCCATACCCCCAAACATAGTGCCACATCTAAAACTCATGAAGTGTGGGTGTGGTTTAAAAGTGGTGAGGTTTACTACTTGACAACTTGGGCTTAAGCATTTTGGGTGGTTGTCAACGGGTCCAATTGGGTCCAAACTCAACAAGTTGTCAGGACCAGTTTTCCTCGATAACGGATCGGGCACCTAAGCCCAGGACGTTACAATTTGCTTGGTATCGTATCTTTGCCTTTTGGATCCAGGGGTACCAGAATCGATGTATGATCAGTGGTTTCCATCTTGCTCGTATCGACAATATAATTCAATGGTTCAGGTGTCAAGGTATTTGTGATAACCATTGAAGTCAGGAGAGATTTATTATGATCAAGTACAAAAGGCGCAATCATCTGTCCTATGCTTTGCGTCCAGGCCACCGTTGGTTCAAGCTCCAAACGATCTAGGTCAATCTTCAGGATGGAGGGGCATGGAGTAGATGGACCGCGGTGGTTTGGAAAAGGAAAGATAATTTTAAGTTAGCCTTTGTCCAAGCAGCTCCCTGCACAAAGATCGAATTCTTCTTGATTCAGCTCCACAATTGGTTTGGTTTTTCACCTCATCACGAAACCATTTGAATGCTTTGCTGTCCATCTCGTCCTCCGATTCGTAAGAAGTAGCGGGATTGAAAAGATTGGTATTTTCTACCAAAGGAGAATCGTGGTGCTAGAACTTAGTGCTTTGCTGAAGAGAATCTGGGTGAAAGTTGACCTCAAAAATTCTGTCTACAGTGTTCACTCCACCCTCTTGGCTTCAAAAAAGGGAGACCATTTATAAAGTCAAACTTAAGAGTCATCAATCACTTGCATGGAGTTGTGAGCAAGGGTGTTGAAGATTTCATCCGAATCTACCTCCACGATCATTTGAAACTCTAAGGATCAACCGCATACGATTGAATGCTTCGCGAGAGATTTCCACCTCCAGGCACTCACGAGGCCAATTGGGAGGACATGGAGAATTCCACAATGAGACATTTACGATACTCGTGTCTCAAGAGTTTTGCCTTGTCACATATATCAAATTTCCAGTACGTGATAATAGTGTTGCCTCTGATTTCCAATCTCGTCCGGATTCGACTGAGGAGCCGGACGGTTGGTGGCAACTAAGGTTTTAAAAATCGGACCAGACATTGAACCGGTCAGTTTTCGGTTTGGTCCAACCGAGTCGAACCGTCGGACCAAACCGGTGGGACCGGTGATGACGTCAGCATGGCGTCATCATTCTTATCGACTCAAAAAAAATCGGACTGGGCTTAATTTACCGGCCAGACCGATCGAACCGATTTTTTGAACCAATAAAACCGGATACATATATGTAAGTATGCATTTATATATCAATGAAATAATCGTTAGAAATTTCAAATCTTTAAATAGAATAACATGATTGTTTATTTCGAGTAAAACTCTACAAAGTTAGTCGCATTTTCTAGAATTATATATGAATATAATATGTAATCATTTATTTATAGTTGTTTCAAGAAAATTACTCTAAGAAAGAATTGACATAACGTATATTCCAAAAAAGAGAGGGACATACTTTATATCGCAGAAGTTAAGAAGGGCATACAAGATAAAAACCACATTATTTCATTATTTAAGTCTTTATTTTTTGAAAATAACCAAACCATCAAAACTGGGTCAATCCGAATCAACCCGGTCCAACCATCCGGGTCAACCCGATCCGACCACTGGTCGAGCCCAGTTTTTATTTTTTTAAATTTATTTTGAAATTAATTACAAAGAACCAATCGAACCGACCGGGTCAGGGCCGGTTCCCGATCTGACCAACCGATCTGGTCCTATTTTTTAAACCTTGGTGGCAACCACAAGGTGAAGTGACAAGTGAGTGGAAGTTTCACTCAAGCTCTTTGGTTTCGGGGCTAGAGAAGCCGGGCGTTGGCGCTTGATACTAAGAGGAGGAGCCATCCAGCTAGGGTTAGGGTTTGGAGGTGGGATACGGGTAGTGAAGCTCGAAGCTCGAGCAGGGCAGGAGGCGATCTTATGTCCCAATTTCTTGCAATGAAAGCAAGTTATTGAGTTCGTATAGCGCACGACGTGTCCCTCACGGAGACATTTGAAGCAGCCAAGGCAACGGTTCGGTTTTTGAAGGTTCGGATCTTTTTGCAGGGTGGCACAAGGTCGAGTATGTGGATCTTCAGGTATATTTTTTGTACGCCACACCCAAGATTTTGAATTAGGATTATGCCAGTAATTGATGCAACTCCGAATTGTTGATGCAAGGAACTTTCATAATGCATACTATTCCAACGCCTGCTCTTTCGTAGTACGCACCTATTAAGATCTATAACAAATAAATACCCACCATTTTATTACGTCACACAAACTAACACTCGATGGAATGAAGGAGATACAGCTAAAACGATAGACAATTCATAAAAAAGAATGAAGCATATATACAAAAGTTTGAGTTGCAAGGTGAATTATCCAGACATCGGCATATAATAGCAGGCAAACTCTTTTTGTTGGATTTCAATTGTAACAATTAAATTGACCAGAGCGATTCTGTTCTAAGAAGATCTTGCAATCAAGTACTTAATCTTGTTGAAAATAAGATTACCAGTTCATACATTAAACAGTATAAAATCGGATCCAAATGAATTAACAGAGAGACGATACAGATTTAAATCATATTAATCATATGTTTCCCAATCATTATCCGATTAATCAATATAAACAAGAACCGATTAAAAGAACAGAAACATGAATAACATGGGCATGATCCAGAAAGGGTAAAGCAATAAATATATTGCGGCAAACAAAATAAAACAGAGATCAGTTTAGAAGTCACCGAAGCGTCCATGTAATGGACTGTCCTTATACAAGATATCGCCCCCACAATACCGGTGCGTATGGTACTGGCGATCTACTCCCAGGATACGACGGTTCACGATCGTCGTCGGCGTACACCAACGGGATCGTCCTCGATTGTACCTCAGAAACTGCAGCCGAGAGAGGAAGAAGAGAACGTTCGTCCGTGAAAGGAAGAACCAGAGAGAAACGGCGTGAGAGAAGTTTTTCTTACGAGTGAAAAAAAACCGAGTCGAGTGAGGGATATAAATAGAGGGGCTCGCGTCCTAAAAACGCGACCTTTGGTTTCCAAAATTGCGTCCCGAAAACGCATCCTTTCGTATCCCAAAAAACGCACCCATAATGGCGAGTTGAATTCCCATTAAAGTCGACTTACCAAATTAATCGTGTGATTAATTTAATCGACTTACCAAATGAAACTCACAGCAAAAGTATCGAGATACGAGATCCGAATTGACTATCCCGAGCCCGAGACGGAGACGGAGACGGAGCGGAGCGGAGCGCGCGCGCGCGTGTGTGGTCCTCCAATCCTCCTCTCTACTATTGCTACAAGAGCTTGGGGTGTGGACACATATATAAGTCCACCAAAAAGTTTAGTTCTCCCCGGTATGGGACTAAACTTCCACCCAAACTTCCATATTTCAAACTTGGGAATTCCTAACTTTCCCTTCAAACCATTTGGTTTCCCAATTGAAATCAAATTGAATGCCAATTGTAATTACATAGACTTTCCAATTAAAGTCTAAATACAACTTTGAATACAACAATCCCCCACGAATTCACCAATTTGAAAAAGAGATTCAAAAAGATTTAAAAGACTTCTTTCGTCTGCCCAGACTTTGCTTTCAGTAAAGGTACCTTCCGGTTTGAACCTCTACCTGAGTTTACTACTTTCACTTTAAGAGGAACGAAGTGAACTACGTCTTAACTTCAGACCTTGGTGTTAAAGCATACGGTAGAAACAACAAAGAATTGTTTTGGTACAATCTTCAGGGTTGGTGCTTTTAAAGGCCATGCACCCTTATCCTGTTTCATGAGTGTGTTCAGGAAAAACCCTCTTCCTTTAACTGCGGCCCACAGTAACACTCACATAGGTGGCGTTCTCCAAGGATGTACTGCTAACATCCTGCCCAAAGGCTTGAACCCATTCAGAGCTTACGCTCTTCCTAAACTTGCAGCTTAAATGGCACTCAGACTTCCAGGGATAAGACACTCATGCTTGCGCATTAAACTTAGAGTGCCAACCAGTTCTCCAAACAACTTGTTATTACCACATTGAACCTACTTTGTGGGATCTCCACTCAGATAGGTTGTGTTGCTACTGTAGAGGAACTCCCAATGGGTCTTAGTCTCATCCCAAGCTTAGACTTTAGGACTAAAGATCTATCAAGTCCCTTAGTCAACGGATCTGTTGTGTTGTCTTTGCATCCAACAAAATCCACAGCCAACACTCCTCGAGACACCAAATCCCTTAACGTCTTAAGTCTGATTTGTATGTGTCTTCTTGTTTTCTGGTTGAACTTTGAATTCTTAATCTTGGTAATTGTGATAATATTATCACAATATATCGAGATCGCAGGAACATGCTGACATACCATGGGAATTTTAGACAGAAGTTCCCTTAGCCATTCAGCCTCAATTCCAGTAGTGTCCAAAGCACACAGCTCGGCCTCAAAAGTGGATCGAGCTAGAATGGTCTACTTTACAGACCTCCAGGAGACTGCACCGCCTCCAAGGGTAAATACATACCCTATAACACCATTACTCCCAGACTCCTCTATTTTCCCTATCCAGCTTGCATCACTGTATCCTTCTAGTACAGATGGATGTCTACCATAATGCAAACTAAGGGAAATAGTTTCCTTCAAGTACTTCAATACTCGATCCAGAGCCTCCCAGTGAGTACGGTCAGGACAGCTAGTGTATCTACTCAGCTTTGCAACCGAGAATGAAATATCAGGTCTCGTTCAATTTGCAAGATACATTAAGCTTCCTATCACTTGTGAATTCCTTAGCTGACCTACAGGTACTCCACTTTTATTCTTAAATAGCGTTTTGGATGAATCAAAAGAAGTGCTTACAGCTTTACAATCTTGATATTCAAATTTCTCAAGTACCTTCTCAACATAGTGAGATTGAGAAATTACAATCCCATCAACTGACCTTGTCAGTTTGAGACCCAAGATCACATCAGCAACACCCATGTCCTTCATCTCAAACTTGCTACTCAAGAAATCCTTAGTCTCATTAATAATCCTCATATGTGATCCAAACAACAATATGTCATCAACATATAGGCACAAGACAATACACTCATCACCTTTCACCTTAGAATAGACACACTTGTCGGATTCATTAACCTTAAAGCCACATGACAAAATAGTTTTGTCAAATTTTTCATTCCACTGCTTTGGTGCTTGTTTCAATCCGTAAAGGGATTTGACAAGCTTGTAAACCTTTCCCACATTCCCAGGAGTCACAAGCCCATCAGGTTGATCTATATAGATCTCTTCCTCAAGATCGCCATGCAAGAAGGCGGTCTTTACATCCATCTGGTGGATAGAGAGATCATATACAGATGCCAATGCTATAAGCATCCGGATTGTGGTCATCCTAGTCACATGGGAATAGGTATCAAAATAATCGATACCTTCCTTTTGCGTAAAGCCATTGGCAACTAATCTGGCTTTGTAATTTTCAATTGATCCGTCAGGTCTAAGCTTTCTCTTAAACACCCACTTGCACCCAATAGTAGAGCACCCTTTGGGTAAATCAACCAACTCCCAAGTTCCATTAGCCATAATGGAATCCATCTCAAATTTGATGGCTTCCTTCCATTGTTTTGCTTCAGACGAATCCATGGCTTCCTTGTAACTTGGTGGATCACCCTCGATCTGGTAGACAACGAATTCGCTCCCCAGATCCTTGGCTATCCGAGGTCTTTTACTCCTCCTTGGCTCAATCTCTTTAGAGAGATCATTGGGTTCAGGTTGAGTCTCAACCCCCACATTCGATATCCTTTCCACTTGATCTGGAATGGATCCTGATGTGGAGGCGCCCTCAATGGTCAGATTCTGAGGAATCCCAGTCTTCAATGGGAAGACATCCTCAAAGAAGGTAGGATCACGGAGTTCAACAATAGTGTTGACATCTATGCCCGGTATCTCGGACCGAATTACCAAGAACCTATATGCATAGCTATTTTCTAGCTAACCTAAGAAGACCGCATCAACAGTTTTAGGACCAAGTTTTTTTCTCTTGTGTTCTGGGACTAAAACCTTAGCGAGACAGCCCCACAGTTTGAGATATCTTAAACTCGGTTTCCTATTTCTCCAAAGTTCAAAGGGACACTTTTCCATATGTCTTGGAGGCACCCTATTCAGAATATGGCAAGCCGTATTCAAGGCTTCTCCCCACATATAGGTTGGAAGTCCAGAACTCTGTAAGAGAGCATTGATCATGTCAGTTAAGGTTCTATTTTTCCGTTCTGCTATCCCATTTGATTGCGGTGAATATGGGGCCGTAACTTCATGAATTATGCCAAATGATTTGCATTGTTCATTAAATAAGTTAGAGGTATATTCACCTCCTCTATCTGACCTAAGGCGTTTAAGCACTTTTCCTGTTTGTGTCTCAGCTTCATTCTTAAAGATAAGAAATTTCTCTAAGGCTTCATCCTTGGTTTTCATTAGATGTACATAGCAGTATCTACTACCATCATTTATAAAGGTGATAAAGTATTTCTTATTGTCTCGGGTCAACACACCATTAAACTCACAGATATCTGTGTGCACTAGATCAAAGATCTCACTATCTCTAGAGACAGACTGAAAAGACTTCTTAGGTGTCTTTGCTTGCACACATATCTCACATTTTTGAGTTTTGTCAATCATGTGTTTAGGGATCAATTCTAAATTCATCATTCTTTTAATTGAATTTAGATTTACATGTCCCAATCTACCATGCCACAGATCACAAGATTCAAGATTATTCACAACATAAGACACAGAACTAGAACATTCAGCATTCAAAACATTGAATTCATTAATGTTTACTGAATCACATCTAATTCTAAATAACAAATCAAAGTCGGCCAAATAGCCTTTACCATAAAAGACACCATGTCTCAGAATAACAACTTTATTACATTTAAAGTTTAATTCAAAACCATTTCTAACTAAGATAGAGCCAGATAACACATTCTTCTTGATGTCAGGAACATGCAGCACCCTATGCAACGTCCAGACACGTCCAGAGGAGAACCTCAAGTTGACTTGTCCCGACCCTAGCACCCTGGCTGTAGAATCGTTCCCCATCTTCACAGTCCCACCGCTGTAGGTCTATAAGAAGAAAATAACGTTCTGTCAGAACATATATTTACATTGGCTCCCGTATCCACGAGCCACTCATTTCTATCATGGATACTGTATAGTTCAGGTTTTACAGAGACATACCCCTCGCTAGCCCCGAGTCCCATAGTGATCATGTTCACTTGTGGACTCCCGTCTGTAGCCTTAGGTTGAGCCTTCAAGGACGGACAGTCCTTCTTCAAAGGCCAACCTGATTACAGTGCCAGCAGGGTTTATTCTTTGTCTTTTTCTAGATCTTGCCCTTTGGTTTCATTTTATTGTTATTGGGTCCCTTTCCCTTCTTATCCTTGCCCTTCGAGGTCACAAGATTAACCTTAGCCTGAATATCAACAGGAAGCACAGGTTTTTGTTTCCTGTGTTCCTCCTCTATGGCAATTGTCACCATCAAGTCATCTATAGAAATTTTCCCCTTTCTGTGTTTCAGGGTCATACCGAAGTCTTCCCACGACTTTGGGAATTTTTCTATGATGCACATGACCTGAAACTTCTCTGGAAGTTTCATTTCGGCATCCTCTAAACCATGGAGCAGGAGTAAAAACTCGTATGCCTGTTCAAAAACAGACTTCCCTTCGATCATGGAAAACTTCAAAAATTTGGCTACGGAGTATTTCTCAATATCGAGATCTTCGGTGTTATACTTCCGATCCAAGTCTTTCCATAGCCCCTTCGCAGTGTGCGTGGACGAACAATATACGTCAAACAAAGTGTTGGACAGAGCCAACAAGATGCAACCATGACATATACGGTCACGTTCCTTCCACGCGGATTGCGCCCTATGGCTATCGGGTGAGGGGTTTTCCGCCTCCACCGTAGGACAGTCAGTTTCAAGCATCGAGATTAACCCTATGGTGGTTAACCAGATCTTCATTCGTTGTTGTCAACGCTTAAAATTCTGTCCACCGAATTTTTCAGGCATACCCGTCATATCTACCCTCGATTTAAACATTGTTTCCGACATTTTAAAATCGGTTCCAGATATCTTCTTTAAGATTGTTGGAAATAAGATTACCAGTTTATACATTAAACAGTATAAAATCGGATCCAAATGAATTAACAGAGAGACGATACATATTTAAATCATATTAATCATATGTTTCCCAATCATTATCCGATTAATCAATGTAAACAAGAACCGATTAAAAGAACAGAAACATGAATAACACGGGCATGATCCAGAAAGGGTAAAGCAATAAACATATTGCGGCAAACAAAATAAAACAGAGATCAGTTTAGAAGTCACCGAAGCGTCCATGTAATGGACTGTCCTTAGAGAAGATATCGCCCCCACAATACCGATGCGTAGGGTACTGGCGATCTGCTCCCAGGATACGACGGTTCACGATCGTTGTCGGCGCACACCAACTGGATCGTCCTCGATTGTACCTCGGAGAACTGCAGCCGAGAGAGAAAGAAGAGAACGTTCGTCCGTGAGAGGAAGAACCAGAGAGAAACGGCGTGAGAGAGGTTTTTCTTACGAGTGAAGAAAAACCGAGTCGAGTGAGGGATATAAATAGAGGGGCTCGCGTCCTAAAAACGCGACCTTTGGTTTCCAAAATTGCGTCCCGAAAACGCATCCTTTCAGATCCCAAAAAACGCGCCCATAATGGCGAGTTGAATTCCCATTTAAGTCGATTTACCAAATTAATCGTGTGATTAATTTAATCGACTTACCAAATGAAACCCACAGCAAAAGTATCGAGATCCGAATTGACTCTCCCGAGCCCGAGCCAGAGACGGAGCGGAGCGCGCGCGCGCGTGTGTGGTCCTCCATTCCTCCTCTCTACTATCGCTACAAGAGCTTGAGGTGTGGACTCATATATAAGTCCACCAAAAAGTTTAGTTCTCCCCGGTATGGGACTAAACTTCCACCCAAACTCCCATATTTCAAATTTGGGAATTCCTAACTTTCCCTTCAAACCATTTGGTTTCCCAATTGAAACCAAATTGAATGCCAATTGTAATTACATAGACTTTCCAATTAAAGTCTAAATACAACTTTGAATACAACAAATCTATCATTAGAGTCAAGAGTCATCATTTAAGAATTAATTACAATCTACAGGTTTCAAATATGTACATGTTCTTTCAGATCAGCAACTATCGTTGAAATGCACCAGAATCTACAAAGATATTTTTTGATAATCCACGAGAGAGTTTTTTCCAAATTCATATCAATATCATGTCATTTGCAAAAGAAATGCTTCTGTGCACCTGATATTATGAATTGGAATGAATTCATCTTGATCACATTATTAAATATGGATAGGAACATCCGGAATGAACACGTCTGACAGTTCATGGTTCCTTCTCCATAGAATTGGGCATCATTATACTGTTTCGACCCACATACAACATGGTCTTCTATCTTCTTATGATATTATCTTGCAATATTTTCCTACAGGTGATATAAATATTTAACCTGTCTCTCCTAAAATAGTCCTAGCTTTTTGTAGTCCTCTGAACTTTTAAGCCAGCAGAAGATCCCAGGTTCTCAGGGAGGGGAAAGATGCATGGTGCTGCTCAGAGTCATTCCGCTCCAGTTGGCAATCCGGATTCAAGTCTTGAAGCTAGATCTCTGGACGACAACAGATCTGAGGGTGCCGCTACGGTAACAATAAGTTAGGGGTAAAGGATATCAGCTGCATCCTATGTATACATTCCTCGCGATATTTTGCCAGCCCTTTCTCATATTAGTGGGATATACATGAACCATACAGAAGTTATTTGTTATTTTCCCCGTAAGTTAAAGGAATGCTATCATTGCAGTGGAAAACTCCCAAGCATAACAACTAAATTTGACTTTAATCAGCTTTAACTGTTCAAGTTGAGCCATATCACTTCACAGAATATTTTCAGGAGCAGATTTGCAGGAGATTCTCATCAGCGCATACCATACCTTTCAAAGCTTTCAGTTTTTATGCATGTACTTCGGCAAAAATCGTTTAACAAAACTTGTATAATTGCATGTGTTCTCAAATTCCAGTAGCATAGACGCATATTCCTCCTAAATGTCTATCATGCTGGACATAGGAAGGGGTTAGAGATTTTAAAAATAATTCTCTGCTGAATGCTGGATTTTGATAAAAGGGATATCTACGTACATAACCATGAGTAATTTCATAATTATATACATAACCATTCATAATCTCGAATTACATCAGGAACCCCGAATAGTCACTCCGTCTCGCATCCATAACCTTCGGTTAGGTTTGTCCATTAACCTAACTAGACCAATAAGTTAATCTAACACCATGATCTATCTAAAGGTTATTAAATTCTCCAAAAAAATAAGCACATTCCCCGTCCACCTCCAATGACCCAACAGCCCCTCCGCCTCCTTATGCAGAACCACCCCATTGCATGCCTTCCATGCGGACAAATTCTTGAAAGGTTTGGCTGTGAGGGGTCCCGGAATTTCTTGTCCAAAAGGATGAGAGCAAATGGTTGGGTTTATACAAGTAATGGACCCTTGAAGATGTTTTTTATCTTCATTGTGGATGCATCTGCAATTTCTAATTGATAATTCTGTTGTACATGTATTTTTTGAGTGGGCGCAACTTCATACCTTGGTTCCAGAAAAGAATGGCTGTGGCAGAACAAGAGCAGCTATGGACAGTGATGGGTTTCTATGGAAGAGGAGAGAGGGAAGGGGAGTGGCATCACTTGTAATTACCATGAAACTAAAGAGTGAAAATGGTCCACATTTGACGAATTCCATCAAAGTTACCGGAATAACGAATGAGTGTTAAGGGTCATGTCATGTAAGAGTTAATCATCATTCAGGGTTCCTAGTGTAATTCACAATTACACGTGGTTATGATTGAAATTATGGAATTACTCAGGGTTATGGGTGTAAATAACCCTTGATAAATTTAGAAGCAAAAGGAATCAGCATTAGGAAAATATCATAAATCACCCTTTTCCACTTCAGAAAGAAGGAAACTAATATTTCTACTTCGGTGATGCAGCTGTGGGAGATGGTAGCAGTGGGATATGGCATTGGGGAAGAGAGGAAATCCTACAAAGTGAAAGGGGAGAAGCAAAAACATGACGGGGACATGAGAGGAATAAATGTAATGTACAAGGGAAGCAAAGAGCGAAATTAGAATTTCACACAAAAATTAATACCTACACATGAATTGCTTTTGTAATGTTTGATTTTGTTTCTCCTCCAATGTTTAACAAGGTAAAATATATAGATATGAAACTTATGATTAAAGTTAGTATGCTTGTTGTTGCACACTTCATTAACAAGTGAAACAAAAGTCAACAAGAAACAGACTTGAACAAACTGAGTGAACATCCAGAACAACCAAAAAAAGAAGCATCATAACAGCAATAAAACTCAAAAATATAATAATAACTGGAACAGCATAGGCTCTCTCAATCCATAACTTAAAAATAGTAAAGAAAACAAGATTTAACCGATTGCATAAATGTCCTAGAAATCAAAGATGAACTGAAAAGACATCCAGCAGGAGCAAAACATTTCTGATCTGCAAAACTCTATCCCTCAACTTGCTCTCTAAGCCTCCTGATTGTGCTGCGGACAGTCACAGCACTAGCAGTACTGCAAGAAAACAAGGTGCACAGACAAACACGACATAAGAAACTGCTGATAAAATATTAGAATGTGATGCACAGCACAATGACGAGAAGCTAGCTATTGAAGAGAGGTGATGCAGCACTTACTTCAGGGTGTAAGCACCACCGGCCTTAACCTTACCACAATCTTTGCATCCCCAAATCCCAACAGCTTTCCTTTTAACAGCATACTGCAATGTTCGGATATCAACAAGTTAAGAGAGGAAACAGCAGTGTATTTTCAAGTAATTATACAAAAGCTAGAAAAAATTTAGACCTTGCCACAGAATTCACAGAAGTACTTGGCGTGTTGGCTGACCTCCATCTTTTTAATTTGCTTCCTCAAACTGGCACCATAACGAGTGCCTAAAATACGCAACCCATCAATTGTCCATACACAGCAGCAAATTTCAAAAGGACGAAATCCAGATTCATAATGTCTCACCATATTTCCCGACAATTCCAGCCTTCTTCGTTCTCTTAGTCTGATAAGATAGGGCAAAGCCAGATCAAAATGAATGTTCGGGGGAAAACATCCTTCAGAGTGCTTAAATAGAGTCATAAACAAAAACGTTTACAATAACCTAAGCTAATTTTACCCAATATCAGACAAGGGTAACTCGTAACTACATACTGCTACTACCCATAGCAACTCTTCTAGCCCAGCAAAATCACAATATGATATCGTGCTCATAGTCTAACGTAAGAGTGCTACAACGAATCTAATCAATTTCTCCATATTCCGATGGAATAAAAATGTATTCTTCACGGGATATCGATACTTGACATCATGATTTTGATTAGCTCTGTAAAAAAACAACAGATCATACGACCTAGAACACGCGATTTGGATTTCTAGGAGAACAAACATACCATGGCTGCGCCGACGAGGAAGGAATAGAGGAAACCCTAGAGGGGAGGTAACGCCGTCCGCGATCTTGGAGGAGGGGAAACCCTAACTGCGCTCTATATTTATATAGGCTTGTAAAAAGGCCCAATTTAATACCCGCTGTGGGCTCAGCACAGACAGGCCTTCGCTTAATTGTGTAAATTTATAGAGGAGATCAGGATTCTAATGGGCCTGACGCCTAACCAAATATGATATTATTTTGTAATCCTTTATATTGTTAAAGTAAAGGGTAAATTACAAAAAAGGGACTGATTTTTGCATGAATTCTTAAAATAGGGACTGATCTTTAATTTCTAACAAATAGGAGACTAAAGTTTAACTTAACATTCCAGCTCCCAATACCGTCAATGGGAGGCTCAATCCATAATTTTACTTGACGAAATTACCCCTCCATCCTCTTCTCCTTCCCCTCTCTATGGCGAAGAGCACCCTCCAACCTCTTCTCCTTCCCCTCGCAATGGACGGCGGAGATGGCTCCCTCCCTTCCGGAATCCGACGTCGGCAAGATCCTATCCGACGCGTGGGACTACGCGGGTTGTCCAGCCTCCCGTGCATCCACTGGCGGCTGGACCAATGCTGCCACCATCTTGGGTAACTAACATCCCAACTAAGTTTACACTTTTCACTTCACAAAAAAAATGCCCCAATGAGCACACAACCATCCGTCATGACCACCATTGTCCAACTATTTTTTGAAACTGATCTCCCTAGTTATGGAGCTCAACGAGCAGCTGACGTCGCTCGGCATCGCCATGAGCCTCATCACATACCTGACCGGCACAATGCACCTTGGCAATACGGTCTCAGCCAACGCCGTCACCAACTTCCTCGGGACCTCCTTCATGCTCTGTTTCTTCGGCGGCTTCATTGTCAACACCTTCCTGGGTCGGTATCTCACAATCGCCATCCTCCTGTCGTTCAAGCTTCGTTAAGCGTCACCCTTCTGGTATCCTAATTTGCTCATCCAAAACTTTAGATCACCCTTTTTTTAGTAGGGTGTGACCTAATGATTTTCACAATAATCCATGGGCTACGTCTGCTGAAGTGCTCCCCTACACACAGCTTTTCGTGCTCAACTTGGCCCTCTACTTGATAGCCCTCGAGATCGGAGGGCTGAAGTCAAGCGTGTCGATTCGGTTCTGGTCTACATCCAAGACAACCTCGAGAGGCGGTTCTGACCAATTCGATGAGTCGAACATGTCGGAGAAGAAACGGATGGTGAAATTATTCATCTTGTTCTTCTTCATCATCGTGGGCTCCCTCCTCGTCATTACGGTGTTGGTCTACATCCAAGACAACCTCGGGAGGCAGTGGGGGTACGGGATTTGCGTGACGTCCATACTTGTCGTGCTGGCCGTGTTCATGTCCAATACAAGGAGGTACCAGTTCAAGAAGCTGGTAAGGAGCTTGCTCACACAGATCACAGCGGTGGCATTGGCGGCTTGGAGCAAGCGGAAGGTGTCGGTGCCCGCCGACATCATGCTTCTCTACGGCGTGGCTGACGAGGAGGTGGAGAGGAAGGGGAAGGGAAGGAGCCATTGCCCCCATATTGATCAGTTCATGGAAGGAGAAGAGGCCGGAGGGGTAATTTGGTCAAATAAAATCATATGTTGAGCCGTCAATTGACAACGTTGGGGACTGGAAAGTTAAGTTAAACTTCGGTCCTCTATTTATTACAAATTAAAGATCAGTCTCTAATTTGAAAATCCATGTAAAGATCAATCCCTTTTTTGTAATTTACCCTTAAGTAAATAAAAGTATGACAACCGTCCCTCTTTGTACTACTCAAACATAAAGTTTCATAAGTGAGAGATAGAAAAATGTGTACAGCGAGTACCACGATCAAATAAGCAATGAAAGGATGTAAAATTAATTTACTTTTTCAGTACAAAGACCATACTACAAATCTGTAAAGAGTCGTAAAAACCCATTAATTCTAGAGAGGATGAAGGGGGTTGGCAGAAACAAATGAGCAGGAAGAGGGAAATCCTAGATCAGTGGAGTTCTATCCATGTTCTTTATTTTTTTAATACTAGAAGGGGGATTTGAACCGTGGTTTTTTAACGTGGGAGTCACTCCTTCTACCATTAAACCATTAGAGAGGTTCTCTGTCCTTGTTCTTTCCTCCTTTTTACATCAAAAAGAGAAAACGGAACTTTCTTGATGTCTGAGAAGAATGGCAAACCTGAACGATCAACATGTTGGCAGGGGCCTAGAATGCACAAACGTCAAGTAAGGCATAATAGTTCTTTCTGCAATTACTTAAACGCATCAACGAAATTATGAAAATAACTATAAGTGGCATTTGTTATATGTAGAGCTACGTTGAAGAATTTTTGAATGCATCTTCTTTAACCTTTCCAACATACCCTTATAGAAGTTAATCATGTTTTCATGGCATCTCCAAAGTAGAACTATGAATACATATTTAGATCGATTTGGTAATGCTGGATCCGAGAGAGAAAATGCTTACGTGATTTCTTCAAATGTAGGTTTACATGTAACATAAACAACATTATAAATAAATTTTCATG
The DNA here is from genome assembly GCA_037367405.1 of Ottelia alismoides. Lineage (NCBI taxonomy): Eukaryota > Viridiplantae > Streptophyta > Magnoliopsida > Alismatales > Hydrocharitaceae > Ottelia > Ottelia alismoides. The sequence goes on from JAZKJV010000502.1 coordinate 340,411, forward strand.
AATCCCTTACTTCTCCAAACGGACGTGGTTCGTCTTGCAAAAATGGGAACGATGGAGCACATAATTTTGCTTCAAATACGATGGTGATGATCAAAGCGTCTGACTTGATCGATCGACGTCTGTCGCACCACGTGGTGGAAATGGATGATACTAGGGTGGAGCACTGGGCTCGACCCGGCCCAACTCGGGAAAGCTCGACCCAAGCCCATCAATTTTCCGTGGGCTTTGGGTCGGATCGAGGCCCGCTTTTTCAGCAAACTGAGGACTCGGGCCCGACCGAAGGCCCGCAAGATCAGGCTCGGGTTCGGGTTGGGCTCGGGCCGGGCTCAACCCACACTTATTTTGATTCCATGAAATTACACTTTGATTCCAATTTATTGTTATGGATATAATTCATCCATAACATATGAGTATTGAATGTGTTGTTACAATATAATATTACTATTGATGGATGAAGGAAATATTAGATGTATTGTGACTATGCATCCGTGTCCCCTAATTTAGTTCTAATATGATATTTTTGAAATATGAGGGTCCGGGCCCGACCCATTTGTACTTCAGGTTCGGATCCGACCCAACCCGAGCATAATATTTTTGAAAAATGAGAACTCGGGCTCGACCCATTTGTACATCGGGTTCGAGCTGGACCCGACTTTTGCAGGCCGGGTCAGGGTCGGATCCGGGCTGACCCAGCCCAATGCTCCACCCTAGATGATACGGTCGGGCGTCTACCAATGGTTGAGGTATCTCTTTGATTAGACGATCTGGATGGCCAACTCTGGGCAGATAATAGTGGCTGCAAGCCACTATCCTCTTCCCCTAGATGCTGCAACACAAGAATGCAACGACCAAGGTGTTGGGCACTAATCTCAAGTGGAAGTTGAGGATGCTCAAGCAAGGGGTCCTGCAACAAAATGATTGGATTCACACAATGAACTCGATTGAGGCATCTAGCTCAGGTTGTGGATATGTAGAGAGCGTATATGGTGTTCTTGTGTGTATCGGAAAGGGAACCAGTGGTGCTCCGAGCATTAGTTGTGCTTATAGGTGGAAGTGGTTGGCGTTCTGTGAAGAAATTGATGGGGAAGAAAATGGAGCAGTGGTCGGCACGAAAGGGATGATTTAGGAGACGAAAGAGGGTTTTAGACAGTTCTTATTGTTGGGGATATATTGAGATAAATGCGGAACAATCAAACAACCCAGGATAATATCCTCTGAAACTGTCCTGCAGCAAAGATGGCACAACACAAGATATATGTTCCCCACACGGGAACTCAAATAGCAACAATGATAGCACAACCACAAGCAAGCAAGCAACCACACGAGACAAGGAATTTTTACGTGGAAACCCTTGCTCAATGTGAGCAAGGGAAAAATCACGGGGCAAGACCGGCAACGATTCCACTACGTCAAAGTGAACCAAATGTTCTTCCCGATTTTGTTGCCCACAAAACCGAGGTACAAGCACACACAATGGATAGTTCTTCAACAAGGAACAAACTATCCCTAGGTATCCAAAATACCAAATGTGCTCAAAACAAGGAGGACAAAGTAACTTCCCTTGTGGGCTCCCGGATGGAGACCCAACCCGATGCTCGGCTTCTTAAGGTCGTCCTCAACGACATCCCGCTGCTCCCGCTAGAGCTCGCCCAAAGCCACTGCCCTCAAAGCCCAAAGACCACAGCCCTAGCCACTGCTCCTCTCGAACCTGGCTGCTCCTGCTCTCTCTCGCACTCGAGCTCTTTCTCACGCGTGAGGAGGACGAAGAGGGTCTAAAACCCTTGCTGCTGCTCTTGGTTTTTGGCTGGAATGGGAGAGGCGAATGGGTGCTCCGTCGTGCTTCCTGGGAAAAAATGGGAAAGATGCTTACTGGATAAGCCAAAATGGGGGCTTCCTGCGTACTGGAAACGGGACAGCCGAGAGGGGCTCCCATTTGCTGGGAAATTGCAGAGATACCCCTGGAAAGGGGTCAAATTACAAGCCCCCCAAGTTGGGGCTGGAACAATAGCATAGAAACCCAACAACCTCCCCCTCCAGCCCCAACGGGGAGGTGTTGTCCTGTGATGGAGATCAACAAGAGGTGACACCGCTCAGCTCTCTACAGAGCTGAAGCTTGTCACGAGTGACTGCCTTTGTCAACATGTCTGAGGGGTTCTCATCGGTGTGAATCTTCTTCAACACGAGCTGCTTCTGTTCAATTGCATCCCTCAACCAATGGTATCTCACATCAATTTGCTTTGTGCGAGCATGGTGCATGGTACTCTTGCTCAAATCTATAGCGCTCTGGCTATCACAAAACACAACTGGCTCACTGCCATCCAATCCAAAATCACCAAGAAAGCGTTGTAGCCACAACACTTCTTTCCCAGCCTCTGCTGCTGCAATGTATTCTGCCTCGGTAGTAGAGAGAGCAACACATTTCTGTAGTTTGGATTGCCATGATATGGCTCCCCCTGCAAAAGTGAAAATGTAGCCTGAGATGGACTTTCTCTGATCCATGTCGCCTGCCATATCTGCATCAGTGTAACCACAAAGTTTGGGATCTGACCTCCCAAAAATAAGACACATACTTGAGGTCCCTCTCAAGTATCTCAAGATCCACTTCACTGCCTCCCAATGGTCCTTGCCCGGGTTGGACATGAACCTGCTCACCACGCCCACTGCATGGGCTATGTCGGGTCTAGTGCAAACCATTGCATACATGAGGCTTCCAACTGCTGATTGGTATGGGATCTTGGCCATCTCTGCTTTCTCCTCAGAAGTAGGACATGACTCTTTAGTTAGCTTGAAATGAGAAGCTAAGGGCGTACTGACAGGTTTGGCATTCTTCATGTTGAACCGCTCCAATACGCGTTCAACATAGCTCTCCTGTGACAACCACAGCATGTGCTTCTTCCTGTCCCTTGTAATCTGCATCCCAAGGATGTGACTGGCCTTGCCCAAATCTTTCATCTCAAACTCTTTAGAGAGTTCCCTCTTGAGCTTTGCAATCAAGTTGGAATCATGACCTACAATCAGCATGTCATCCACGTAGATCAAAAGAATGACGAACCTGTCATTGGGAAGACGACGAACATATACGCATGGGTCGGTTGTAGTCCTCTTGAAGCCCTGCTTTCCCATGAAAGTATCAAACTTCAAGTACCATTGTCTCGGGGCTTGCTTCAAGCCATAGAGACTCTTCCTCAACCTGCAAACCATGTGCTCTTTCCCTTTCTCTTGAAATCCCTGTGGCTGCTCCATGTAGATCTCTTCCTTCAAATCACCATGAAGAAACGCCGTCTTCACATCCATCTGCTCCAGCTCAAGATCCATGCTAGCAACAAGTCCTAGCACCACTCTCACTGAATTCATCTTCACCACTGGGGAGAAGATCTCATCATAGTCCACTCCTTCCTTCTGGCTGAATCCTTTGACTACTAACCTGGCCTTGTACTTCATCAGCTTGCCACTGTCATCTGACTTCAGCTTGTAAACTCACTTGTTCTTCAAGGCTCTCTTCCCTTTAGGAAGCTCAACAAGGTCAAAAGTGTGGTTCTTTTTGAGAGATAGCATCTCTTCATTTATTGCATTCTGCCAATGACCCTTGTCCTTGTGCACCTGTGCCTCCTCAAAGGTGTATGGCTCACCTGCATCTGTGAGCATCACATACCTGGAAGTGGGGTAACGGGATGATGGCTGGCGTGTCCTCTCAGATTGTCTGACCTGAGGCTCTGCTGTGTCTGCAACTGGATGAGGCTGCTCCCCCTGCCCTAGATCCCCTGGACCTGCATCAACGGGGTCTGCATCTGGCTCGTGCTGCTCTAGCTGCTCATCCTCTCCACCTGTACCCTGTACTGGAGAGGGATCTGTGTCCTCATCACTGTCATCATCCATGGAGATCTCATCTCCATCACCACTCTCAGTGGTGTCCTCAGCCAACGTCTGATTCTCATAGAAAATCACATCCCTGTGCCTGGTGACAGTCTTCTTCCTTGGATCCCAAAGACGGTATCCAAACTCCTGATCTCCATAACCAAGAAAAATACAAGGCACTGCCTTGTCATCTAACTTCTTCCGCTGCTCCTTGGGTACCAATGCATACGCCTTGCATCCAAACACCCTCAAATGAGCATATGAGGGGTCTTTCCCTGTCCAAACACGCTCTGGAATCTGAAAGCCCAAAGGAACTGATGGAGATCGGTTTACCAAGTAACATGCGGTGCGAACCGCCTCAGCCCAAAAAGTCTTGGGCAACTTCGCTGTCTTCAGCATACAGCGAACTCTCTCAATAATGGTCTTGTTCATCCTCTCAGCTAGACCATTGTGCTGGGGTGTGCCTGGCTCTGTCCTCTCATGCATGATGCCGTGCTCTGCACAATAGCCCTGAAAGCTATGGGAGGTGTACTCTCCCCCATTGTCTATGCGTAGACACTTCAACAATTTTCATGTCTCACGCTCAACCATGGCATGGAACTTCTTGAAGCAATCAAAAACTTGATCCTACGTCCTCAGCACATACACCCACACCTTCCTAGATGCATCATCAATGAAGGTGACAAAATACATGTTGCCTCCCAAAGAGGTCGTGTCCATAGGACCACAAACATCTGAGTGAACCAGCTGTAGAAGGTCTCCCTTCACCTTGGTTCTCGCTCTGTATGGTGCACTCCTGCTCTTCCCAACCTCACATGCGTCACAAGGAGATAAAGTGATGTCATTGTGGTAGGGGATCAACTCTCTCTTGCTAAGAAGCTGCAAGCTCTTCTGGCTCATGTGGCCAAGCCGACGGTGCCACAAATCTGAGTTATCTGCTTCACTAGCATGCAAACTGCCATCCATGACCTTCACTCTAGTCATATAGAGTGTGTGACACAAGCTGCCTCTCGCCATGATGAGAGAACCCTTGCTAATCTTGCATCTGCTGTCGCCGAACTTCAGATGGTAGCCTTCACTATCTAGCTGTGAACCAGATATAAGGCTAAGCCGCACATCAGGAACATGCCTCACATTCTGGAGTGTCATTGAGCACCCAACATCCGTCTGGATCGAGATGGTGCCCATGCCAATGATCTTAGAGTAACTTTCGTTACCCATCAAGACTCTCCCATAATCACCCCTAGTGTAGGTCGTGAAAAACTCCCTGTGTGGAGTCACATGATAGGAGGCGGCCGTGTCAACGACCCACTCCAAATCACTCCCCGCGTGCAAGCACTGGTCCTGGATGGTGAGAATCACCTCATTTGCACTTTCATCTGCCACAACTGCAGCTACATTCCCATCTTCCTTTTTCTGATCTTTCTTGGCTTCAGCTTGCTCTCTCTTCCAAACCCTGCAATCTCTCTTCCGGTGACCGGGTTTCTGGCAATGGTGACACTTTCCCCTGCCCTTGGACTTGTCTCTGGATTTCTGCCTCTCCTGTGACGCTCCTCTGCTGCTGGATCTTCCTCTCCTCTCAACTGCATACGCATGTGAAGAGGAGAATGCCTCTCCCGAAGAGCGGCGTCTAATCTCCTTATTGAGGAGACTGCCCTTGACCATAGCCATGGTCAACTTGCTATCCTTTGCAGAGTTGCTCACGGTGACTACTAGAGTCTCCCAACTATCTGGCAGTGAGCTCAAAAGAAGAAGTGACTGTAACTCGTCATCAAGTGTCAAACCCATGGATGTCAACTGGTTGATTATGCTTTGGAAGTCATTCAAGTGCTCCGCCACTTTGCATCCATCCCTGTATTTCAAATTCACAAGCTTTCTAATCAAGAAAGCCTTGTTGGTTGCGGTCTTCTGATCATAGAGTTCGGACAACTTGTTCCACAACTCCTTCGCATTCGTCTCCTCGGCAACATGATGAAAGACCGACATGTCAAGCCACTTCCGAATGGTCCCAATGGCCTTTCGGTTCAACTTTGTCCACTCTCCTGCGGACATGTTCTCCGACTTGGCACTCTCCCCCTCCACGGGATCGTGGAGGTCCTTGCAATAAAGAATGTCTTCCATCTTGGCCTTCCAAATCTGCCAATTGCTGCTTGTGAGCTTGATCATTGTGCCTTCATCATCTTTGCCCATTGCTCAACCAGAGCTCTGATACCACTTGTTGGGGATATATTGAGATAAATGCGGAACAATCAAACAACCCAGGATAATATCCCCTGAAACTGTCATGCAACAAAGATGGCACAACACAAGATATATGTTCCCCACACGGGAACTCAAATAGCAACAATGATAGCACAACCACAAGCAAGCAAGCAACCACACGAGACAAGGAATTTTTACGTGGAAACCCTTGCTCAATGTGAGCAAGGGAAAAACCACGGGGTAAGACCGGCAACGATTCCACTACGGTCAAAGTGAACCAAATGTTCTTCCCGGTTTTGTTTCCCACAAAACCGAGGTACAAGCACACACAATGGATAGTTCTTCAACAAGGAACAAACTATCCCTAGGTATCCAAAATACCAAATGTGCTCAAAACAAGGAGGACAAAGTAACTCCCCTTGTGGGCTCCCGGATGGAGACCCAACCCGATGCTCGGCTTCTTAAGGTCGTCCTCGACGACCTCCCGCTGCTCCCGCTAGAGCTCGTCCAAAGCCACTGCCCTCCAAGCCCAAAGACCACAGCCCTAGCCACTGCTCCTCTCGAACCTGGCTGCTCCTGCTCTCTCTCTCTCTCTCTCTCTCTCTCTCGCACTCGAGCTCTTTCTCACGCGTGAGGAGGACGAAGAGGGTCTAAAACCCTTGCCGCTGCTCTTGGTTTTTGGCTGGAATGGGAGAGGCGAATGGGTGCTCCGTCGTGCTTCCTGGAAAAAAATGGGAAAGATGCTTACTGGATAAGCCAAAATGGGGGCTTCCTGCGTACTGGAAATGGGACAGCCGAGAGGGGCTCCCATTTGCTGGGAAATTGCAGAGATACCCCTGGAAAGGGGTCAAATTACAAGCCCCCCAAGTTGGGGCTGGAACAATAGCATAGAAACCCAACACTTATGTGATTGGCAAGGGAAAAGGAGACACCCCTCTGGTCGTGGAGATTGAGGGGTTGCGAGATGATGGCGGAGCAACGAAGGTAGGTTGATGCTGAGATGGATCAATGGTGACAGAAAAAGGATGAGATGATGGGTTGGAAATGAAACAAAAGCAATAAGGGATTATGTTTCCTAAAGCGAGAAGAAAAAAAGGATGAAGAAGAAAACGAGAGTACCGAAATTGCGGTGGAGAACGATGGTGAATGGTGGATGGAAGATGGTGTGTGAATTCCTAGAGATTGGAACTCCACCTGTTTGGTTGCTGGGTTGGACTGGGTTGGGTTGGGTTGGGTACCCTTGTGAATAGTAAAATGTACCCCTATGAATAGTAAACTGTGAGGAGGATTGAGAGAGTTGGAAGGAGGGGTACACCGTTGTACCCCAACCCAACCCAACTCAGTCTAACCCAGCAACCAAACAGGCCCCAAAGATCTAGTTCTCACCTCTCAGGTTTGGACGTTCAATCTCAAAGCTTTGTAAGCTTCTAGAGCTAGCCATGACGATCGAAGTCTCCGGATCATGCCAAGGAGGATGACTAACTCTCGTCGTGATGATCCCATCCGCATCCTCTCTATCATAGGGGAAATGAGGAGTACGAGAACGTCTGTAACTGTGGTAAATAATTTGAATCGAATATGGGTCTGGATTATATGGAGTGGAATTTCAAGTAGGTGAATATGGCAACAAAGGGGTTAGATATGCCGGGAGTGGGTTCTCTACTATAGTGCGTACTGTAGTGCGCGGTACAGCACCACAGTAGACGATCCAGACGCAGATATGCTCGAGGTAGGGAGCCGAGGTATTGGTGGTAAGTGGTCAACTGGAGATGATCGAGGAATATTTCAAGCGGCAGTTGGTTGGGGAAATGGAAATGGAATGGGTAAAAATCGAGGATGGGGATGGGGTTCCAAAGGAGGGAACAAGAGAAGGGGGAGAGAGTTGATTCGAGATCAACTTCTAAGGTAAATATTTTTTTGTTGATTTTTTGGTTTGTAAAATAATAAAATAGATATAAAATAAAGTATATATAATGCAATTTAAAAATAGTTGTAATTAAAGACTTGTTTTTTGTTTCTTTTTATTTTGTACTTTTTTGTTAATTTTATATTATTAGAGAAAATATTATACAATGAGAAAAATAAAACTAAACCAAGTAAAAAATGATGTAGAATGCAATATGTACAAAATAGACAAGAACGGAAAACAAATGTACAATTGCTTATGGATCCGACTTTTCACAAATGAGCCCCTACTCATTTTCAAAGTACTCAATGATGAACTTCATGCAAATTTTAAAAAGTGAATCGATTTCATTTGGCACATGTACATGGTGGTATTTTTTAATATTTATATATTTTAATCATTTTTGTTGAATTAATACAATTTAAATTAAATTTTATAAAATAGATATCAATGTTTGAAGTTTGTGTATTTTTTTGTATGTGTGTATATGTCTTTCTATGATTTTATGTACAATATGGTAACTTTTTTTATACCCTTACTTTCATACTTTTTATTGAGTTGATCGATGCCTACGACCTTAGTCTATGTACGAGGGCGAATAGGTTCTGGACAGTATGCATTCACATGACCTCATGCCTCATGCTTTTCTTACTTATCTTTGCATTTTCTTTTTTGCATATTTTTACGTGTTTTTTAAGTTTTAATTCATGCTTCTATTTTTTTTAGGTACTTTTAGGTGAGTAAAGTGATATTAACGCATGTATGAATTTATTTTTCTTTGGTGCTCTCATGTTAAGATATTTTGCTCAATTTTTTATTCATCGATGGATGAAACACATGTTCACCACCGAAATAAATACCATCCAAATAAGAACATGAGACACTTGTACAAAAGGAGCTTAACCTCTTGGTAGACGAGGCCATTCTCATTGTGCAATAGCTATAAGGCCAAGTTTTCGGCGGTGAGGAGCTTCTTGCTGAACGAGAGTATGGAGAATGCTAATATTTCACGACGGATGTACGACCTCGGGTGGAATCTAGAATACATGTCAGAATGACCTGACATATAAACTTCATTATCAAGTCATATCATTTGACATTCCACAATTGTCAGGGTGCGTTTAGGTTGAGGGTTACTCCCACTTGGGGGGGTTTCCCCCAAAATCCATATCCTTACCCCTCTTGTGTGGCCTACTCAAAGACTACTCTCTCTCATTTAATACATCGAACAATTCATTTCTCATTCATTCCAACAAAAAAATAATAAGTAATGCTTAACTCTTACATGATATAACCCTATGTCATGTTCCGTTTGGGATGGACGTTACATTTGACGGTTTCCGTTAAAAATTTAGAAAACTAACCCTAATATCTATTGTTATTTTCAGAACATGCCATCCTTCCCTGTCCTCCGTCCCAGCCTCTGCTTCACCTGTCCCGAAACCCCCCCCCCCCCCCCCGCCCCACGCCGAGTTTCCCCTGCTTCCCTTGTCCCGGAGACACCCCCCCCCACCCCACCCCCCACACACACACACAGCGGGCCGAGCTTCCCCTGCCCCCAAGCCCCCTCTCCTTCCGCGGGCTGAGCTTTGACTGTCCCGAACACCCCTCCCCCCTCCCGAGGACCCACCCGGCACCGCCCATAGACAACCGCCCAGAGAAGAGAGAAGCCCCCCCCCCCCTCCCGGACTGCCCAGATCCTTCGCCCACCGCGCCACCGCCCAGAGAAGTTGCCCCCCGCCCCCCAAAGAAGCAGCCTACCGATACCCAACTCGCGACCCCCCTCCCAAGGACCCACCCTCCACCGCCACCGCCAAGAGAAGCCACATCCCCCCCCCCCCTCCCAGACCCGAGACCCAACTCGCGACCCCCTTCCCGGACCCGAGACCCAACTCGCGACCCCCCTCCCGAGGACCACCCCCCCTCCCAGACCCGAGACCCAACTCGCGACCCCCCCTTTCGAGGCGAGACAACCGCCCAGAGAAGCCCCCCTCGCGTCGCCGTGGAGCTCAGTGCCTCCCCTACTCGAGGAAGCTCCGTTCTTGTTCCAGGAGACTGATGTGGAGGAGCTCCTTGTCAAAATTTCATTGATTATCCGATGGGATAATTTTTTATTTAAGTTAAATCTAACCGTTAGATCTTAGAATGGTTAGATTAACTCAATATCTGATTGAGTTAGCGAAGTCGAGTAACGGAAGGTTATGGACGTAAGACGACACACTTATTTAGGATTCTGAGCGTAATTCACGATTATTCAGGGTTATGAATGTTATTGTAAAATTACTCAATGTTATGGATGTAAAAATCCCCTTTTTTTTAGTAAAACGTGAAAACAAATGTTCAGGTTTGAACTACTGATCAACAATATATTTTAGAACAACCTGGATAACATGGAAAGTCGATGTATGAAGCAAAGCTGAACTGCCTCATCGGGAAAGCCTAAACACACACCTTGATATGTTATCTGCAATATAGAAAAACGAGAATTGTTGACAAAAACTAGAAACTCCAACAGGAGAATGTTCACACAAGATCTTTTCATACTCGAATTTTTGTTTTGGAGCCCTATACAGTTCGGCCGCAGGGATAAGTATTTTGCATGATTTTCACACTAGCGCAAACAAGCCCCATCAACTTTAACAACCAATTGATTCCAGCTACTAATGTTTTAACCAACCTCACTTAATCTCCGAGAAAAGTTACCTAATGTGAGATCTGAATATTATGATAAACAGAAAGTTGCATTCAAGTCTAGCAGGATTACAAATTTACAAGCGGACACTAATAAAAATCACTGTTTTACATAATTTAATAGTGCAGTTATCTGCATTGCATGTCAGCTGATTTGTTACAACGATCCCTCAAAATATGACACCAGCAGCAGCTCAAATGGATCTCCCAGCATGTGATTCACCAGCTTGTGTTCGTATCGGCAGAGGAGACATCAGTTATGCAATTTTTACGGATTCCAGTACTGGTGTGATTGCTATTTGGAGATGGAAACCACTTGGCAGAAAACTTGCTGCAATGGAAATTAGCACCAACTTGCAGCAACAGAGAGCAGAGGCGCCTCAACTACTGACATGACATCATATCATGGCTTGTGAACTTTGAATCCAAATATCCTTGGAACGTAGTTTGAAGCTGGTTTCTGTGGCTTCAGATGCCCATACGTCAATAGAAAGAGATGCGGAAATGTGGTGCCAAAGTACGCTCCGTCAATATCTACGAAGGTTAAGAAAATGCATGTATACATCTATTACGCATTTTTCAGAATGAAATATTGAATTCTGTCTTTTTCACAAGAATTATAAATTACAACTGCAACCATGCATGGTAATGGAAATACACGCTACAAACAAATGAACAAAAAATAGGTAGTCACAACGTAAAAAGTAAACTCGGGGCAAATAATTAAAACAAAAATTAATACTCGTTTTTTCGAACTTTGGAAGAACCATCCCTAGATCTCCAAGAAAATACTAGTAAATAATGGAAATATGAGCATGAAAATAAAGCTTTAGTCTGAACTACAATAAGGATACTTCCTTGGTATTTTGATCTAGGGTAGTAAATATCCTCGCACTTTGGGCAGTAGATCTTCACGGTGTTGGTTCTTGGAATATCGGATTGCCCTACAGGGAGGCACGGTTGGCCACAACAATAAACCCTCGGGCATCTGCCAAAGTCTATGTTTTTGAACTTCTCAAGCTGCATTCCAATGTAAAAAACATGACTACCTACCAGGCAGCACACCTATTATAGCGCAAATGAAAAAGACTGACCATGGCAGCCATCCCTTTTGAGGTTAAGATATATCGAGCATGTATGAGTCCATACAGCATCTCAGCAGCTGATTCGACAAGCTCATTTTGCTCCTCAGTGAACATATCTCCTGTGCATTCACATGATTGTGCATGAGCATTTCAGCAAGTCATATATACAAATGCAAACAAAAACAACTATGCAAATACCAGGGTGGGGTGTGGGTGAGAGAATGTGAGAAATGGACACCATGAAATTGAGAACCTGATCTTTAACCCCTGCCCCTCCAAAGGTAGTCAATATCAACTGTCCAAAATACTTTCAATTTTAAAACCTATAATAGTGTCCGACTGAAGAAAATTATAACCATTCTTCCTCTAATTTTAATATCTGCACAAGTTCATTTTTAGACAGGTGCAATCCAGAAAGTTCTAATTATCTGTTTCCTTTTTTCTGATATTTACTTTTATTGGGTGAAATGAAAGACTAGAAAAAGGTCGTTAGGATAAAAAAATAAAACAAGATATTGCTAAGAATAATATAATTAGGTTATTGGGGTAATTTTGAATGGTCTAGTTTGAAATATTAATTGTATAGAATAGTTCAAGTCGTCTTGAAGGCCCTTGGATTACTGAGAGAAGATGGTAATGGTAGGAAGTCAATCTTATCATTCCCCATTCTTTTCTCATCCAAGGAAGCTTGTAGCGGTCTTTCTTTTTCTCATCTTAAAATTTCTGTTGAAAAGATTTTTTTGACACGTTACCATTTCCTCGCCCAACCACTAAAGTCATCACTCCTTAAACTATCAACCAAGAACAAAGTCAACAAACATCTCATACTATCTCCATTTTGACTGTGTTCTAGTCATTTCTGAAAATGACATATAAGGTGTCAAAATCTACGCCTTAATGTTTCATGATGTTTCCCAAAACCGGTGTCTATGGATTGCAGATGCAATGCCTTGAGATGCTGCCATTCTGTCTCCTTAGACAAGCAGAGCCTGTTCTAAGGTCAGAAGAGCATGAAATGCGACTTGTGATAGAAGCATTCCTGCTGATGATTGTGACATGGGCTCACTCCGTGTCTGTGTTTTATATTCCTCTTATTTAATAATTTCAATATATGCACAAGTTCATTTTTAGATAGATGCACTCCTGGTGATGATTGTGACATGGGCTCACTCCGTGTCTGTTTTGTATTCTTAGTAGCTTACTAATACGGGAAAACTAAGCACTTCACTTAATTCCACACTAAGTTTGTTTTAGGGTCTTAATAAACCCATTACTGATGGACCTAACATAGAACACTTTTATTGTGTTTTCCCCTTCCTAAGTACCAAAAGTGGCAATAACGGATGTGAAAGAACTACCCACAAAGCCTGAACTACCCACAAAGCCTGATGAAGATAAACCAATGTCTTCACCCATTTTACGGGGTTTATCCACAGATGCAGTGCAGCCACAAGTGACCCACAGTGAGAGGTTAATAACACACGTGAATAGCTTTACACAAGTCTATATAATCTCCACTGACCTCTCTACTTTAACATGGCAAGTAAACAGATGAACATTCGTTGGTATTATTAGTATTACCAGTTTGCAAACATGTATCCTTGAGTAAAATGAATAAAGAAATAACAGTAAATTACTTTGCTGTCCGTAAAACAGGGGGGCTTGGATCCAGTGTCAACTAATGACCCAGCCTTGAAGAAAATACAAAATTGCTTTCTTTACAGCGGATAAATTCACGAAGCCCGGGACAAGAGCAATGATATTATACTTGGCACCAGAGCTTTTACTACCCAAGGTTTATCCTGAAGTACTCTTTAACATGGTTATGCATATCACTTTTGTATGCAGATGCTCATTACATACCACAACCTTTAAGGCATGCCCTTGCAAAATCACCCATATTGTATATCCAGTCATTCAATTATTTATAAAATCAGCTTACTGGAGTCCACAAGACATGAGAATCACAAGATGCGTATATCATGTACATGGGCCCAGGCTCAGAAATATGCAAAAACTTTAGCATAGTCTATCTTTCTATCTTTAAAAGTTACACTACTATGTTTGACATGACTTTGATGTATTGGCATGTTCGAGTGGTGAATCTATGGTGCTCGTGGCTTAATGACATTTAATAAACCCGGATGACTGCCCACCACATGTAGTCATCCTCCAGCATCAAAAAACTCCGTGAGACAATAACCAACTGCTTGAAATTATATATGACAGCATCTAAAATATGATCTACAACAACAAGGCATACCAAAGCTGCTTGGGTCCTTAGCAGTTTAAAAGAAGGTGTTTGGACGTATTTGCATAAATCAAAATAACTTTCCAAAATGTATACTGAAAATCATGTAACCAACCAAAGCTTTTTTTAAATCATGTAACAAACCAAAGCCTTTCAAGTAGTAAAAACATCACAAACTACAGCCAAATGCTACATTTTTTTCGTCAGCTAACAAATTTGCAGTAGTACCAACACTTAATGGTCTAGTGGTAGTACAGTGTGTCTACCACACAAAAGACCAGGGTTCAAATCCCACTCTTGCAAGGGTTGCGTTAGGTAGTCGACGGCCATCGTAAAAAATAGTCGAATCTTTCAACATGGATTTGAGCAAGAATCCATGTAGCCGACCCTACTTATAGTGGGAGAAGGCTTAGTACATTTTAACAAATTTGCACTTGCACACTAACTTTATTCATGTAGCCTTCATAAACAAAGTTGTAATGATTTTTAGGCAACACTTTAGAGTGCAGCAATACTATCAAGTTCATGAAAAGAATCAACTCATTACTAAAAGAGGAAAAGCACGATTAAAATCACGAAACCGTGGTGAAAACTAACAGGAATGAAACAGTGACAATACCATCATAATTTTTTATGAAGAAATATAATTCCTTACCTTGAGATGACTCGACGTCTAAGATAAGATCAAGAGCGTAATCATAATATGGAACTTGGCTGCTTAACCCACAGAGGTTAAATTCATCCTCTATAAACTCATCATCTACTTCACAGAAAAACTCATTTCCCCGGAGGCTGCAGAACCATGAAATCCAAGATGTATCATCTCCATCGGAGCCACTAAGGTCGGATTCTTCACTATCAGTCTCAGATTCCTCTGCAATGCCACAAACATATAAATAAGCATTCTCCCCCCTTGTATTCTTAAAGAAATGAAGAGAAAGAAGAGGGGAAAATCCACATTTGGAAGAAAAAATCTATTGGTTTTCAGAAGGAAAATTACAATCCCTTCTGTGTTTTAACCAAAGAGAAGAAGCTCTCCACAGACTTCTAAATGTTCGCATGGCTCTTTTTCGAGCAACCAATAGAAATCTGCAGAAGATTGCCAGTCATCCATTCGATAAATCCTTTTAAAGTGAGTAACCAACACCTCACCAAACACTATGTCCCTCATGGCCTCAAATATCACATTGTCTCATTTTGCCAAGTCTTAACAAAATATATCTCGTGGATATTATATCGGTGGATATCAAATAAATGGATGAATAAAGATGACTTTATCAGAATGTACGGCCTCCATGCTTCTTAAATCAATAAATAAAGATGATATAAACACTAATTAACTACAAAAGAGACGTAGTTAGGTAAATTGACTTGCAACACATCATATATTGCAGCTTAAAACACTAATACATCTTGAAAAGGACAATAGGCAACTAACAAAAAATATATCATGCCAACAGGTTTACTAATGACACAAGCTATAAAATACGTAAACACTGAATAGCAGATAATTACTCTGTTATCTATTAAAAACAGAAGTTCTTGGAGTGATCCATGAATTTTTTATTATGTTTATATGTATTTTGGTTTACAATACCAATGTCCACGCTAATTATTTTATGTTGTATAGTAGTAGATGGTTTTATAGTTCATGACAGATGCCTATATTGATGATCTTTACAAGGATAATCGATGCGAGAAAAGTTGCTGAACTTCCAAGATCGTTATTTCTTAGGTAAATTGCATAAAATGGTGCCAACTATCCCTCGATTACCACTTATGGACTTCATTTTTTGAAATGTAACGGAGGGATCCGATTTTATTTTTGGGTTTTTATCAGTTGTACCCCTCCGAGATATCGCAATATCAGTTATGCCTTTATCTTTTTGGTAATATCAGTTGTACCCCCAACTTTTTGTTGTTCTATCAGTTGTGCCCCTTGAGTTAGTTCATGTCCATCCACAATGCAAACGGACGTTAACTTTAAGGACATAAGCGGAATTAATTTTTAAAAAGGGATTTTTACCCGGCAGACCCTATAAACTTTGCCAATCAACTCCACGACCTTTGAAACAACCTAATTTCCCCCTCGACCCCGTAAACTTGCCAACTCTTACCCCATGAACCCTCCGGGTAATATGTTTTAAGCCCTTGAGGGTTCTTGGGGTAATTTACAGGGTCGATGGGGTAATTATGTTGTGCAAAAGATCGTAGAGGCATTTTAAAATGTTTATAGGGTATGCTGAGAAAAATCCCTTTAAAAAAAGGGTCCAATGGTCATTTGACATCCTCTTCCTCGTCCTCTTCTTCTTCCTCCTCTTCCCCCATCCTCTTCCTCCTCCTCCAACCTCCTCCTCCTCCCTCTTTGCCCGGAACTCCTCCCCCACCCCTGGCCTGTCCTCTTTCTCCGCCCCAGCCTGCCCCCTCCTCCGCCCCGACCTCCCCCCACCCCCAGCCGCCCCCGCGCCAACCCACGCCCGCAGCTCCTCCCCTGGCCTCGGCTTCTCCTGCTTCGCCCGCAACTCCTCGCCCAGCCTCGGCTTCTCCTGCTTCGCCCGCAGCCCCTCACCTACCCCTCCCCCAACTCGCGCTGCCCCCTCACCTACCCCTCCCCCGTCACGTGCCGCCCCCTCACCTACCCCTTCCCCGTCCCGCGCCGCCCCCTCACCTCCCCCTCCCCCGGCCCGCGCCGCCCCCTCGCCTCCCCCTCCCCCTGAACGTGTCGCCCCCTCATCTCCCCCTCTCTCGGTCCACGGCGCCACCTTGCCTCCTCCTCCCCCTGAACACGCTGCCCCCTCGCCTCCCCTTCCCCAGGCCCGCGCCGCCCTCTCGCCTCCCCCTCCCCCTGCCTCGCCGCCCCCGCGCCTCCTCCTGCCCCCGCCGCCCCCCGCTCCCAGGTCGGCCCATGCCTGCCGTCGTCGAGAACCTGGAGAGGAAGGGCTGAAACATGAGGGCTTTCATTATTTTTTAAGTTAAGATAAATTTTTTACTAATTGATTAATAAAAAATCATCAAAAATTCAATAAAAATGACCTTTTGATCCGTAATGAATGATATATCCATGAAAATGCAAAAATTTTAGAGATTCGATGGATGCATGAAGGTGTCACTAAGAGAGAGAAATTATGAAGAGAAAGGAAGAAGAACAAATGGAAGAGGAAGAAGATGAAGAAGAAGTCTGGGCAATAATACCCCTCTTAACTGCACCAAGGTTTGAAAACCATTGTTAAGTCAACTCATTGACGGTCAATCTGACGGAAGGGCACAAGTGATAACAGAGAAAGAAGTGAGGGGTACAACTGATATTACCAAAAAGATAGGGGCATAACTGAAATTGCGATATCTCAAAGGGGCACAAGTGATAAAAACCCTTTATCTTTTGTCTCATGCTTCCAAAAGCGCCCGCAACCTTTTTATGTCAATGTTAAATCCTAATGTTAAAAGTTTAGTATTCCGTTTGTTACATTTCAAAAATGAGACCCTAATTGAGAATTGAGGCACAATTGAGGCCTTTTTGGTAATTTGCCCTATTGTTTATATGCATTGGAAATTTGGAGTAGCATGGTGCCATATGTTTGCACAGGGAGCATATATAAATACTCTAGATTATCATATAATCACATGCTATCTCAACATATGTTCCACATTTATTGCGTATGTTTGTATGTCCAAAGAACCCAAATGACAGTGTTTAGTCCCACATCTACGAGTGTTGGGACTTGCAGGGTATGTGGAGGCTATATAAGAAGCCTCAGACCTCATGTATCAAATGATAAAGTTGAATGCAACATACGGCCCTTTGAGACTTTCTCCCATGGTTTAAAGTTGAATGCAACATACGGCCCTTTGAGACTTTCTCCCATGGTTTGATCCCACTCCTTAGGGAGTATGGTTCCACTTAAAAACCCCGATGTTCTACATGTTTATTCTTTTTCTCTGATTAAGCTTCAGCATTTCATATTTCTAACATGGAATCAGAGCAGGCTCGATTCTCGAGGATTTTATGTTTATTCGTTATTTGAGATTTGATTAAAAAGAAGTAGATCAATTCTTCATTGTTGTTGAAGATTTATTAAAGATTATTTATTCATGTTTGTGAGTCGTTCAAGAACACGTTCTAGGGTTTCTTGTGAAACCTTATTTTTACACGACGACTATGCACATTCTTTCAAGACGGTTGCTAGGGTTTCTGAACCCACGCACAACGTCTCTCATCTTCGATCAAGATTTTTTTTGTGCATGTGTACTTATAGTCAACGACCATCAGATCTATCTCCAGTTTGCATCAAGGCACATTCATGTTCGTCAAGGCTGCAAGATTTTCAAAGATCAGACAATATTGCAGGTGGAACCACCGTCTGCACTTGTTCTCCAGGCAATTGACAATCAACACTTTCCAGGCGGAGCCATGCTCCTCCCTCGTGAATGCTCACCATCGCAACACCAGGTGACGGTGTCGGGCAACCTTCTATAGTATTGCGCATGCAGAGGCGTTGGTTGATCCACGATCATGCGCAAACCCTGAAAGGGGTTTCGTCATCGGCGAAAAAGAAAAGGAAGAAGGCATCATCGTGTGCTTGCAAGCGCCATCGGACCTCCAGGCGGCGCTCCTCCCTCGTGTACCTCCTCGCGCCCTCCCTCCAAGCGGCGACGCTCCCCTCCCCCTCATCTCCTACAAGTGGTGGTGGCAAGAAGAGACCCATGTCGAGGTCGGGGTCTTTCGAAGGACGGGTTCCCAAGTAGGAACCCTGAATAAGGACCAAGTGGGCTGACGGATTTTCTATATGTTGTTTCTGTTGCATATTCCAGGCCCAAGTGGGTCGTGTTGAGAAGAAAAAAGAAGAAAAAAAGGAGGTTCAATGGGCCTCAGTTGCAATATCTTAAAAGGGTTTGTTTTGAAGAAAAAAACACGTACAAAAAAAGCCGTACGAAAAAACAAAAGGGAACAGAAAAGCTGGAAAAATTGATGAACGCTTATTTGGAAAAAAGGGAGAGACGGTTATCTAAAAAATGGAATAGCAGAAGGAAAAAAATGAATTAAGGAAAAATTTGAGAAGAAAAGCCGAAAAAAATATTATCGGCTTATGTAATGTTTAATTTTCTTCAATTTCATGTCTTCTCCCAACTTGGTCGATGTCATTGTTTTTCGATCAGTCTGGGAGAAAGGGGGGCATTGTTTAGAGTTCTTTGGCTCGTGCTCATATTTAGATTCTCCAGTCCAGATGTCATTCCAGATTGTCAGACTCTACAATCAGATTTCAGGCTCGACGATTAGATTCCGAGTCTTCAATTTGATGTGCACATGTTTGCCATCACTTATGTGGTCCCTATCTTTGTTTTTTGGTCTCAGAGTTTTCATGTGATCTATAGAGACTCCAGAGTAGAGATCACATTCTCTATGCCATGGGGGCTAGGGTTTTCATGTGGCTTCATAGGGACTCCAAAGTAGAGATTACATTCTCTGAGCTAGTATGGGAGAGACCCAGTTCTCCGACGAGGAGACTTTTCAGGCTCCATTCTCTAGCGGTCATGGACTTCGATGAGGAGACTTTTCATACTTCATTCTCCAGCGACAGTGGACTTTGACGAGGATGTCTCCATGATTTTTCAAATCGTCTCTTCAGAGATGTAGCAGTTGTCCACATGATTCAATCTTCTATACGTGACGGGCCAGAGTACTCCGACAAAGGGACTCTTTTTAGTTTCAATGATTCTGACAGGCGTAGTTCAGAGCATATGTTCTCCGACAAGGAGACCCAGTTCGACTCACACTCCAACATGTTTGTTCATCCTCACCTGCACGACATGAGAAGCAATGTCCTCGACAGCAACCAACAGTTGTGTTTGCGTTGAGTTGATATTGTATGTAGTTTCTTGTATGTGAGTTCGATATTTCTTTCTGTTTGTCCAAGTTGAGCATTGCATGCTCCAACTTGAGGGGGAGTGTTGGAGTATGTGTCACTTATGTGGTAGATGGGTAATTGAATCTTCCAAGGATCCAATTACCACATCCAGTGTTTAGTCCCACATCTATCAGTGTTGGGACTCGGAGGGTGTGTGGAGGCTGTAAATGAAGCCCTGGACCTTATGTATCAGAAGAGAAAGTTGAATGCAACATACGACCATTTGAGGCCTTCTAGCGTGATTTCACCCCGCTCCTTGAGGAGTAGGGTTCTATGAAAAAAATCCCAATGTTCTACATCTTTATTCTTTTTCTCTCATTAAGCTTCCGCATTTCATATTCTAACAATGATCAATATACACATGTTCAAAATAATTAACTCATGGTGTATATGCGGAATACAAGATTGTATAATTCATTATGGATTCCCAAATTAATAATCAGTATAATGGGAGTTGATGCGAGTAAAGTATTTGAACTTACGGGGTCATTATTTTTTATATGCTTTGGAGCAGTAGCGTGTCAAGGTGAGCTAGCATAGGGAGCTGACATACATACTCTAAGGTTGTCATAAATAGTCACCTATGATCTCAAAAAATCCACATTTTATTGAGGATGTCTTGTACGTCCAAAGAACCCAAATGACCACAATGGCTGAGCTCTCATTGCAGCATATTGATGGGATTGTCCCTTACCTGGATGACTTAGGAATAACAATCTCCCCTCAAACTTGCAGCAAAATTGACACATAGTGGAAGAGGTGGTCTATGACTTTGAAATCAGAAACACATACATGTGCCTTCACCCATCTATTTTTATAAATCTCAGTTACCAATCTAAATCACCTCGACAGACCACCAAGATTTTGACCTGCCTTCATGCATATATTTTAATAAACCTCAGTTACCAATCTTAATCACCCTGACAGACACCAAGATTTTTAACCTTCAATGTTTCAACGGGTAACTTTGTCTTCAAAATAAGATAACAAGTATAGATCATATAAATATCTGCAAGGATAGGAGTCAGTCGAAAAGAGTCATCTAATATGGGCAACAGAAAGTTCCTCCATCCACTCCCACTGGGTGGTATCCACAAGAGCCAACATCCTCCAATAAACTCAGAAGATTCAGAAATTCATCAAACTCTCGAATATAAAGAGATGCTGTAAACAATTGGTCCAACTGCCATTCTCCATTTTCGTTAAATTATTAAACCACAGGAAGGCGATCCTGCCACTCCCCGATTTCATTGCTTAGAAAAGGCAATCTTTCACACTCCTCTCCAAAACAATATAAATGCAGTGGGGACCACGAGAAATTAAAAAGATAACAAAGTGAGGCAACCAAAAAATATTGGAGAAGTTTTAGTCCAGAGAATCTGCTAGAAATACAAAGATAAACATGAAAGTAAACATAAATTGATTAAAAATACATCAAATATTAAACCTTATTCATGATGTTAAGCATCTCTATTTTTCATTCAACCCTTTTTTCATGATATCGTTTCATAACAAAAAATAGTAAAAGACAGAAGACTTTCCCTAGTTAATACCTTTTGGAATTAGGGACAGCACCTAAGCTACATATAAAGTTTTAACGAAGCCATTTCAGCAAGGGACAGCAGTTTTAATACCTTAGAGCCTCCGTTGTTCTTTGTGATAAGAAAATTCCTTTAAAAATTAAAGGAAAGTTTTACAAAGTAGCCGTGAGACCTGCTATGTTTTATGGTTTTGAATGTTGCCTGTGAACCATAGACATGTGCAGAGAATGGTTGTAGCAGAAATGATGCTAAGATGGATGTGTGGACATACACGTAAAGATCTGATTCGGAATGATGCAATCAGAAAGAAAGTTGGTGTAGCTCCGATCGAGGATAAGATGCGAGAAAACCGCTTAAGATGGTTTGGTCATTTGCAAAGAAGGTCAATTGATGCACCGGTTAGGAGATGCGAGTGTTGGGATGTTGAGCCGGCTAAGAGAGGGCGAGGATGGCCCAAGAAGTGTTGGAAAGAGACTATACGAAGGGATCTTAGTTTTTTGGATTTAAGTCCGAGATTGACCCAAGATAGATCTGAATGGAGGCGAAGAATCCATGTAGCCGACCCTACTTAATTGTAGGAAAAGGCTTTGTTGTTGTTGTTGTTGTGATTTCAGCAATGGAAACATAGAGATACGTATGGAATAGGGGGTCAGGAAACCTCGAGCTCAATGGGATTGGCTCAAGCTCAAATTGCTAACTGGATTGCAATCTCAGCTCAATGAGCAACGGAATCGAGCTCAAGTCAGACTTCAAGCTCACACCCCTTGTTTAGTCAAGCTGGAGGCAGGCGCTATTCAACTCAATAACAAAGTTTGATAGCCCATTAAGGTAACAAATCAAGTATGTTCATATGCAATATATTTACCAGCTTTTAACAAAGTTTGATAGCTCATTAAGATAACAAAAAGATAACAAATCAAGTATGTTCGTATACAATATATTCAGCAGCTTTTATAAACATATGAATGAATATGAAAATGCGTGTTATGCTTATTTTTTAACACTAAAGAAAGAAAAACCAGATGCATATGATCATTTGTTAAACTTCTCTACAGGTCGGCTCGAGCTTGATCAATTAGAGCTCAAGCCTAAATGGTAGAATCCATTTCGAGCTTAAGCCAAATTGAGCTTGACTCAATTGATTAGATAGACACCTTGATGTAGAGTATACAACTTCCATGATTTCTCATTTGATGTGAATGATGCGGTGGATCCTTGTGAAGTGAGTGAACACGATTGTTTCAAGGAGAAAAGTTTAAAAACCAATAGTCTAATTCTAAGTTAGTAAAGAAGTCCGATAAGTCCAATTGACGTGGGTGTGCTTAATCTAACATATACAGTGTCAATGGAGCTGCCACAGTATCAAGGTAAAAGCTATCATTGCAACAACAAAACAGTATCAAAGAAAGGGGAGGGAAATCATTTCCCTGTGATCTCCAAAATCATTATAATATCTTATGGAATTCCTAAAGATCCTTGTGATATTCCATGAGATATTCTGATAACTTTATTATTCCCCTTTGACTTCAACACGTGTTTATATATTATTAGTTTGACCTCTCTATAGTAATAAAGAATCAAGGAAAAATATATCCATCCATTCCTTGCTATGTAGTGCCGAAGCAATGGCCCTAGAACATTTTTTCATATCTCTTCTTTGACTTTGATGCTATCACGAGCCTCCCTCTCAAGATCAGCAGCAAGCTGCCAGCCCAAAGGCAAGGCCATCAACGACACCTCCTTTGAAGAGTGCCCCCCTAACCCAAGATCAACACCGCTCCACACACAACCAGCACGAAGCCAAACATAGTCTTCATGCAAAAGGAGCGGATGAAACAGGGAGGTAGCAAGAGATCCATCAGATGTATGCTCGGTTGTAAAAACCTAATGTCAAGCAACGAGAGAAGCAGTTAGGGGGAAGGGAGTAACAACCAACAATCCTCTTGAGACGAGCCCTTACTTCATCATCCATGGCCCACTACCATCATGTGTGTTGCAGGGCTAAATGGTAATCTCTTGAATAGGAATATCCATCAAAGCATTAGTAAAAAAATCTATTCTTAGTAGCAACACCATCGACAGTGCTAAAATGAGAGAAGGGGGCAACATGTAAAGAGAGTAACTCAGACACCTTTTGATGGCTCCTGTAATGGACATGGAGAGGAGACCAAAGGGACGTCATTAACAGCCCCACTAAAGAAACTAGTCTACTTGAAATAGGTGATATTTGCAAAGGTATAGTTTTATTGTATCAACGATCACTCGATTATAACATTAATATCCTTTTCCTGATATAGAATAGGTCTAAGAAGGCACATTTGATCGCAAAAGGAGATGACTTATCAGGAGTTTAAAGATGGTAGACAAAGGTAGATGCAACCAAATATATGCAAGGAGAAAGGAGTACGAAAACGGTGGATAAAGAAGGTGCAATGCAAGGATGAAGGAAAAAACTCATCATCGAGATAAAGCCAGGATAAGGGAGTAATTCTTCGAATACATAAGAAGGAAATTGATTGATCAATCATTCATTTCATCCCAAATTTTTTGAAACCTTGATCTAAGTGAGGAGAGTAGGAGCAACATTTTAATAATGTCTAATATTCCCATTCACATCTTTCTTTTGTTGCGAGGTATACAAAAAGGAAGTCTGGTGTAAGGCTCACGAGTAGCAAAAAAACATATAAGGTCATTTTGCATGAATTCGAGTGCATTACCAGCTTCAATATGTTTAATGCAAGTAAAGAAACAAGTTCTGATAAATGCAGAGAAAGTTTGGATAATAAAATGTATCTCTTGCATGTCTAAAGGCAAGATTATTAGTCAAAGATTTTACCCAGATCTATGGGGTTGACTATTTGTAGACTCTTTTCCCCAATGTCCGGAATGGGAACCATCCTTACCATTTACCCATTGTTTCCAGCAAAGGTTGACCTGTCTATCAGCTTGATGTTATAATAATTTTATATGGAGAACTTGAGGAGGGGGTCTATATATCTCAACCACCGAACAGCAGAGGGATATGTTTGCAGATTACGCAATATTCTCTATGATCTAAGTATTGATAATCTTACTAGTGAGATCATTACCATTGGCATGATCACTCTATATTTATCAGACAATGAACAAGAGGTGTTTTCATTCATATTGTACATGTGGAAGATGTTGTCAGCACCGGTGATGACATTGCAGGGATACAATACAAGAGACTAAGAGTGTCCTTGGTTGGAGGGTTTCCTGGTGGTGGTAACTCTCCGAAAAAGTAGGTTATCCAGTGGGTATCCTTTTTTTGTGTTTTGGTGTTTGGTTAGAGGGTTTGTTGTTGAGAGGGTTTGTTGTGATGTGATTGTATTGAAGTTTGGAAAAGTGCATAGAAGTTGAGTATTTTATAATTTTTAGATGATAAGATGGTATAATATATTATTTTTTGTCGGAATGGATAAAACAGAAATGAGTTGTTTAACGTAATAAATAAGAGAGAGTATTTTTTTGCTGGACCCACAAGAGGGGTGAAGATGAGGGCTTTGAGGGAAAACCCACATCAAAGCCTGGGGGTTTTGGGGGGAACCCCAAAATGGGGGTTACCCTCCCCCAAACCCCCTAAGAGAATGCACCCTAAGAGTTTCTTACATAAGGTCTTCATCGCTGGAGCGTCAAAAAAAAAAAGGTCTTCATCGCTAGAGACGTTGACCATCTACAATAAGTACTTTTCGATGTCAAGAGGGCTTCTGCTCCTAACGAAAAAATTTTCTTGACAAGGAAGCTATCTTACTTGGTAGTAAACCATCATCTATTCATGTTGAACAATAAGGACATGCTACACCTACGGAGGATGATGTCTTTGAGAAGACACAATAGGCTAATGCAGATGGCGATTCATGTTTTCTTCATGTCATCGAGATTGCTACCAATCTGAATGCATCATCGTATAGAGGCAATTATACGGTTATCTTTCTAGGGTAGAAATGGGCATAATGGTAGGGGATTCGCCCGGTTGATTGGGATATTTCGATTCTCCCAAAGAAAGAAGGTAACCTTGGAATCCCTCGTTTGAAGAACATGAATAGAACCTTACTTCTAAAGTGGATTGCTAGAATCTATATACATATTTTAAAGGTGAGTTTTTCCACCAATGACTGTCACGTAGATTCTTGAGAGCTCTCCATGTCCGCTCTATATGGAGCTCTCCCCATCGTTTCCTTACATTAGAGAGCCGGAACATGGCTTATCAACAACACGTGGTATCAATCTTTCCTACCAGTGTGGCGTAGTTTTCCTCCCCGTCAAATGCGGCATCAATCTTTCCTACCCGTGTAGCGTAGTTCTCCTTCCCGTCAACACGTGGAATATGCCTTGCAGTTGTACACACTGATTTAACTCTTGACAATCAAGTGAACATTCCCTTTAAATATTTTTGTCGATTTCTGCAAACAATACACTTCTTTCCTCACATAAAAGTTAAATCGAATTCTAATATTTTTTGTTGGATTGATCTCAAATAGATGCCTGGAATGGGAAGATGGGGAGTTATCCACGAAATAGGTGCAGCTCTCAAACATGAAGAAGTTGAGGCCTTACCATCTGAAGGGAAGTCTAGGGACAACAAGGACAATCTAGCGGTGCAATCGTTGCAAGATCGATCGACTTATCATATCGAGCTCATTAAGAATAAAGCGAAATCGATAAGCTCCAAGAGGCATGGCCTCAAATTTCAGCGAAATTCAGTCGAATTTCTGTCGAATATCGATATCCAGTCGAAATCGAAATTCGACCGAAATGACTGAAACGACCGAAATATGGGGGTGCTAGTACAAAAAATGACCGAAATTTCAGTCGAAATTCCACCGAAATTCTATCAAAATTCTGTTTTGGTCGATACCGAAATGGTGACCGAAACCGAAATTTAAGGCCTTGCCAAGAGGAAGGTGATGGATCATGAGCAGCTCCTGGATCGGAGAGCAGGAAACAGTTTACAGCTAATTTACCTGTGGTCAGATCTGTATATTTTACCTCTGTAATATGGAAATGACTTTATATGTGCCATGCATTTTTATTTTTATTTTGAAGACCAAAAGAGGGGTTAACACGCTATGGTGCCCTCCCCAATCAATTAATTAAGATAAAGAAAAGAAAAACGAGTACAAAAAGGGGGGGTCATAAAGATGACCAGGCTTCCACAAAAGCCTTTGACCGAGCTAATACAATTTCCCTATAGAATCTGCAGCCCGAGAACACCAAGGCGTTTCTCTCCAGCCAAATACACCATAATAACGACAAAGGACCTAACAAACCACCCGCGGTCTGGGGGGATTAGATCGGAACCCCTCCCAAAAGGTGTTGAACGAAGATGCGTCAACCCAGTCGAGCCCCAGCTCGACCCAAGAATCCGCAACACGTCGACATTGGAAGAACAAATGATCCACCGACTCAATGGCCACCCCACACAGGTAGCAGGAATTCATAGCAGAGCCCAAGAACCGCACGCAACGGTCCTGCATCATTAGGCGCTTGCGCCTGAGGAGCCATAGAAAGAACCCGATACGCTCAGGGAGATGAAGCCCCCAGATGAAGGAGCAGTCTTTAGTGAGGGCCTCGGAAGGACCAAGTGGCGGCCTCCGAATAGCTGCATAAGCCTTCTTGACCGAAAAAGGAGCGTCTCTCCAAACACAGTGGTCCCGCCCCCCCTAAGGCCCTCGCACCCAACCAGAGAATCGCACAGCCAAAGGAACTCATCGAGTCTTTGATCTGAAAAATTTGCGCAAAATATGGGCATCCAGTTCCCATCACACCACACATCGGCAACTTTAACTTCCCTGTCCGACGCCAAGGCAAAGAGCCTTGGGAAGCGAGAAGCAATCGTCCCCTCACCAGTCTAGTTGTCGAGCCAGAATGCAAAGGATAGGCCGTTCCCCAGGATGGGCCGGAACAAGTCCTAGAAATGGGGGAGCAGCGAGAGAATCCCCCTCCAAAATGGGGAAGGACGAACGCTTGTAGTGGGCACAAGAACCATGGGGCTCTGGCAACGGTAAATTCGACGGATCAACTTGCAGCACATATCCTCAGAGGTCCCCCAAACACGGGAGATCCATTTCAGGATTCATTCATAGCATTTACGTTACGAACACCCAATCCGCCTGCCGATTTCGGCAGCGTGACCGTAGTCCAATCAACAAGATGGATGCCCCCGATCGTTAGCCCCCTCCCGCGCCATAAGAATCTCCTCATAAGTCCTTCAATACGTACACGAATCCCCTTCGGTAAAGTTGTCGCAAACATGAAGAAGGTGGGAATAGACGCCAACACCGCCTTTAGAAGTACCAAACCCCCCCCCCCCCCTCGAGAGGATGGAGGAACTCCACCCCGCTAACCTGCCCTTCATCTTCTCAATGATCGGAAGCCAATCCGCCAGCCGCGCCCGCCCAATAGAAAGCGGTATCTCGAGGTAACGAAACGGCAATTTGCCGCAGCCTACCTCTAGGTCAGCAGAGCACGAGCGCGCCTCCTCCTCAGAGAACGTAAAAGGCACCAAAATGGACTTGTCCCGATTTTGGACGAGACCGAACATTTCCCCAAAGAGATTCAGCACAGCAGCAACGACCCCAACCTCCTCCCTGTAGCACTGGAATATCATTGTACAGGAGCTTATAGGGCTATTGATACTCAGCCAAGTCCTAGGTCTGAAGAACTGATCAGAGGCTACAAATTGATCTAGGATCTGAAGATCCCAACACGCATCAATATCTTTTATTGGTTGCTAAGGCGTAAGAATCCAAACAAAAGAGATATGATCCAGGTTGTTCCAAGGTAACAATCATAATTTAGTTGTTGCGTAATGGGGTTATCTTCATATCGGAGCATTTCTATGTGAAGAATGTGATCCTTTTACCTATTACTCACCTCGAGTCTTGGCTTTTGTAGTTTGATTATTCATTTTTAATTAATCTATCTAGAGCATATACTATCACGTGTTTCATCATTTTTTGAATAAAAAAATAGTCTAGTTCGCAAGTTCTTGTATCTTATTGTCAATAGACCAAACGTTTCATGTGCTTGAAAATAAAGCCAACTAATACATGAAGCATCGTAAATATAGTCGCAATCATGATGTCTTTGTTTTCATATAACTAAAAAACTCTCATAGTAAAAGACTCTTTATGCATGACATGTTCAGTGTTCACATCGATGTGTCTTCTTATGTTACACTAGTTCTCATGAAAATAGAAGATTTGCTACAAGGTTTGCTATATTTGTTGGATACAATCTAGTTACATGATGTAATAAAAAGAAGAGTGTTATTTCTAGATCCAGTAGAACACACTACTTGAGATTGGTTGGTAGGTTTCCATCCTACTAGAAATTTGTTTCCAATCTACTTTAATAAGCATTTAGCCACTTATATCAACTTTAACCATGTCTTCTGTGAGCACATCAAGCACAGTGAAGCTGATTGCCAATCAATAATATAGTGGAACAAGAAAATATTACTGTAGAGATATAATTAATGTTATTTGTATTGTTTCATATTTTCTATATTCTTATGGACTCTTGATGTAATTTACTCATAGGCTACTCCCCTATATAAGAGAGGCTAGGATTTATGGAATAAACTCTTTTGATTTTACCAACATGGTATCAGAGCGGCGGTTCTAGACCGGAGCTCATGTACCCTAACCCTAACCCCACCGTACGCCACCTCCTCTGTGCGCCGCCCCTTCCTTCTCTGTGCGTCGTCTCCACCGAGCGCTGTCAACCCCGTGCGCGCATCTCCCTCTCTGCGCACAGCCTACGCGCGTAGCCACCCCCTTCTTCGCGCGCCAACTCCATGCCCCCCCCCCCACTCCTTCAGCGCACAGCACCACCGTGCGCCGCCCCTAACCTTCGCGCGCAACGCACCTCCGCGGTCTCCTCTGCGCGTGCATCTTGTCCGAGTGCTGCCTCTACCTCGGATTGCCCCGTATCACCTAGGCCATCACCGCCTAGGCCCTCTCTTGCCGGGGCCGTTACATAGGTTCTTGTCGAACCTTCTTCCTTATGGGTTTGGTTGCTTGAGTCTATACATGCAACCGAACCCGTGAATGTCAGTGTAGACAACCATATCTTCAGTCTACAACCCTAGTCTTCTATTATCATCATGTCAGAAAGCAAGGCAGATTCCATCTAGCGCCTTCAAAGGTCTTGCGCCTATTGTGAAGATGGACGGGTCATATTATGAACTATGGGCAATGCAGTTTATAAGTATGATGAAATCGACCGGTAAGAAGCACATTCTTACTGAGGAAGATCCTGCTGAGAAGACTGGGGTCAACGTCTCATGGGAAGCAGATGATGCATATGCCAAGGTTTGGCTATCAGGAACGTTAGCAATTGAGATTGCAAATGATATTCTCCATCAGTCCATTGCAAAAGCAATGTGGGATATTCTGGTTGCTACCTATTCACAGGCAAAGAATGAGACGAAGATTCTGCAACTCCAGCATGACATCTTTACAATCAAGCAGAATGGACGGCCTCTACACTCATTATATACGTCCTTACGTGGAATGTTTGAGAAGCTCTACAGCTTCATGACTCTCACTGCCACTCCTAAGCAGCAGAAGACCTACAGGAATGCCAGTATGGTTGGTGTATTCCTGGCAGCCCTTGTTCCCGAGTACGAGGCAGCACGTTCCTAGATCTTGGCAGATTCCACTATTCCTCCGATGGAGGAAGCCTTTCACGGACCACGGACTGAGTCGTATTATTGTTCCTTCATCTACTACCAATCAGACCGCCTCAGCTATGGCAGCATCTCGAGGTTGTGGGGGTCATCATCAGTTTTGTGGTCATGGACCTCAAGGCAGAGGGAGTCGTGTTCGGCAACCATGCACTTTCTGCCTTCGTTCTGGACATACCGAGGACACATACTATTCCAAACATGGATTTCCTGCTTCTGCACGAGTAGCTGAACAGATTGAACCTCCATCTGCTTCTTCTTTAGATCAGCGATTTGATGATCTTGTAGCTCGTCTGAGGGGTATTATCCCTCCATCCGATCATGTTACATCAGTGCCAGCCTCGGAGAGTCATTCTGATGTTGTTGCTTCTGCATCCACCAGTACCTCAGGTAGTACTTATGCATTCACTAGCAGTAGTGGATTTGATACTTTAGAGTGGATTATGGACTCTGGTGCCACACATCATATGTGTGGTGATCGAAGTCTACTTACATCATACCGACAGGTTCCTCCAGGACGCATTGTGGTTATTGCTAATGGGACGCACTCTCCGATTACTGGTCAGGGGGAGATTAACCTGACACCATCTATGCACCTCAAGAATGTGCTGCACGCACCTGATTTTTCTATGAATTTTTTATCCATTAGCCAACTTACAATGGATTTACATTGTCGAGCAATTTTTGATCCATCTTCTCTCATTTTTCAGGACAACCTTACGGGCAACGTGATTGGGCGTGGCTATAAGCAGGGTGGACTATATCGCCTCAGTCGGACTCTATATGCCGGAATCTCCTCTCTTCTTGTTGGACCTGTCTCTCCAGACTCCATTCATGTGGCACATGCGCTTCGGCCATCTACCGCTTCAGAAATTGTGTCATATTTTACCCCAGGTTTCGCCTCACACGTCCATTCAATATGAGGATTGTCAGTTGGGAAAGCACCATCGGTATACCTTTCCCAGTCGTCGAAGTCGGAGCAGTAGCTCCAAGTTTGAGTTGCTTCATATTGACATTTGGGGTCCCAGTCGTGTTCCTGATCATCAGGGGGGCACAGGTTTTATATTGTCATTGTGGATGATTTTTCTCGTCTATCTTGGGTCTTTTTATTAAAGAATAAATCTGAATCTGGGAATATTATCATAAATTTCATAAATGAAGTTCGTAATGTCTTTTCTGCGTCTATGAAAATTGTGAGAAGTGATAATGCCTTGAAATTTTGTACTCATACTCCCTCAAATTATTTTTCAACACAAGGAAGGGGTGCAAGAGAAACTAAAAATTAAAAGAGCTTGCTTTAAAACTGTGTCTAAGGATAGAACAGAGGAAACTGTCACAGACTATAAAATAGCGAAGAAGAAAGCAAAGAAGGCAGTAAGCGAAGCTAAGTCAAAAGCTTATGAAGTTTTGTATAAAAATCTCAACTCTAAGGAGGGCCAGAAGGATATATTCAGGTTGGCCAAAGCAAGAGAAAGAAAGACCAAAGACCTTTCTCAAGTGAGATGCATTAAGGACGAGGAAGGTCACGTGCTTGTTACTCAGAAGGATATAGAGACTAGATGGAAGCAATACTTCCATAAACTTTTCATTGGAGAAGGAAATAGAGAGATCACTTTGGGTGATCTAGCTAGTAGTGAAAGTTACTTGAATCGTGCATGCTATAGACGAATACAAAGAAAAGAAGTAGAGGAGGCTTTGAAGGTTATGAGACCTAGGAAAGGTGTTGGACCGGATGACATCCCTGTAGAAGTATGGAAAGTCTTAGGTGAGCGTGGTTTGACTTGGCTTACGAATCTATTCAATGTTATTTGGCGAAGCAAGAAAATGCCTGAAGATTGGAGAAGGAGTATCGTGGTGCCTCTTTATAAGAACAAAGGAGACATTCAAAATTGTTCAAATTACAGAGGTATCAAGCTGATGAGTCACACGATGAAAATTTGGGAATGTGTGATCGAAAGAAGATTGAGGCAAGTTACCCAAGTAAAAGAAAACCAATTCGGATTCATGCCAGGTCGCTCAACTATTAAAGCCATCCATTTGCTGAGGAGAACAATGGAGATTTATAGAGCTAAAAGGAAGAATCTCCATATGATCTTTGTTGATTTGGAGAAGGCTTATGATTCCGTCCCACGAGAGATACTGTGGAGAGTTTTGGAGAAGAGACAAGTACATGTCATATACATTAATCTCATAAAGGATATGTATGATAGGGCTTTATCTTGTGTAAGGACCCCGACGGGGAAGACTGACTATTTTGATATCAACATCGGTTTACATCAAGGTTCAACTTTGAGTCCATTTCTTTTTACTTTGATTATGGACGAGTTGACAAGTCACATTCAGGATGAGTTACCTTGGTGTATGTTATTTGATGATGATATTGTGTTGATTGATGAGACTAGAGATGGAGCAAATGAGAAGCTTGAGGTTTGGAGACATGGATTGGAGACTAAAGGTTTTCGTATAAGTAGGGCTAAGACGGAATATATGGAATGCACCTTTGATGAAAGCAATGGTGAAGGAATCGAGGTGAAGATTGGTGACGATAACATTCAGAAGAGTGATTCTTTTAGATATCTGTGATCTATTTTGCAACATGATGGGGAAATTGATGGAGATGTTACTAATAGAATAAATGCAGGCTGGCTAAAGTGGAGAGGAGCCTCCGCTATTCTCTGTGATAAGAAAATTCCTTTAAAAATTAAAGGAAAGTTTTACAAAGCAGCCGTGAGACCTACTATGCTTTATGGTTCTGAAGGTTGCCTGTGAACCATAGACATGTGCAGAGAATGGCTGTAGCAGGAATGAAAATGCTAAGATGGATGTGTGGACATACACGTAAAGATCGGATTCGGAATGATGCAATCAGAAAGAAAGTTGGTGTAGCTCCGATCGAGGATAAGATGCGAGAAAACCGCTTAAGATGGTTTGATCATTTGCAAAGAAGGTCAACTGATGCACCGGTTAGGAGATGCGAGTGTTGGGATGTTGAGCCGTCTAAGAGAGGGCGAGGACGGCCCAAGAAGTGTTGGAAAGAGACTATACGAAGGGATCTTAGTTTTTTGGATATAAATCAAAGATTGACCCAAAATAGATCTGAATGGAGGCGAAGAATCCATGTAGCCGACCCTACTTAATTGTGGGAAAAGGCTTTGTTGTTGTTGTTGTTGTTGACAAGGAATTATCCACCAAACATCATGTGCCCATACTTCCCAACAAAATGGAGTTGCAGAAAGGAAATATCGTCATTTGCTTGATGTCACCAAGACGCATCTCATACAGAGTCGTGCTCCTCATTCTTTCTGGGGCGATGCTATCCTAACAGCATGTTATATCATTAATCGCATGCCGTCGTCCGTCTTAGATGAGAAGATTCCTTTCGTCTTGATTTTTCCTGAAAAAGAATTGTTCTCACTTACCCCACGTGTGTTTGGCTCAGTTGCCTTTATCCACCAGTTGTCTCCAGGTATTGACAAGCTATCTCCTAGGGCTGTCAAGTGTGTTTTCGTCGGGTACTCCAGGACACAAAAAGGCTACAGGTGTTATGATCCGTTGCACAGGAAATACCTTGTTAGTGCCGATATCACCTTTTATGAGTCTGTAATGTACTTCTCTCCTACAGGTGATCGGTTGGTATCCTCAGACACTGATGAAGCCATATACATGTCACCACCACCACCACCTCCACCGACACCTGCACCTCCACCACTACCTACATCACATGCACCTCCTGTTACAGTTCCTGCTCCCCTATTGCCACTCCACTATACATGCCGGCATGCTTCTGCTCATGGTCACCGCTCATCATCTAGCTCGCATGAGGTATATTCTGAGAATATAAATTCTGATGATGGATCTCCTATAGAATTCATGGTTTCTTTTGATCGTCTATCTGGTGAATTCAGGAGTTTTGCTATTGCACTATCTGTCGTGGATATTCCACGGAATTACCAAGATGCGTTGAAGGACAGTCGATGGCGTTTAGCTATGGAAGAAGAGATGGCTGCTCTTCAGTCAAGAGGTACCTGGAGTCTTGTCCCTGCACCTACCGGTGTGTCTACAGTGAGCTGTAAGTGGATCTTCACAGTTAAGCAGAATGCAGATGGCAGCATTGACAGATACAAGGCATGCCTGGTTGCCCGTGGGTTTACACAGACATATGGGGTGGATTATCTTGATACATTCTCGCCGGTTGCTCGCCATTCCACCTTACGGATCCTTCTTTCTGTTGCGGTTATTCGTGATTGGCCATTGTTTCAGTTAGAAGTTAAGAATGCATTTTTATATGGTGATTTGCAGGAGAAGTCTACATGCAACAGCCACCTGGTTTTGCTGTTGAGGGGGAGTATTCTAAGGTGTGTAGACTTCATAAGGACATCTATGGTCTTAAGTAGAGCCCTACAGCTTAGTTCCAAAAGCTCTCAGACTTGTTTGAAAACAGGGGTATAAACGTTCCAATGCAGATCATTCCCTGTTTATACAGAAAACATCCAGAAGTACTATTGCAATTATGGTGTATGTAGATGATATCCTGATTACAGGTGACGATGTACAAGGAATTCAGAGGGCGAAAGAAATGTTGGGTCGTGAATTTGTCACCAAGGATCTTGGAGTCCTTAGATATTTTCTGGGACTGGAGTTCACCAGAAATTCACATGGACTTGTGATGACCCAGAGGAAATATGTCACTGACTTGCTGAGTGAAACAGGAATGCTTGGATGCCGACCGACCACTACACCTATGGATCCAAGAATGAAACTATATGATGATGACACTGATGAGGTGGATAGGAGAAGATGCAGAAAACTGGTGGGAAAACTTCTTTATGTTACCATTACCAAATCCGATATTTCTTTTGTTGTTAGTCGGGTGAGCTAGTTCATGTAGCAACCACGTCAGGTACATATGGATGCTATACATATCATGTATCTTAAATCATCTTCAGGTGCAGGTCTATTGTTCAAGAAAGACAAATAGATTGCTATCTCAGTGTGCGTAGATGCAGACTACGCAGGATGTCCCAAGGATAGGAAGTCCACCACTGCATTTGTTGTATATGTTGGAAACTCTCTTGTCTCATGGAGAAGCAAACTGTTGTAGCCAGATCCAGTGCCGAGTCTGAATATAGGGCTATGGCCCAGGTTAGTACAGAAATGATATGGGTGAAAACTTTCTTACATATCTATATGTAGAAGTCCTGCTTCCTATGGCTCTGGAATGTGACAATCAAGCTGCTATATTTATTGCCAATAATCCAGCATTTCATAAACGAACCAAGCACATTGAAGTTGATTGTCACTATATACGAGATATGATTCAGAAAGGTTTTATTTCTACATCTTATGTAAGCTCAGCGGGCCAAACTATAGATATCTTTACCAAGGCATTACTTAGAGGGCCATTCCAAAAGTGCTCGTCCAAGCTGAGCATGATCGATATCTATGCTCCATCTTGAGGGGGAGTGTAGAGATATAATTTATGTTATTTATACTGTTTCATATTTTCTATATTCTAATGGACTCTTGATGTAATTTACCCATAGGCTACTCCCCTATATAAGAGAGCCTAGGGTTTATGGTATAAACAACTCTTTTGATTTTTTACCAAAAATTACCACTCCCCATATTTCTACAGAGAATCAACTAGCATATATATTCACCAAAGAGCATCCAAAGAAGTGATTTCTTCAAGGCTCGAGAATGTGGTATGTGAATACATTCGCGCGTTTCCTCCTTTTTTGAATAAAAAAATAAACTAGTTCGCAAGTTCATGTATCTTATTGTCAATAAACCAAACGTTTCATGTGCTTGAAAATAAAGCCAACTAATAGATGAAGCATCATCAATATAGTCGCAATCATGATGTCTTTATTTTCGTGTAACTAAAAAACTCCCATAGTAAAAGACTCTTTACGCATGACATGGTCAGTGGTCACATTGATGTGTCTTCTTATGTTATCACGGATTACACTACTTCTCATGAAAATAGAAGATCTGCTACAATGTTTGCTATATTTTTTTTGATATAATCTTGTTACATGATGTAATAAAAAGAAGTGTGTTATTTCTAGATCCAGTAGCACATGCTACTTGAGATTGGTTGGTAGGTTTCCGTCCTACTAGAACATGATTTTTCCCTCAGGATATTGTTTCCAATCTACTTTAATAAGAAGTTAGCCACCTATATCAACTTTAACCATGTCTTTCATGAGCACATCAAGCACGGTGAAGTTGATTGCCACTTTATCAAAGATATAGTGGAACAAGAAAATATTACCACTCCTCGTATTTCTACAGAAAATCAACTAGCATATATATTCACCAAATAGCATCCAAAGAAGTGATTTTCTTCAAGGCTCAGGAATGTGGTATGTGTATACATTCGTGTGTTTCCTCCTTTTTTGAATAAAAAAATAGTCAAAATAGTCTAGTTCGCGAGTTCTTGTATCTTATTGTCAATAGACCAAACGTTTCATGTGCTTGAAAAGAAAGCCAACTAATACAGGAAGCATCATCAATATAGTCGCAATCATGATGTCTTTGTTTTCATATAACTAAAAAACTCTCGTAGTAAAAGACTCTTTATGCATGACATGGTCAGTGATGCGTCTTCTTATGTTATCGCAGATTACAATAGTTCTCATGAAAATAGAAGATCTGCTACAAGGTTTGCTATATTTGTTGGATACAATCTTGATGTAATAAAAAGAAGAGTATTATTTCTAGATCCAATAGCACATACTACTTGATATTGGTTGGTAGGTTTCCGTGCTACTAGAACTTGATTTTTCCCTCAAGATATTGTTTCCAATCTACTTTAATAAGTAGTTAGCCACCTATATCAACTTTAACCATGTCTTTCATGAGCAGATCAGGCACAGTGAAGTTGATTGCCACTTTATCAAAGATAGAGTGGAACAAGAAAATATTACCACTCCTCGTATTTATGCAGAGAATCAACTAGCATATATATTCACCAAAGAGCATCCAAAGAAGTGATTATCTAAGGCTCAGGAATGTGGTATGTTTATATATTGGTACATGTCATTGAATAATTAATAAATAGAACGTATGAGCATGTGTGGAGTATGTACATGTATGCAGTTTTATAATTTTAAATTTATATACCAATAAAAAGCCATATATATTTGCAACTTTTGAATTTATGTAATAGAAGTGAGTTTGTGCACTTCTACATAGGACCTAAAACAATCTTCATTGATAAAAAAAGTTAACGTGTAATATTGCTTATCACCAATGTATAAGTATCAAATACTATAAAATACCACAATTTGAAACAATTATATCTATGAAACTATATAATCAAGTATCGGCAGCATATTATAAGAGTATTTAGAATAACTGTAGCACAAAAAAATTAGAGAACGCCTTGAACACGTGTTAAAAACTGTAGCGTTAATTGTGGTCAGAAGAACACAAACAAGCTATCGGTGGTACATTCCAACAAAATGCCTTGAACATGTGCAGAGAAATACGATAATCAAAATATTAATACGAACAAGGGAGATAAGGGATAAAGACATAAGGCCACGCCGTGATTACAAAAGTAAACAACAATGGGAAAATGTAGCGGAAAAATATGCTATGTTATGCGATTTTTGTATTATAAACTTAATTAGTAATTCATTATTAATATTTTTTTTGAATTAAAAGAATTTTCCAAAACTTGGAAATAAATGTTAAGATAGGTGTGCGAATGTAACATAAATTTTGATAATACAATCATGTAAACATGGCTAGCATATAAAAACTATTCTCCAATGAAACCTAAACAATTGTAAAAATACATATTTGAGTCCAAGTAATATATCAACTCTATCTAGAATGCAGACTGAATATGTGATCTGTGCAACCGATTATGTGGTTATGCATGACAAATATGCAGTGTAACGTAATGCACTATATAGAGAATGCGGTCCGGTCTACCTACTGCATAGCCATATGTGATTCATGCAGAGGCATTCTTCAATCCTTGCTCTTTTCCGTGCCGGACATTATCAATGCAAAGGCTCCAACGTGAGAAAAATGTTGGTATTGCTTTTTGTTGATATTTACCTCCATAGAAGGCCATATCACGATATATCGACGATATATCGTTGATATATCGGTATCGAGAGGCATGGGATATCGATATCAGGGTGGATATCCATTTACCAGGATAACGACGATATATGACCGATATATCGACGATATATCTCCATATTGGCCCATGTTGGTCAAAAATGACTGGATTCAGTACAAAAAATCTCCGAATATCGACTGATATCGTCGAAATTTCATCGATATCTATATATCCCTTTTAAGCTTGATTTCACTACTTATTTTGCTCCTCATAGTATTAAAACACATCGTATTTTATATATTTTATTTCAAGTCGGGGGCCAAGGTTGCAGAAAGCGGTAGTCGATACTCGGTCGGTGGGGTCACCTACTAAGGATTAATCGGCAGTCGGGTGACTAATCAGAATTAGTCGGTCATTAGTCGGTTTTGAATTTTTTAATTATTTTAAATATATAAATCATTTTTTTATACATATATTCTTGTATATATACATATATTTGTACATTTTATATGCCATCATAATGAAATAAAAGAAGTAATTGACTTTATATATAACATTAAGCATATTATAATATGTTTGCTTTAAAAAAAAGTGAAAAACTAAAAAAATAAAAAAAGTTGTTGTAAAAGTCGACTGACTAGTCGGGTGGACCGACTAACGGCCTACTAGGCCTAGTCGAGTCAGCTACCCCCTCGACCCGACTAGTCGGGCCGACTTTTGCAAGCTTGTCAGGGGCGTTGCCCCCACACCCCCGCAGGGGGGGCCAACCTGGGGCCCCCATAGCCCCCCCAGGCTCGCTGACCTGGCAGTGAGACCCCCGTCTGGTAGGGTATGGTGTGACAGGGGGGTGCATACAATGGTTCTTCAACTTGGGTGTCCAATCGATTTTAATTCAACTTCTTCCCCTCTTCGAAAATACAACAACAACAAAGCCTTTTTCCCACAATTAAGTAGGGTCGGCTACATGGATTCATCGCCTCCATTCAGATCTATCTTGGGTCAATCCCAGGCTTATATCCAAAACACTAAGATCCCTTCGTATAGTCTCTTTCCAACACTTCTTGAGCGTCCTCGCCCTGTCTTAGCTGGATCAACATCCCAACACTCGCATCTCCTAACCAGTGCATCCGTTGATCTTCTTTGCAAATGACCAAACCATCTTAAGCGGTTTTCTCGCATCTTATCCTCGATCGGAACTACACCAACTTTCTTTCTGATTGCATCATTCCGAATCCGATCTTTACGTGTGTGTGTGTGTGTGTCCACGCATCCACCTTAGCATTTTCATTCCTGCTACAACCATTCTCTGCACATATCTATGGTTCACAGGCCAACGGATCTATAGAGCATAGCAGGTCTCACGGCTGCTTTGTAAAACTTTCCTTTAATTTTTAAAGGAATTTTCTTATCACAGAGAACAGCAGAAGCTCATCTCTACTTTAGCCAGCATGCATCTATTCTATTAGTAACATCTCCATCAATTTCCCCATCATGTTGCAAAATAGATCATAGATCCCAGGTATCTAAAAGAATCTCTCTTCCGAATGTTATTGCCACCAGTCTTCACCTCAATTCCTTCACCATTGCTTCCATCAAAGGTGCACTCCATATATTCCGTCTTAGCCCTACTTATACGAAATCCTTTAGTCTCCAGTGCATGTCTCCAAACCTTAAGCTTCTCATTTATTCCATCTCTAATCTCGTCAATCAACACAATATCATCAGCAAATAACATACACCAAAGTAACTCATCATGAATGTGACTTGTCAACCCGTCCATAATCTAAGTAAAAAGAAATGGACTCAAAGCTGAACCTTGATGTAAACCAAGGTTGATGTCAAAATAGTCAGTCTTCCCAGACGGGGTCCTTACACAAGATAAAGCCCTATCATACATGTCCTTTATGAGGTTAATGTATAGGATGGGTATTTGTCTCTTCTCCAAAACTCTCCATAATATCTCTCGTGGGACAGAATCATAAGCCTTCTCCAAATCAATAAAGATCATATGAAGGTTCTTCCTTTTAGCTCTATAAATCTCCATTGTTCTCCTCAGCAAATGGATAGCTTCAATAGTTGAGCGACCTGACATGAATCCGAATTGATTTTCCTTTACGTTGGAAACTTTCCTCAGCCTCCTTTCAATCACACGTTCCCAAATTTTCATAGTGTGACTCATCAGCTTGATACTTCTGTAATTTGGACAATTTTGAATGTTTCCGTTATTCTTATAAAGAGGTACCACGATACTCCTCCAATCTTCATGCATTTTCTTGCTTCGCCAAATAACATTGAATAGATTCGTAAGTCAAGTCAAACCGCGCTCACCTAAAACTCTCCATACTTCTACAGGGATGTCATCCGGTCCTACACCTTTCCCAGGTCTCATAACCTTCAAAGCCTCATCTACTTCCTTTCTTTGTATTCGTCTATAGCTTACACGATTCAAGTAACTTTCACTACTAGCTAGATCGCCCAAAGTGATCTCTCTATTTCCTTCCCCAATGAAAAGTTTATGAAAGTACTGCTCCCGTCTAGTCTCTATGTCCTTCTGAGTAACAAGCACGTGACCTTCCTCGTCCTTAATGCATCTCACTTGAGAGAGGTCTTTGGTCTTTCTTTCTCTGGCTTTGGCCAACCTGAATATATCCTTCTGTCCCTCCTTAGAGTCAAGATTTTTATAAAAAAACACTTCATAAGCTTTTGACTTAGCTTCGCTTGCAGCCTTCTTTGCTTCCTTCTTCGCTATTTTGTAGTTTGTGACAGCTTCCGTTGTTTTATCCTTAGACATAGCTTTAAAGCATGCTCTTTTAATTTTTAGTTTCTCTTGCATTCCTTCACTCCACCACCAAGCTTCCTTTTGACCTGAAGCTCCTCCCTTCGACTCGCCTAGTATCTCTTTGGCTACCTTTCGGATACAAGAAGCTACTGCCTCCCACATTTCGTTTGCACTTCTGCTACAATCCCAAGAGAAGTCTTTTAAAACCTTCTCCTTGAAGCCCGATTGCTTCAGTGGAAGATTCCACCATCTAGTTCTACCGATCTTAGGAACCCTCCTTTTCTTTACCAGGCCTTTTGTTTGCACATCTAAGACTTACAAGCAATGATGAGTTGTCAGACTCTCTCCTGGGATTACTTTGCAGTCTTTACAACACAATCGATCTCTTCTCCTCAACGCAAAGTAATCTATATGTGTTCTAGATGGTCCACTCTTATAAGTAATTAAATGCTCCTCCCTCTTCTTGAAGAGTGTGTTTGCTATGAAAAAATCATATGCCGTTACAAAATCCAGAATGACTTTTCCCTCTTCATTTCGATATGTGTGATATAAGTGTATATTTGTAAGTTTTTTAGTGTTATAAGAACTTAGATGGACTACATTTCCAATATCCACAAGTTAGCAATCAACGATAGCAACAATATGTTCTATATGACCGATATATGTGATATATGGATCGTAGATGATCGATATGTGTGATCTAAGAGTATATTTGTAAGTTATTTAGTGTTCTAAAATCTTGGACAAAATCCATTTCCAATATCTATATGTCAACAATTAACAGTACCAGCAATATGTTCGATATGACCGATATGTGTGATATACGGGTCATAGATGATCAATATGTATGATTTAAGTCCTCGTTCGGTAGGTGGGGTAAACTCCCCCCTAACCCACTCCCTCTCTCTCATGCGTGGGCCCCACTTTATTTCTTTTCAAAAAAAATAAATCAATCAATTCTTCATAATTAATTCCATCAAAAAATAATCTATCATACCATCATATCATATAAAAATTATAACCTACTCCACTTCTACTCACTTTTGCAAACTTCAATACAATCACATCACAATAACTACTCACTTTTTCAAACTTCAATACAATCATATCACAACAAACCCACTTCTAACCCACCCCCAGTTTAACCCTCTATCCAAAAACCAAAACCCAAAAATGGGTTACCCTCTACCAATTTAACCCGCCTTAACCCGCGTACCAAACGCACCCTAAGAGTAAATTTGTAGGATATTTAGGGTTCTAAGAACGTAGACGAACTCTATTTCCAAATCTATAAGTCAGGAATCAACATTCACATCGATATGTTCGAAATGACCGGTATGAGCTATATATGGGTATAAAATATCGATATGTGTAATATAAGTGTGTATTTGTAGGTTATTTATTGTTTTAATATCTTGGGTGATCTTAATTTCTGAAAATAACAAAAAAATATTATTTTTGAGCCACTTCCGTCGTTTCCACCAATATCGTCGATATATCGACAATATATCCCGATATATCCTTTTTCAGACGGACCAATACGATATCAATATCGATATGGCCTTCAATGTTTACTTCTATATGTAACATATTCTCAATGATTTCCAATATCCTTAGGATGTTCTATGATATATTTTGAAATCTTTGTTATTAGTTTTTTATTACATTCCACATTTATGTATTATTATTTTAACCTCACTGTAGTTATAAATATAGAGGTGAAATATCAATGAAAAGTATCCCTTTTCATTCGTTTTAAAAACAATTGATTGCATGATAATTCCTCATTCCAATATGAGTTAAAACTGCTATGCTTAAATGTCTATCATAAAAATAAATGATCAAGATGAGTATATACTTGTGTACTAACATAAAAACATCTATTGACATGTATACGTTGACTATGTACCTATTTACCAACTACATGTGCATGCAAAATCATGAGCGCATACAGTGTATCCTTTTCATAAATTGGTGGAAATTACATCCTTATAAGATGTATCGCCACCACTAGGTTGTTGAGGGAATAGTTGCAAAACGGGAAAAGCTTAATATTTTGATGGAAATTAAGCAAAAATACGTTTGTATATTAAAAAAAGGAACCAAGACCAGCAACATTATAAATATATCAAACTCCTTCGCACCAAATACATAATAGAAAACCAACAAAACAACTCAATTTCTACAGAAACATTCAATAATCGTAAGAAAACAACCTCACGTGCAAATCCCCCTCCCCCCTTCTTCCAGCATCCATATGTAACTTAGCATCGGCAGCATTTTCTTTTCTTATGTAAATCAACTTCTCGGCAATATCAGTATGTCATCACTACTATCGTAGCGAGAACAACATTAAAAAGCACACAATCACAGTCACAAACGTAATGAATGTGTCAATTTCCATGATAAGTTCACCAAAATTCAAATCACCATCCACATCCCAACAAAACACAAGAAAAAAAAAGCAGCAAGAACCCGATTATACCCACCATCGGAGCGCTTCTGGATCTTGCTGTCCGCAAGAGGGTGCTCCTCGCATCTTCCCGACTGCTTCCCTTGTGCCGCCAAGGCAACAGCCAGCCACTCCTTCTCCGGCCTCCCCACACCATTCACCATCCTCGGCACCGACGATGACTTCTCCAATCTCTTATCCAGCACCTCGTTGATCCTCTTCCGATCCAACGGTACCATCTCCGTCCTCGACGCACCTCCCCCCTTCTCCCGGTGCATCGTTCCCCCACCTGGAGGACCCCTACTGCAGACTACCACGAATTGCACACATACCAACAAGCTCTTTTGCCCTAATTTGGGGTTTCAGATGGGGATTTGACGAGATGCGCAGTAAAAAGGGGTAACTTCGAGTGGAAACGGTGAAAAGATTCGATCTTTGGCATTGGGGGAGCAAGTGGGGATGGATTCGGATGGGGAACGGGAGGAGACCGTCGACGAGATCCAGTGGGGAGATTAGGGTTTTGAGGAGCAGGAGAGGAGTGGCGAATGTGGTTCTTCTTCGGAGGTGTACGATAGGCCGGGGAGAGGGGATGTGAAAAGAGTGGAGAAGACGCATGTGGTCGTTTATATAAGGCGAGGCGATTTTTTTTTGGCGTTGGGAACACCAGTTGTTTGCTTTGCTTGAGTTGTGCCCTACATATATATACCTGCCTTAATAATAAGTCTTGCTTTTGCTAATCTTATTTTTTTATGCTGCTAATCTACTTATTTACTGGTCTAAAATCTAAATTAGGGTAAATTTCAGATGTACCATCGAGAATGAGAGTAGCTTTCTCTTTGACTTCTAGAATAGTATCGCCAATCGAACATGATTTTTCGTAAACCAACTTATGTTCAAATTCGATCCGCTGTCAAGTTTCAATGTACTTGTTAACTTGTGTTCGATCTTGTATCTATTCGGAATATCAAACATTCACGTTTGGATTGATTTAACTTCAATTGAATTCTGTTTCGAAGGATGTGCTTGAAATAGATCATGTTCAGTATTTTAGTCTATTAGTTCAGTATAGGTTTGTTAAGGATGATTAGAAATGTAGTTATCTAATATGCAAAGTTTGTTCATACCTTCTTAAGAAGTAAACTATGAACATTATAAGATGTTAC
Source organism: Ottelia alismoides (assembly GCA_037367405.1). Lineage (NCBI taxonomy): Eukaryota > Viridiplantae > Streptophyta > Magnoliopsida > Alismatales > Hydrocharitaceae > Ottelia > Ottelia alismoides. Next base: position 385,035 of record JAZKJV010000502.1, read on the forward strand.
TAGATTACAAGCACGTCATTTTAAAACGTGATGTACCATTTTCTAGTTAATACTTTGCATATATGTGTGTATATGTGTGTGTGAAGGTTGATCCTGTAAGAGCCAAAAAATGTGAGGGCGTGAGAGCAGTGAGTCTGAACTATTAGACTCAGCTCATCACACACTAGTTGATTGGAGAAGAGAAATGAGCAAAATCCAATGGTCCATGCTTACTGCTCTCGTGCTCTCGTAGTTTTTGGCTCTCACGGGATCAGCCCTCATACACACGCGTACATATAATCATCTAATGTGTACATATTTGGTTTATTTGACAATGTTCACGATTTTCATTTGGACTCCACTTCTAGATTCTGCATAGATTGCATTAATAAATGTTAGATTCCATGTTTTTCAATATCGCTTTAGGATGATAAAACGTTAATTACCATCGATCAGGATATGTCATCATAAGCTCGTCGCCTTTGAATAACCTTACATGACAAGCAAACATTGTGGTAGCCCTCTCTCCAAGGATGGTGTTCTGACGTTGAATGAGAACTTCAAATTTTTTTTCGATAAAACGATTCAAAGTCATTCATCATAAAGTAACGGATAAAGTTGGAGTTTAGTACAGGCCCAGACATAAGGAGGGGGAATACACAGTGCCCCCATTCGCAACAAAATACAGCCATAAGATAAAGTTCGAGGGATCAAAAAACTAGACAAACGAGAGCGATAAGTAGAATGACAACAGTCCAAAAGAACCATCCTTATGCTGTAGTCCTCAGCGTAGCGCCACCATCATGACAATTGGCCTCATGTCAACTTCCGCTAGGTGCGCTTGGAGGATCGGGTTCTGGTGTCATCGCTGAGCTATCGTTAGCTGGACAATATCACAGTTATCAGAAAGTTATACAGTGTTAGTTCATAATGTTATCAGGAGATGAATATAAACATCTAGTAGTAGTAGTGGAGTAAAGTTAATAGTTATTCTTGTCCCGGAGATGTTATCCTGGACCATATATCTCCTTCTTGCGTACCCATCCTTGTCTCGCAGATGATGCATGCTTCCAAGAGTAATTTACGTTTGTCTATAGGTATTTCTTCAAAGATGAGTCTGCATCGACTCTTCCAAAGTTGCCACCAAACCGAAATTTTAAAACATAGAATTCTGCCCTTTTTATCCGTGAGGTCTAAGGTCTGGTTCATATACAGCATGTTGAGTAGTTCATTGAAGTTTGGTTCCAGGTCACATAAGAGAAATATATCTCTAATTGTTTTACATTCATCGAAAAGGTGTGTATAGTTTTCTAGCCCATTGTTGCATAGGTAGCACCTGTTTACCCACGGTATTTTCCATCTTTCGAAAGAGTCTTGTGTTGTAATCTTATTATGCGCTAACATCCATATGAAATAGTAGGCTCTTGGTTCCAGAGGCCATTTTCTAAATAATGAATAGACTAGTGATCTGCTACCCCCGTCTGTAAGGAGGTAGTAAAATTGTTTTGTTGTGGAATCTCTTTTGTTTGGTGAGATGGTGGGGAATATTGTTGTGTCTGTTTCGTCCCTATGTAGATTGTGGAATACATTTGTCAGTGTCTCCTTCAATCTAACTCCTTCATGCGAGAGTGTTGAAGGTAGTTTATTTTGTACGTCTTTAAACCAGTAGAATCTTGTTAGCCATGAGTTTAGACCCTTCTTTACAGATACAAAGCGATTCTTGATGTATGGCATGATGAGCGGATAAGACTGTTCTAGTGTAGGGGAGCCTCCTAATTGGTCTTTCTACAATGATGAGTGAGTACCATCTCCGAGTTTTTTCTAGAGCACAGGTAGAAGTGATTTGAAACCCTTAATATGGGATTTCCAAACCAATGAGTCCGAACGCTTAGGGGTAGAACAAAGTGTTATGGGACCACCTCTGAAGTGCGAGAAGCTAATCGCCGATGACACCCATGGTCTCACAAAATCTTCCATGTGAATTGCCGATCTTGTTAAAAGTGCATTATTGAAAGCTCGAAGGTTAATAATTCTCCAACCATCATTTAGGTTAGGTCTAGTTACTTTTGACCATGCCACCTTAGCCTTTGTTTTGAGGTCTTCATCGGTCCCCCATAAAAAGTTTCGTCTAAGTCTGTCAATTTTTTTAAATATACCCTCCGGCATCTTCAGACATGACATCTTATGTATTATGGCCGGTGTTAAGGCTGAGTTTAGCAAATTGATCCTAGCCGGTAGTGGTAGTATTTTGGACTTCCATCCCTGAAGTTTTGCCGCAAATTTATCAATGGTGGATGACCAGTCTCTCATCAGCCTCCTATGTTTCGCTATTGTGAAACCTAGATATTCCATAGGGAAAGATCCTTCAGACCAATTTAGTATGTCCTTGACCTTATTATTTTCATCATCCGACAAGTTTATCGAATAAAAGAAGCTTTTCTTTTCACTGATGCGAAGGCTTGACATTTTTCCAAATATTTTTAGTGTGGTGATTACGTTTTTGAGGCTCTCCTCTTGGTATTCCAGGAAGATGAGTAAGTCATCTGCAAATTGGATATTAGTAATCTGGGTTTGCATTCCGTCTCTCATGAGTCCCCTGAATTTCTCTCCTTTTACTAATTTGAGCAGCATCGCATCAAGGACTGACATTGAGTGTATGAATAGAAGAGGAGAGAGTGGGTCTCCTTGTCTCACTCCTCGCTTAGGGTGAATGAATCCCGACGAAGTTCCATTGATTTTAAATGAGATACCAGTTATTTTTAAAAGTGTCGTAATCAACTTGATGAAAACTATAGGATAATCTGCCACCCTCAAAACTTCTAGGATGAAGGGCCATTTTAAAGTATCAAATGCTTTTTTGAAGTCTATTTTCAACACCGGCGCCTTAGTTTTCCTTCTTTCAGTCATGGACAATCGAAGATGTAACAAGGAAGGCATCCGCTGCGGATATGTTCTTCAAGAAGGCACATTGAGATGGTGGTATGTTGTTCGCGAGAAAGGATGCCCATCTATTAGCTATTACTTTGGATATTATGTGTATCGGTAAATTGATCAAGCTAATTGGTCTATAGTTTTCTATGTTTTCCATTCCACCTTTCTTATAGATTAAAGAGACCAGGGTGTTGTTTAAATATCTGAAGTCCGATGTCTTGAATCCCTCACTTTGTAGATTTGATATCATGTCCATAAAATCAAATTTTAGCAAATGCCAACATTTTTTTACAAACTCAATTGTGAGTCCATCAGGTCCCGGTGCTTTGTTGTTTCTGAATGTTCTAATAGTGTCTTGTACTTCCGTCAGAGATATTGGGACTGTAAAAATTGATGGGTCCTCTGATTTGATTACTAGATCCAAATGTATTTCCACAACGGGGCCTTTAGTCATCCCATCATCTTCATCTTGAAATAACTTTGTATAAAAATCCACCGCGGGGCCTTTAGTCATCCCATCATCTTCATCTTGAAATAACTTTGTATAGAAATCCACCACGACCCTTGTGATCTCTTCCCTACCCTGTACTATGTCCCCCCTTTCGTCTTTTAAAGCCGTGATTAAATTTCTGCCCGATTTCTTGGATGCCATTATTTTCATGAACTTAATATTCTCATTACCTTTTTGTATGTAATTTATCTTTGCTCTCTGCTTCCAAATCATTCTCTCATCATTTCTAAGAGCTTCCAACTTGCTGTACAATTCTTTTAGTTTTCGAGCTGTTTCCTTGTGTCCCGACTTTATTACAATCTCCTCCATCCTTATGTCTTCCTCAATTCTTGCTATTTCTTTATTTATACCAGGGACTTGTTGCTTGCTCCAGAACTTCATGTATCCACGCAATCTTTTCACTTTGACCGCCCATCTGTGGAAAAGGTTGTCGGAGATAACCTCATTTGTCCAAGAATCATTGACCATGGTCATAAAAGACTCCCTTTGTAACCGGAAGTTTTCTATCCCAATGAGAACTTCAAATGAATCATTAATTATATTACTGGAGCTTTTTGTTGACGTTTAAACATCACCCTTGACTAACCGTGTAACATTTGAACGTCGACCAAAAACTCTATTTCTATCATTTGTCTCAGGACAACCAATCGTGGTATTTCGACATTGCCCTTGGTCAACCAAGGACGACATTTGAGCACCGCCCGAAAGTTCTCCTTACTATTGTTAATCAAAACCAATTACAATGTTTAAACGTCGCTAGTACTCATTTGATATGTTTGTGTGCTAATACTTCCTTGGCATGTTCTCCTCATTTTTCTACATAAGTTCAATTTCCACTTCAAAAAATTGTAAGGATCCTCGAGGTCCCTTGTAATATCTCAAGATATACACTTAGTGAAAAAATATACACATGAGCTTGAGATAAAATGATCTTAAAAACATGTTCTCGTTTTTAAGACATGTTTGGATTAAGTGTTTACATATCGAGAAGTCGATTTTTTTAATCATGAAAAAGGTTTTGAACCTCTAATAATCTTCTTGAATCTCCACCTCTAAACCAACACCATCTCGTGGATGTTTAAAGCTTTACAGTGTCGAAAAAGCATATGTTAGGGAAAATTTAATCAAAAAATACACGAAACATAATTATAGTGTGTTAAAAATAATCAGCAACTATGAAGTTTAATACCACAAAAAAAGTGATTCGTAGGATTTAGTAGTGGAGAAAATAATAGAGGATAATTTCAAAAAATATGTTTGCATTCATGTAACCACCTCCGCCCATTTTTCTGATATATTTCTGTCAAAATCTCCTCCTCAAGTTGCCTTCATTGCTTTAGGGCATCTAAAAGACCTCTATGTTTTAGAACAATATTTGCTATCTTAGCACATGTGACACATCTCCCTTCAACACTTAACTTACTAAGCATATAAAACATTGCAGCGACAAATTAGAGAATACATATAGCTCTTGTGTCAAGAACTCGGACGCTCACGTGCTCGAGCACCCTCACACCAAAGGAACCATACAAATATCTGATTAGTTTTATAAAAAGGTGACAAGATAACTCCTAGTCTACTAATAAGAGAACAAAGTCGAAATACACTTGCAACAAAAAAAAACTCCAAATCCTACCACCTGACTAGTGAAGATGAATGCTACCTTTTAAACGCTTGTCTATATACGTGATCCATCTAGCTCCTCTATAAAAATCAGACTGAACACTCAGTATTCGACACTTTGTTGATTTTTTATCTTTGATTTTCCCAATCGAGATTGACCTGAAAATTGGAATAATTTGATAGTGAATGAAGGGGTGCATCCTGCTAAAAAAATCATATAAATGTACGAGAAAATCATTTATACTTCTAATTTCGTAGCCATGGTAACATAATTTACACTTTTCTTCAAAAATATTATTGTTGATTTACCTCAATTTTCATCGTTCTGATCCAACTCGGTTTGCTTCTCATTGCATCTGATAGATGGAAGCGCCATTCAACTATAAAACGACCCATAAAGCATAATCCTCAAGCAAGGAACTTTGGTCACATTACACATAAGTCGAGAATTCCAACTTATACAAGAATTATTTCCTACTTCAAATTCAAATAAAATATAAGCATAAAATAAACCCCAACATAATCCCATCTGCATGTTTTTCCATGATAGCGAGTCAAAATATAACTGCAAAATGGTTTAGATGGAATAAATCAGATGTCACAGTGAAACACCCCATGTGATATTGAACGATTTGAATGTTAAAAAGAAGCTCAACCTACTGCTTCAGGTGAATGAAAACGTACAAAATGAAAGGTGTGTTGCATTTAAAATATGATATGTTTCTAGCCTTCAATCTTACGATGATGTGCAGATACTAAAGGTTATGGAAAGAACCTTAAGTGCATCACAGAAGAGTGAAGATTGCATCATATGCGATCGGGATCGACTAGTCGCACTAGTTGCTCGGAGCAGTGGAATTTAAAAAAAAAAATAAAACGATGAAACCGCAAGATCTGAGAACACTTCTCAAATCGTTTCATTTAAACCACATAGAAGATACATGAATACCTTTTGAAGCGTGGTTGCGATCGAGGCCTCTAAATGAAGAAACCACATGTCTCAAGTCCGACTCAATGGAGGAGAAGCTTTCGAGTGTGTTGATGAAACGCGACCTTCTTGCAATCCAAGATGTTGATCCAAGCGATGGATCTCCTGATTTCATCACACGAAATCCGAAGTCTTCTTCCCGTATCAGAGGCACCGAAGAAGACGAAGATCCACGAGCGGTCGAAGCGGCACCACGACGGCATAGACGGCGGTGATTCTCTCTAGGTCACAAAGTGGGCGGGCACTTTAGAGAGAGAGAAAGCATGTGATGCAATCGAAATTTTTGCAACAGATAAAATATTTTTTTAGCAGTGGAAATATTTGGGGGAAAATAAATTGGAGGGAGGAAGGAGAGAAGGCTCACCAGTTGCGTGAGAATCAGGAAAAAAGTGCGAAGATCGCGGGTAGAAAAAGAGAAAGAGAGAGGGATGAGATAGTCTCAAAATGATTGCAACTGTAACTGCATAAAAATAATAGACTACCATCCTTTATATAGGAGGGATGTGATTACATAATTAGAAAGAAATTTAAAATTTAAAACTTCAAATTTGATTCTAACTTATCCTAATTGACTATAACCGACTAACTACCTTAAATAACCAATTAACTTTTAATTTGAGATCACATGCGATCTTTATTTAAAATAAAATTGCAACTGTAAATAAAATGAGGTCCTAATTAACGGAGGAAAATAAATAAATAAGACCCTATTTATTAATTTCATGTTGCATCAACTCTCCTCCGCTTAAAAATTTCGTCTTCCGACGAATTACTTGATCTTTCGGTTTAAAGTTTGGCAATTATAATCCAGCATTCTCGATCATACCTTGGAAGAATTGATGTGGAGCAAATGGTGGGATCCACGCATGCCTGGTGCAATATTTATAACCGTTAATGTCATGATAGAAGAGCATGTATTACGCAAATGCCGACGTTAATGCATATTTCGCCCCCTTGACGTGATGCTCAAAAAATTGATGGGGCATCTTCATGTCGATCATCTCAGCTTTCAAGGGTCCATAGCAAATGAATGGCACAAATTTAGGAGGGGAGGAGCTGTGGGTAATGAACTAAACCATAGGGTCTTTGAATAGGTGAAACTCATATTCCTAATCCTAATTGGACGAGGAAGCCATCGAAATTTCTTTCTTTTAGTATTTCCTTCAAAATATTCATGTACCAAGGGGGTGGACTGCAATTTTCGTACCCCTTCATTTAAAATATCTCCTCTTAAATGCTCATCATCTTTAACCTTTATACAAAAGATTTTAGGTGGAGGGATATCCCTACAATTTCTCCAAAACCATTCCAAATCCCTAATTCCATGGGATTGATTGTTCATAAGAGCTAAATCGGGAGCCTGATCGTTCTTGGATCCCACCTTACAGTGCCTTTGGTAGCGCCGAACCCTAGGTTTAGGATTCCCGCAACATGGGTGGTGTGGGATCTCGTAAGAGCAGTGGCGGCCATCTGGGTAGGGGGCCTTGGGCAACACCGTTGGTGGGGCTTCTCATTGGAGCCACATTTCCATGCGTTGATGGGAGCAGGGGCATAGAGAGGCAACCAATTACTAGTTGTGGTGGTGCTGGGTAGAGCAACGACGGTTGGGAAGAGGAGATGACGGTTGCGCTGGACCGAGGTTGTGGGGACGACGTGGGATAGAGAGGGGTAGGGTGGAGGCAAATGGGGCGAACAAGAGGATGGGAGGAAGGGTGGGTAGCGGTGGGACTGGGTGTTGCGGGGGGATGTGGTGGGATCATTTTGATGGAGGAAGGGGATAAGAGGGTTGATGGTGCGGGGGGAGAGGAGGAAATAGTGGGCGGCTGTGATGACGTGGGTGGGGAGGCGAGGGGGCAAGGAGGGGTCGCAGTGGCGATGGGGCAGGGGGGCTCACTGGGGTTACGGGAGGGGGTGGAAGTAGCAGTTGGGCAAGGGGATTTGCAGGAGTTACGGGGGCAACAGGAGGGGGTATTGGGGTTGGTTTGGCCGTCAAGGGTGCAGGGAAGGTTGCGGGGACCCATGAGAGGGTTGCGGATGGTGTTGGAGTCAATTTCTCAGGCGACTACATGTCTAAAATTGTCTGGAAAACAAGCAAATTGTTGTCGACGTTGAGTTTTTCTTCGTCGAAAATCTGGACAGCGGCTTCGATGGTGGGAGACTTTGACTAGGTAACTTTCTTGGTAGTGATTTCGACAGCACTTAGAATCTCAAAATCAGCAACAAAATCTCGTAGCTTTGTCTAAAATTCGGGCAATATGGCCATCATCTCCTTATTGTAGGCTTTGTCGGCTCACTGTTTACATTTCGACGAACGGTAGTCTTTTGTTGCATGTCGGCATGAACATCTGTACAGATCATTAGAACATGAGGACGATTTAGATGCCATGCTCTGATACCAGTTGATGCAGATGAAATATTCTCAACAGTGGAAAAATAAATTTGATGGTGGGAATTTCAGTGGAGAAGAAAATTGAGGGATTGAGAGGAGAAAACTTGTCGGAAATGAGGGATCTTGGAAAAGAATCACAGAGATCGCGTACGAGGAGGAGAGAGGAGGAGAGAGATAATCGAGATAACCTAAAATTTTGATCGATTCTGAACTTATTAAAATGTTGGATTCTCATACCCTTTATATAGGAGGGGTGGATTACAAAAATAGAAAGAGATTGAAATTTAAATCATAGCCACCTCTAATTTTAAATTCGAAATTCAAATTGAAAACCGACTAACTAATTTGAGATCACATGCGATCTCTTTATTTAAATTAAAATTATAACAACTCGATTAATCGTAAATAAAATTGGACTGTAATTAACATGCAAAAATTAAGCCATATTTATAAGCTTCACGCTGCATCAAAGATCACATGCGATCTTATTTATTTATTTATTTCCGTCCATTGATTAGGACCTCATTTAATCAGACTTTATACTTAAATAAAATTGGACTCTAATTGTTGCATCATGAAATTAATAAATAGGGTCTTATTTATTTATTTTCGTATGTTAATTAGGATCTCATTTTATTTGCAAATAAGTGAGTTGTCGTAATTTTATTTTGAATAAAGAGATCTCATGTGATCTCAAGTTAAATAGTTAATTGGTAATTTAAGATAGTTAGTCGGTTAGAGTCAATTAGAATAAGTTATAGTCAAATTTGAATTTTAAATTTGAATTTTCTTTCTAATTCTATAATCTCATCCCTCCTATATAAGGGGGTGGTAGTCTATTATTTTTAAGCAGATGAAGTGACAATTATTTTGAGACTATCTCGTCCCTCTCTCCTTCTCTTCTTCTCCCCCGCGATCTTCGTGCTTTATTATTGATTCTCACGTAATCGATGCACCTTCTCTCCTTCCTCCCTCCAATTTCTTCTCCACCAAATATTTCCACCGCTAAAATTTATTTTCTCCGATGCAAAAATTCCGATATGCATCAATTGGTATCAAAGCATGGAAATTGAATCATCCTCACGATTCGATGGTTCTGCCACATATTAGAAGAGGAAGTTCGATTTTAATCGTCTATCTCATGCCTCGCATGCACGTTTGTGTCAACAAAATTTCAAGCATCACCTCCAGACAAGAATAAATGTACAACAATGGATAGAATCATGGTATAACATCGATATTTTTATGATACAAGTCAAAGAAGATCACAACGAAGACAAAAATGAAGAAAGGGTAGAGAAAATCCCAAATGTGCTTGTTGTCCGGACAGTTTCAAACTTGCAGTCGTCCGAGAACTAGATCCAACGATGTGAAAATTCGAAATCCGAACGTGGACTAAATTACAAAAATTCGATTAAATCCGAGCTAGATTGCAAATTTGCTTTTATTCCAGATCCAAAAAAATGGTTTGAGCATTACATCACATATAGTTCGTCGAGATCTTTCTAATGAGTCTAAGAATGCGAAAATCCAAGTTTGGTAGCCTGAGTTATTGTTATTTTAACGAAGAGGGGTCCGAGTCTTATTCGGATTTGAATCCGAGTTTCGCCCTTAAACCCTAACCCTCTCGTCAAAAACGCCCAAAAACCCCCATTCCCCTTCGATTAACCCTCTTCCTCCTACCTCTTCCTCGCCATAACACCACCAGAGCACGTCGGATCGATGATTGGAAGCCTACCCCACGTGGAGAAGGACAAAGTCATCCCCTTGTACGATTTTGCGTCGTCATCGAAGCCCTGATCACGTCATTCTTCACGGGAGGAGAAATCGATATGGCAAATTTTCTTAGGTACGAAGTACCCTTCCCTCCTCTTGTTGTTGTGGTTTCCACGCGGCTTTCGGTCTAGTATGATTGAGTTCTATCAATTTCTGTTCGTTCTCGTGAAAGTTGTTGTCTTTTAAAATTTCTATAATCTTTGGGGAGATAGTGGCGTTTATAAAGCTTCAAATTGATATTGAGGTGGGATTATATTTTCTGTTTGATGATATATGCTATCTTAATTAGCCTGACATTTCACACAATGTCAACGAAACATCCCAATGTTTTTGTTTCCCCAAGTCTACGAAAATTGAAATGCCGTAGCTTTCTTTTTCTCTCTTGTTTGCGATATAACATCGGCATATCGACGATATGTCTCCATGTCGGCAATAAATCATCGATAGTGAGATTCCTTTGACTTTTTTAAAGGCAAATGGGCCATATGTCTCATGTCATCCCTATTCAACGTAATCTTGTGCCTTATGTGGGTTCTTCCATTTTATAGAGCTTCTTTGCCTCATTCAAGCTTTCGTTGAGCAATTTTAAGCATCCTGAGAGATTCTTTGCCTCATCGATTTTTACGATATGCTCTATTCTCTAAGTTTTGTATGATGCATGATACATGGGGTCAATTCTCCATTGTTTGTGTATTTGTGTTTTACTTTTCGTATATTATGGATTATGAGTTGTAATTATTATTTCAACTTATTTTTTCATGACTAAAATTTTAAGTTCTGATTGCACGCCTTAGGAGTCTAATTCTTCATTTTGTGGGACATCCCTCAACCATACCCTGTTTAGTAGGAGGGATGAGGGTGGCTAGCAAGCTAACCCAAAATCTCCTCTCTTTCTCTCCGTCTCTCTTTTTTCGATTAACTCGCATCATTCACTCTTCCTTCAATAAACTCATACCTATTCTTTCTTTCGAAAATCAACTCACATCATTTGTCTCACTCCATCAAATAAAGTATAGTCGTTTCCTAAGAAAAAAATACCCAAACATCTTCACACTCAATAATTATAATACAATCCTCCAAAAAGTCCAATAAAATCACATCATAACAAACCCTTCCAACAACTACCTGCTATCCAAACACTTTCTATACCCCATGTCTATCACCATACCACCCCACCAGTAACTAATGGGTACCCCACTGGAGGTAAGGGATCTCCCCTATCCAAACAACCACTTCTGCGTATCAGCTTATGGAGTTTAGATGTTGGTACTATACAACATGGAAGGCCATATCGATATCGATATCGTTTCGGTCCGCCCGGAAATGGATATATCGACGATATATCGACGATATCGGTGGAAATGTCGAAAATGGCTCCAAAAAGCTATTTTTTGGTATTTTTCAGAAATTAAGACCATCCAAGATATTAGAACAACAAATAAGCTACAAATACACACTTATATCACACATATCGGTCATTTATAGACCATATATCGCACATTTCGGTCATCATATCGAACATATCACTGTTTAATATTTATTCCCGACCTTTAGATATTGAAAATGGATTCCATTCAAGTTCTTATAACATTAAATAACTTACAAATATAAATTTAGATGACACATATAGATCATTTGTGAAGACTGTGATCCTTATATTGCACATATCGATCATATTGAAATATCGTTGGTACTGTTAGTTGTTGACCTATATATATTGAAAATGGAGTTCATCCAAGTTCTTAGATCATTAAATAGCTTACAAATATACTCTTAGATCACACATATTGATCAATCTATGAAGCTTATATCATATATATCGATCATTTTGAACATATCGATATTAATGTTTGATTCTTGACTTATAGATATTTTGTTTTTGAAGAATTGACTTATAGATAGTGGAAATCGATTTCATTCAAGTCTTACAACATGAATAACTTGTAAACATACAACAAGTTGAAGAACCATTGTATGCACCCTCATGTCGCATCATACCCTACCAGTACGGGGGTCTCGGTGCTCGGTCAACGAGCCTGGGGGGCTAGGGGGGGCCAGGTTGGCCCCTCTTACGGGGGTGCGGGGGCAACGCCCCCGACCCGAAATAAAATATATATAAACCATTGTGTGTTTTAATACTAGGTATAGCTAGATATATGTGTTTCAATACTAGGTGTTGAATCAATCTTCCATGAATAATAGCATTGATATATAGAGATATCGGTGAAATATCGGCGATATCGATCGATATCCGGGATTTTTCTACTGAAACCAGTCATTTTTTACCGATATGAGCCGATATGGCGATATCCCTGTAAAAGGAGATACTGGGTAATATCGATATCCCGACCCTGTCGAAACCGATATATCGGCGATATATCGCCGATACAGCCTTCCATGTTATACAAAACTTGTATTTATGCCTATATTTTAGCAACTAAATATATATTTTTTACTTTATATATTTGAAAAAACACATTGAAAATCTTTTTTTAAACAAATTTATACGCTTTTTCAACATTTTGGCCAACTCATGCGACATATCGACGAAATGTCATTGATATGTCGATTTTTGAGGTTGGTGAAATGTTGGCAAAATTGACATTTAAGGCCTTGCCTAAAAGACAACCAAAATGTTAATTGGGAAGTGGGTCTAGCCAAGGGATGCCTGTGCCCAACTCTTCCCAGACCATGGCATCAAATTACGCCGATAGTCGACCGAATTTCGGTCGAATTTCAGTATTGACATGTGACCGAAACGACTAAAATGGTCGAAATTTCAGGTTTGAGGGGGGTCGATAGAAGAAAATGGGACCGGAATGATATAAAGTTTGACCGAATTTTGGTTGAAATGTCATTCCGGACAATCACCAATATAGTGCTGAAACCGATATTTAGGACCTTGTCCAAGACCTCGCATATAAATGGGCAACAGAAAAGCATGTGACAATATCTTCCTCATTTTTGCTCTAGGGGCAAGCATCATCAGCCAACAAACTTAGTTTCTATCTATGAACCTAGGTTATAATCTTTTTTAGCCTGAACAAGCTCACTATTTTTTGGACTTTGGCAAGGCCCTTACTTTTAAAATGCATCTACTGTCCAAGTGAAAAATCAGATCTTCAATCCTGCCCTATGAAGAAAGCTTTTCATACATTATCAAAACAAAAGCTTATTCTCCATTCGATTCCTCGTGATTCAGAAAATGAGAGAGGGAAAGCGAGTATAAGTTGATCAATTCTTAATTTCTTATATTAAGCGTATGGAAATGGGGAGTAAAGTTAGGAGTGAATATCTCACCGTCAGTCCATGTAAGTGATCAACAATCCATCATATAAGCATGCAAACTCGTTGCAAGATCTATCAACTCAAGAGTCTATGCGGATCCTTTTTCTAAAAATCAAGAGAGGGGGAAACATGTTAGTGTCACGCACGTGCACACGCACACCCCGTGTTTTTTTGGCAAGGTGGAGACCAACAGTGGTGGGCCTGGTGGCTTCGGGAAATTGTTGTATTTAAAACTATTTTATTAGGTTTTAATTTTGTTAACCTATGCAATTATATTGGATTAACTAATTGGTTTCAATTGGACAACGAAATGATGTTGGAGGGAAGTTGGGAATTTCCAAATTTGAAACAAGGGGAATTTTGGGTAGAGTTTAGTACCACATCTAGTAGTTCCATTGTTGTAAAAGTCTCCTGATTGGCCCAATTAGTAGGTCCGACTAGTCTAGTCGGTGGGGTGGCCGACTGAGCATTGACTAATTCCGACTAGGCTGACTCGTCGATCGGTTTTTGCTTGGAGATACCATGTTTTTTTTTATTTTTTGGGTTTTAAAGCAAACTTATTCTAATATGCTTAATGTTTTATTTAAATTCGATGTTTCTTTCATTGTGATAATATAAAAAAATACAAATGTATGTAAATATATAAGAATATGTATAAAAATGATCTATATATATAAATAATTAAAAAATTCAAAGCCGGATAAACTTGATTAAATCCTATTAGTCGCCCGATTGTCGATTAACCTTAACCAAGGACCCAACCGACCAAGTACTGACTATCGATTTTTTGCAAGCTTGAGTACTAAAACTTTGGTGGAGTTATATATGAGTTCACACCCAAGCTCTTGTAGCAATATTAGAGAGGAGGGCGCGCACGCGACATTCAGCTCCAATTCCGACTCAGGAGAGTCAATTCAGATCTCGAATCTCGATAATTTTGCTACGGAGTTTATTTTGCGAGTCGTATAAATTAATCTTACGGATAAATTGTGTTTAGAACGCTATGGGAATTCAATTTAACCCAACGAATCGGACTTAGCCGATGTTTTAGAATCCGAAGAGGCGCTCATTGAGGGGTATTTTCGGAAACTAAAAAGTTTTGCACTAGTTTTTTTAAATCCATTCCCAGATGTCTTTTCTTAACAAACAAGAAAACTTTTTTCCCTCTCTCACTATCTCGGTTCTTCCTCCTTGAGGTAACGTTCTTCTCTTCTCTCGGCTGTAGTTCTCTGAGGTACTTTCGGGGATGATATCGTAGGAGTGCGCGTACGACGATCGTATGCCGTCGTATCCTGAGAGCGGATCACCAGTACTCCACATACTGTATTGTGGGGACAATATCTTCTCTAAGGACATGGAGTATTGGCTTAAACAATAGTTAAATCTTTCAACATGGATTTGTGCAAGAATACATGTAGCTGACCCTACTTATAGTAGGAGAGGGCTTCGATATTTTTTTATGATGTATCAATGTTTTAATCCGTTCCTATGTGTATATTGTAATTTTGATATGAATCGGAAATGCATGATCATAATCATGTTAATCTTTGATACATTACCAATGATTCATTTTCATATGAATAAATATTGTTTATTGCCTACCATGTTGATTATTCTAACAACATTATGGGAGAAGATATCGGGAATTGGGATTAAAACTACATCGAATACGGTGTTTAATTCGAGGGTGAATATGACCGCGATGTCTGAAAAATCGGTGGTCAGAATTTTAAGCATTGACAACAACGCATGAAAATTCAGTTAACCATCATAGGGTTAATTTTGATGCTTGAAATTGAATGGCCTATAGGTAAAAAGGAGAACCCCTCACGTGTAGTCAGAATGCGCAATCTGCGTGAAAGGAATGCGACCGTATATGTCATGGTTGTATCTTGTTGGCTCTGTCCAACACATTTTTTGACGTGTACTGTTCATCCACACAGACTGCGAAGGGATTATGGAAAGAATTGGACTGGAAGTATAACACTGGGAATCTCGGTATAGAGACTACGTTGCTAAGTTCTTAAAGTTTTCCATGCCGAAGGAAAGTCGGTTTCTAAATATGCACATGCGTTTTTACTCATACTTTATGGATTAGAAGATGCCGAAATGAATCTTTAAAGAAGTTTCAAGTCATGGGCATCATAGAAAAATTCCCTAAATACAGGGAAGACTTCGATATAACCCTGAAACACCAAAAGGGGAATATTTTTGTGGATGACTTGATGATGGCAATCACCATAGACGAACACATGAAGTAAAAACTTGTGGTTCCTGCTGATGTTCAGGCTAAGGTCAATTTCATGACCTCGAAGGGTAAAGAGAAAAAGGAAAAGTGTTGTAACAACAATAAAATAAAATCAAAGGATAAGATCCAGAAAAAGACAAAGAATAAACCGTGTTGGCACTAATCAGGTTGGCCATTGAAATGACTGTCCATCCTTAAAGGCTCAACCAAAGACGGCAAATGGGAGTCCTCAAATGAGAATGATCACTATAGGACGTAGGGCTAGCGAGGGGTATGTTTATATAAAACCCGAAATATAACATATCCATGATCCTAATGAGTGGCTTATGGATACGAGAGCCAATGTACATATCTATTCTGTCAGAACTTTCTTTTCTTCTTATCAGATCTGCAATGGTGGGATTGTGAAGATGTAGAACGATTCTGTAACTAGGGTACTGGGGTCGGGATAAGACAACTTGAGATTCTCCTCTGGATGTGTCTTGTTTTTGCACATGGTGTTGCATATCACTGACGTGAAGAAGAATGTCTTATCTGTCTCTATTTTTGTTAGAAATGCTTTTGAATTGAACTTTAAATGTAATTAAGTTGTAATTCTGAGACATATTAGTTTTTATGGAAAGATATTTGACAGATTTTGATTTATTGTTTATAATTAGATGTGATTCAGTAAAACATTGATTCAATGAATATTTTGAGTTCTGAATGTTTCAACTCGGTATCTCATGTTGTTAATAATTTAGAATATTGTGATATGTGGCATGGTAGAATGAGATATCTGAACTTGAATTTGATTAAAAGAATAATAAATTTAGAGTTGATCCTTAAATACACTGTTCATAAAACTAAAATATGTGAAATTTGTGTACAAGCTTAGACACCTAGGAAGTCTTTTCAGTCTATCTTTAGAGATAGTGAGATTTTGGATCTAGTGTACACAGATATCTGTGAGTTTAATGGTATGTTGATGAGAGATAATGAGACATTCTTTATCACTTTTATAGATGATGGTAGTAGATATTGTTATGTGTATCTAATGAACACCAGTGATGAAGCCTTTAAGAAACTTCTTATCTTTAAGAATGAGGCTGAGACATAATCAAGAAAAGTGCTTAAACACCTCAGGTTAGATAGATGGGGTGAATATACTTCTAACTTGTTGGCGAACAATGTAAAATGTTTGGCATAATTCATGAAGTTACTGCTCTAAATTCACCACAATCAAATGGGATAGGAGACAGAAAAATAAGACCTTAATTGACATGATAAAAGCTTTCCTAAAGAGTTTCGGACTTCCAATCTATATGCGGGGAGATGCATTGAATACAACTTGCTCTGTTCTGAATGGGGTTCCTCCAAGACATATGGAAACATGTCCTTTTGAATTTTGGAGAATTAGGAAACCAAACGTAATGTATATGAAAGTGTGGGACTGTCTCGCTAAGGTGTTAGTCACAGAACACAAGAAAAAGATGCTAGGCCCTAAAGCTGTTGATGCTGTCTTCTAGGGTATTTGGAAAATAACCATGCGTATAGCTTCTTGGTAATTCGGTCCAAGATACCGTGTATTGATATCGACACCATTGTTGAACTCCGTAATGTTTCCTTATTTGAGAATGTCTTCACTCTGAAGGATGAAATTCTTCAGAATCTGACCAATGATGCCTTCACATCAGAATCTATCCCAGATCATGTGGAAAGGATAACAAGTGTGTGGTTTGAGACTCAACTTGAATCCAATGACCTTTCGTAAGAAATTCAGGCAATGAGGAATAAACGATCACGGATAGCCAATGATCTAAGTATGACTTTGTTGTCTTCTAGATCGAGGGAGATCCACCAAGTTACAGGTAAGCCATGGCTTCATTTGATGGAAAACGATGGAAGGGAGCCATCAAATTTGAGATGGATTCCATCATCGCTAATGAAACTTGAGAATTAATTCATTTTCCCAAAGGGTGCTTTGCCATTGGGTGCATGTGGGTGTTTAAGATAAAGCACATCTTGATGGATTTATCGAAAAATATAAAGTTAGATTAGTTGCTAATTGCTTTAGGCAAAAGGAAGGCATCAATTATTTTGATACTTATTCCCTTGGATGACCATAACTCGATTGCTTATAGCATTGATATATTTATATGATCTCTCTATCTATTAGATTGATGTAAAGGTCATCTTTTTGCATAGCGATCTTGAGGAGGAGATCCAAGGTTGCAGAAATTGGTAGTCGGTACTCAGTCGGCGGGGTCACTGACTAAGGATTAATCGGCAATCGAACGACTAATTGGATTTAGTCGACCATTAGTCGGTTTTAATTTTTTAATATATATATATAATATTTTATACATATATTCTTATATTATTACATAGATCTGTACATTTTCTATATTATTATAATAATGAACCAAAATAAATATTTGACTTTAAATATAACATTAAACATATTTGAATAAGTTTGCTCTTTAAAAAGGGAAAAATAAAAATAATTAAAAAACTCTATGTAAAAGTCGACCGACTAGTCGGTTCGATTAGTCAAGCAGATCGACTAGGCCTAATCGAGTCGGCTACTTCCCCTCTCCCAACTCGCCTAGTCGTTCGACTTTACAACAATGAGGAGATCTATATGGATCAACATGATGGGTTGGTGACTCCTGGAAATGATGGAAATGTTTGTAATCTCTTTACGAATTGAAACAAGCACCAAAGAGTGGCATGAAAAATCTGATAAAACTTCATGAATCCAACAAGTATGTCTATTTCAAGGTGAAAGGTGATGAGTGAATTGTCTTGTGCATGTATGTTGATGACATACTGTTGTTTGGATCACATTTGAGGATTATTAATGAGACGGAAGCGTTGTTAGGGAGCAAGTTTGAGATGAAGGACATGTGTGTTGCTGATGTGTTCTTAGGTCTCGAACTAACAAGTTCAGTCGATGGGATTGTAGTTTTTAATCTCACTATGTTGAGAAGGTAGTTGAGAAATTTGGATGCAAAGATGGAAGCACTCATTTGATTCATCCAAAGCACTTATTAAGAATAAGAGCGGAGTCCCTATAGCTCAGCTAAGGTATTCACAAGTGATTGGAAGCTTAAGTATCTTGCAAATTACACAAGACATAATATTTCATTCCCAGTTGCAATGCTGAGTAGATACACTAGTTGTCCTGACCGTACTCACCGAGAGGCTCTGGAGTCTGGAGTGAGCATTGAAGCAATAAAAGGGAACTATTTCTCATTATGGTAGACATCTATCTATACAAGAAGGATATAATAATGCAAGCTAGATATGGGAAATAGAGGAGTATGGGAGTAACGGTGTTAGTAGGTATATCTTTACCCTTAGTGGTGGAGCAGTCTCCTGGAGGTTTGTGAAGCAGACCATTCTAGTTTGGTCTAACTTTGAGGTTGAACCGTGTGCTTTGGACACCACTAGGATTGATGTTGAATATATATGGGAACTTCTTTCTAAAATTCCCATGGTAAGTTAGCAAGTTCTTGAGATCTCGATACGTTGTGACAACATAACCACAATTGTCAAGATCTAGAGTTCTAAGTTCAATCAGAAACAAGAAGACACGTATGAATTGGACTTAAGACGTTAAGGGATTTGGTGTTTCGAAGTGTGTTGGCAGTAGATTTTGCTGGATCCAAAGACATCACTGCAGATTTGTTGACTAAGGGACTTGATATGTAACATCTGATTTTTTTTAATATGGAAAGCTTTGCAAAATGAAATCTTTAGATGTGATTATCGAATTAGAATGGATTTAGGGTGTATTAAATAAATAGATCACAACAAAAAAAGATAAGATTCGACCATGAAAAAAAACAAAATAAATTAATAAATGAAAGATTTGTTGTAACTAACTCAAGATAATAACAATCACATTCTCTCTTTTAAAAAAAAAACGAGGAACGACCTTGACGTCCTGTGATTTTATCTTTTATCCTATCACTATTATATATACATCGCTCATCGGGTTACGACTGGATTAAACAATACTCCTCTTCGGATCCTCGCACTCCCGTTCAACAAGGCGACCTATTTTTCACCATCACCGTTTCCTTCGTGGGGGGACTGGCTGCATATAATTCGTAGGCTCTATCGCCAAGACCGACGGACGATCCAGATCAAGTAATCTCGTTGGAGACCTCCATCTTGGTAAATCCTTTTTTCCCCTTAATTAGGATCGGATTTAGAGTTGTTTCTTCTATCATCTCGTAGCCTAGTTATCGTGTTTTGGTGTAGTGCCAGAAACTTTGAAGTTCTTTAGTATATATCCACACGTTCATTGCTATTTCAAAGAGAATTGACGTCACTTAATACCTTGTTTCAATCGCTGAAATCCAGATCTCGTGCCCACATGAAACTTTTATCACGATTGTTTGGTTTTATATTCCAAGTTTTTTTTGGACAAACTAATTAGTTGATTAGTTGTGTTTTAATTAAAGATTTTCGGACAATCCCTTTGTATATGTATACATGTGGATTTTCCACCTCAAGATTTTCTTGATGAGAGGACTTTAAATATATACATACAACATTATGAAACAATTTGGATGATTTTTCAATAACTTAAATTAATCTCAAACGTTGGTGGATACGCAAATCACAATTGGATTTTATTTCCATCTTTTTACCCATGGTTACTGTTAAAAAAAATTAAAGATCACAATGACACTATTACAATCCATGTCCATAAATCAGCATGCAACATGTTAAACTTTTTGTGTCTTGAATAACATTAATAGCAATGATAACGTTTTTCAACCACAGAATCATCGGATGTTTGGAAATTGGTTAGAAGGACGACTAGTATTTTGGCAGAGTATAGTGTTAAGATAGTTTTCTCTCGTTTAGGTAAAGACTGATTTCTGTGGACGGAAAGCACTAGAAAACTATCTGTATTGATCAAGGTATGTACATTAATTTATGTCACGTACCGTTGTTATTTATATCCCACTTTCTATTTGATTAGTTGTTGCAATGGTATTTTTTATAATATCTTGTTCAATTTCTTTGATGATATCTATGTGTTACAAATTTATGCAATTAGGTGCCAAGTTGATATTTAGCCATAATGCTTATTCATAGATTAGTTGTTAAATGTGAAGAGATAGATACATTATTGCATTTTGATATATAGGTTAAAATGTATATTTTTATTCAAATATTTTATTGAAAATTATTATTGTTTTTGACACCATCATTGTGAGGGAGTAGACATTGTTCATTGTTGGCCCATTAGAGGCTTTGACCTGGTCGGGTGCCGCGCGGACGGTTAAATCCGCCAATTGACCGTTGTAGGCGGGTAATCCTACACTACTTCCGAACAATTTACCGCTACGACGGTTGACTCAGTACTGATGTCCATTGTATTGGGGTTTGGATAGGAGGCCTCGTATTGATATTTGTTTTAGTTTAAAATTTTGATTTAAGGGAACGGGGTGGCTTCTATCCAAGCTCGGGCTGCCCGGTGTCGGCAGATGGTATTGATTTATATTTGATATAGATATTGATATTATGGTCACAAAATTTGTGATATTCAAGGAAATTGATTGAATTGTCATTGTTATCCCATAATGAGGGGCATACATGAAAAAGTCTTTTATAGTTCATTGTTTATTGATTTATAGTCTTTATTATTTGGAATTGTCAACGTAATTTCTTTTACTCATTGTATATGGTTATGATGGTATGTCTCATAATTATTGATGCATACTTAGTCAATTTCATTTGACTAATATTGATTTACAACCTTGCAGCCTAGAGGGAAGTAAGAGGGCTGGCCGTTGGCAGGATTGAAGAGTCTTTGATATTTTCTATCCTCTTGAGTCATTGTACGGATAGACTTATTTAGTTTCATTGTGTAGTTCAGACTTGATGAGTCTTTATTTATTGGTTAATTTCCTTTATTCTTCAATTATGTATGGCACTCTGAAAGTTATTTATGGATAATTGAATTTTGTCTCGCTCCTGGACTCGAAAAAAAAAGTTTTCATTGTTTTGGGATGCTTCCGCAATGTTTCCCATATTTCGAGGTCCGGGACGTGACAACGTGGTATCAGAGCCAAATGGAAGATTAGAGGAATATTATCCAATTTTAGGATGACTTAGCATAATTATAGATTATATTTGGAATAGCTGACTAATTGACTGTCGCTATTCGTAGATGTTGACCGCCTCGAACGGTAAGCGGAGTCGTCGCTCCATGGATTTGGCAGCCCAGAATGCCAAATTAATGAAGACAGTCGAGGAGCTCTCCCAGTTGATTCGTGATCAAGCTGATCACCATCAGAGCAAGGACCGGGATCAGAGACGTCGCGAGAGGCGTCTTGAAAAAGAAAGGCGTCTTCGTGAGGAGCGTCGTGATGATGTCACCTTTGAGAGATTCTTAAAGGTGAACCCGCCTAGCTTTGACGGTATTGTGGATGCTGACGTAGCAGACCGATGGCTGGAGGAGACAGAAAAATTGTTTGATGCAATCAGATGTCCGGATCATAGCAAGGTCTCCTTCGCTACTCATCAACTGAAGGGCCCTGCTAAGGACTGGTGGACCAGTTGCCAGCTGCGAAAGTTTGAAAAAGGAGAGATTATTCTGTGGGATGAGTTTGTTAAACTCTTCCGTGAGCATTATATTCCGATGCACTTGCAGTTGATCAAGGAGCAAGAGTTTATTAATCTGAAGCAGGGAGATCTGAACGTTGCTGAGTATAACAACAAGTTTCATCGCTTACTGAAGTATGCTCCACACTTATGTCCTGACGAGTACCTTATGACTCAGAAGTTCATTGAGGGACTTCACCCTGCTTTAAGATCGAAGGTTCTTTCCAGCATGCCGAAGACTATGGAGGATGCTCTAGCCATCGCCACAACTATGGAGCGAGATTTCTTGCGAAGAAAGGAGGAGAAGCCGCGCAATGATCGGAATAATCGATTCGGGAGGAACAAAAATTTCAAAAATTCTCAGAAGCAGAAGCAAGCCTCCAAGCCGGGGCAAAATAGCAGAATTTCTGAATGCTCTTTCTGTCATCGTTTCCATCCTGGAGAATGCTATCTTAAGAATGGCCAGTGTTTGAACTGTGGAGAGAAAGGACACTTTGTTCGTGATTGTCCGAAGCCTAGGAAGCAGCCCGCAGCTCAAGGACAAGATCAAAGGCCAAAGGTTCCTGCTCGAGTATATGCTCTCACCACTGGAGATAATGCTGCTAAGGAAGATAAGGTCATCGAAGGTACTCTTCTTATTGCTAATTTGCATGCGAAGATTCTTTTGATACTGGTGCTACACATAGCTTTATTTCTGATGCACTAGTAAAAAGCATGGATGCCAAACCAAAACGTTTAGATATTGATTTGATAGTTATCACACCTACTGGGGGAAGTGTGAAAGCATTGGAGTATATTCAAGATGCTCCATTGATAATTGAGGGTCATGAGCTGCCTAGTGACCTCATTGTCATGAAGATGACAGATTTCGATATTATCCTTGGGATGGATTGGCTTTCCCGATATCATTGTATTATTGATTGCTGCAAGAAAAGGGTGATTGTTGCAAGCCATCAGTTCCCTGGGATCATTATTAAAGGACATGGTGCCGTCTCTGAGCGTTGTATTATTTCTGCCATGAAGGCATATCGCATGATCTTGAAAGGGCGAGAAGCCTATCTTGCCAGTGTTATTAGGGTTGAGCCATCAACCGTATCCTTACCTGACCTCGATGTTGTTCGAGAGTTTCCTGATGTTTTTCCAGAAGAATTGCCTGGACCCCCACCTCAGCGGGAGATTGATTTCACTATTGAGTTGTTTCCTGGAACGGTACCAATATCCAAGGCACCATATCGTATGGCTCCTGCTGAACTGGCTGAATTAAAGAAGCAACTTGAAGAGTTGCTTGACTTGGGATTTATCAGGCCCAGTGTGTCACCATGGGGTGCACCTGTTTTATTTGTTAGAAAGAAGGATGGATCTCTCCGCTTATGCATTGATTATCGAATGCTGAATCAGGTGACTGTGAAGAATAAATATCCGTTACCACGGATAGATGATTTATTTGATCAGTTCCAATCAGCAAGGGTCTTCTCGAAGATTGATTTGCGATCCGGCTATCATCAATTGAGGATTCGAGAGGAAGATATCTCGAAGACCGCTTTCCGAACACGCTATGGGCATTATGAATTTTGTGTGATGCCGTTCGGATTGACAAATGCTCCTGCCGCTTTTATGGATCTTATGAATCGGGTCTTTCGACCATTCTTAGATCACTTCGTCATTGTTTTTTTTGATGATATTCTTGTGTATTCTCAGAGTGTTGAACTACATGAAAAGCACTTGAGAATCGTATTGGAGACGCTGAGGCAGAATCAACTTTATGCTAAATTCTCCAAATGTGAATTCTGGTTGGAAAAGGTCATGTTCCTTGGGCACATTATTTCCAAGGATGGGATTTCCGTTGATCCAGCCAAGGTTGAGGCAGTCGCTGAATGGAAGCAACCACAGAGCGTGACAGAAATTATAAGCTTTCTTGGTTTAGCAGGATACTATCGCAGATTCATTCGCGATTTCTCAAAGATTTCGCTTCCCCTGACCGAGTTGACTAGGAAAGGGATAAAGTTTGAATGGTCTTCTGCTTGCGAGCATAGCTTGCAGGAATTGAAGAGAAGGTTGACCACAACTCCTGTCTTGACTTTACCTTCTGGTTGTGGAGGTTTTGTCATCTACACTGATGCATCCCTGAATGGCTTGGGTTGTGTGTTGATGCAGAATGAAAAAGTTATAGCTTATGCTTCGAGGTAGCTAAAGATTCATGAAAGGAACTATCCTACGCATGATCTAGAACTTGCCGCTGTGGTGTTTGCATTGAAGATCTGGCGTCACTATCTTTATGGTGAGAAATTTGAGATCTTCTCTGACCATAAAAGCCTCAAGTACATCTTTTCTCAAAAAGATTTGAATATGCGGCAAAGAAGATGGATGGAATTTCTTAAAGACTATGATTTCTCCATTGCTTACCATCCAGGTAAAGCGAATGCGGTGGCTGATGCTTTGAGCCGAAAGGGATACGCCTCATCGGCTAGCTTGATGATCAAAAAGTGGAAGTTGATTGATGACTTTGTTTCTTGGAATCCTTTCAAGGAAGGAGACAAGATTATTTTATCTAGCATCCAGATACATTCTGAGATAGTAGAGAAAGTATTGAGAGCTCAAAAAGAAGATCCTGGGTATCATGTTCTGGATGAGAAAAGTCAAGGGGGAGATTCAGAATTTTTCATTGCTCCAGATGGCGGCATCAGATTCAGGAATCGCTTATGGGTTCCTTCACAGGCAGAGTTGAAGCAAGAAATTCTGGATGAAGCTCATCGCTCTAAATTCACTGTGCATCCAGGAAGTACAAAGATGTATAAGGATCTCCAACGGAATTTTTGGTGGAAAAATATGAAGAAGGAGATTGCAGAATTCATTTCTCGTTGTTTGGTGTGTCAGCAAATTAAGGCTGAGCATCAAAGACCAGCTGGACTTTTGGAGCAGTTGGAGGTTCCGGAATAGAAATAGGAACACATCACCATGGACTTTGTGATGGGTCTTCCAAAGACCGATGCCACTAATTATGATGCCATATGGGTGATCGTGGACAGATTGACGAAATCTGCCCATTTCTTGCCAATGAAGAAAAAGGAGTCCGTTGCAAGCTTAGCAAATTTATACATGAATAATATTGTGAAGCTTCATGGTATACCTGTCTCTATTGTTTCTGACCGAGATCCAAGATTCACAGGAAGATTTTGGAAAAAACTTCAGGAGGCTTTCGGTACAAAGCTGAAGTTTAGTACTGCATTCCATCCTCAGACAGACGGTCAATCCGAAAGAACTATTCAGGTTCTCGAGGATATGCTTAGAGCATGTTCTTTGGATTATGCTCGAAGTTGGGATGAGAATCTTCCGCTCATTGAATTCGCCTATAATAACAGTTATCAGGCCAGTATCGGAATGGCTCCGTGCGAAGCTCTCTACGGGAGACCATGCAGATCTCCGCTTTGTTGGAGCGAGGTAGGGGAAAGAAGATTGCTCGGACCGGAACTTGTGCAAAAGTGTGCTGATAAGATCGATCTGATTAAGAAGAGGCTATTAATAGCTCAAAGCAGACAAAAGAGCTATGCGGATAACCGTCGCAGAGAACTAGAATTTGCGGTTGGTGATCATGTTTTTCTCAAAATTTCTCCAACTCGTGGTGTATTGAGATTTGGGCGAAAAGGAAAACTTAGTCCAAGATATATTGGTCCATTTGAGGTATTGGATAGGGTAGGAGAAGTGGCCTACCGCATTGCATTACCACCTCAGTATTCGCACATCCACAACGTCTTCCATGTCTCCATGTTGTGGAAATATAGTCATGATCCATCTCATCATATTCATTATGAGCCTGTCGAGGTTCATAAAAATTTATCGTATGAAGAGCGCCCTTCACACATTGTTGATCGTCAAGAACACCATCTAAGAAGAAAGATTATCAAGATGGTAAAAGTTGCTTGGCATAATCATTCGGATAGGGAGGCTACATGGGAACTTGAAGATGAAGTTAGAGAGAAATATCCTGAACTTCTAGGTATGTCTATTAATTTCGAGGACGAAATTTCTTTTAAGGGGGGTAGAGTTGTAACATCTGATTTTTTTTAATATGGAAAGCTTTGCAAAATGAAATCTTTAGATGTGATTATTGAATTAGAATGGATTTAGGGTGTATTAAATAAATAGATCACAACCAAAAAAAAAGATAAGATTCGACCATGAAAAAAAGAACAAAATAAATTAATAAATGAAAGATTTGTTGTAACTAACTCAAGATAATAACAATCACATTCTCTCTTTTTAAAAAAAAACGAGGAACGGCCTTGACGTCCTGTGATTTTATCTTTTATCCTATCACTATTATATATACGTCGCTCATCGGGTTACGATTGGATTAAACAATACTCCTCTTCGGATCCTCGCACTCCCGTTCAACAAGGCGACCTATTTTTCACCATCACCGTTTCCTTCGTAGCGGGACTGGCTGCATATAATTCGTAGGCTCTATCGCCAAGACCGACTGACGATCCAGATCAAGTAATCTCGTTGGAGACCTCCATCTTGGTAAATCCTTTTTTCCCCTTAATTAGGATCGGATTTAGAGTTGTTTCTTCTATCATCTTGTAGCCTGGTTATCGTGTTTTGGTGTAGTGCCAGAAACTTTGAAGTTCTTTAGTATATATCCACACGTTCATTGCTATTTCAAAGAGAATTGACGTCAGTTAATACCTTTTTTCAATCGCTGAAATCCAGATCTCGTGCCCACATGAAACTTTTATCACGATTGTTTGGTTTTATATTCCAAGTTTTTTTTTGGACAAACTAATTAGTTGATTAGTTGTGTTTTAATTAAAGATTTTCGGATAATCCCTTTGTATATGTATACATGTGGATTTTCCACCTCAAGATTTTCTTGATGAGAGGACTTTAAATATATACATACAACATTATGAAACAATTTGGATGAGTTTTCAATAACTTAAATTAATCTCAAACGTTGGTGGATACGCAAATCACAATCGGATTTTATTTCCATCTTTTTACCCATGGTTACTGTTAAAAAAAAATTAAAGATCACAATGACACTATTACAATCCATGTCCATAAATCAGCCTGCAACATGTTAAACTTTTTGTGTCTTGAATAACATTAATAGCAATGATAACGTTTTTCAACCACAGAATCATCGGATGTTTGGAAATTGGTTAGAAGGACGACTAGTATTTTGGCAGAGTATAGTGTTAAGATAGTTTTCTCTCGTTTAGGTAAAGACTGATTTCTGTGGACGGAAAGCACTAGAAAACTATCTGTATTGATCAAGGTGTGTACATTAATTTATGTCACATACCGTTGTTATTTATATCCCACTTTCTATTTGATTAGTTGTTGCAATGGTATTTTTTATAATATCTTGTTCAATTTCTTTGATGATATCTATGTGTTACAAATTTATGCAATTAGGTGCCAAGTTGATATTTAGCCATAATGCTTATTCATAGATTAGTTGTTAAATGTGAAGAGATAGATACATTATTGCATTTTGATATATAGGTTAAAATGTATATTTTTATTCAAATATTTTATTGAAAATTATTATTGTTTTTGACACCATCATTGTGAGGGAGTAGACATTGTTCATTGTTGGCCCATTAGAGGCTTTGACCTGGTCGGGTGCCGCGCGGACGGTTAAATCCGCCAATTGACCGTTGTAGGCGGGTAATCCTACACTACTTCCGAACAATTTACCGCTACGACGTTGACTCAGTACTGATGTCCATTGTATTGGGGTTTGGATAGGAGGCCTCGTATTGATATTTGTTTTAGTTTAAAATTTTGATTTAAGGGAACGGGGTGGCTTCTATCCAAGCTCGGGCTGCCCGGTGTCGGCAGATGGTATTGATTTATATTTGATATAGATATTGATATTATGGTCACAAAATTTGTGATATTCAAGGAAATTGATTGAATTGTCATTGTTATCCCATAATGAGGGGCATACATGAAAAAGTCTTTTATAGTTCATTGTTTATTGATTTATAGTCTTTATTATTTGGAATTGTCAACGTAATTTCTTTTACTCATTGTATATGGTTATGATGGTATGTCTCATAATTATTGATGCATACTTAGTCAATTTCATTTGACTAATATTAATTTACAACCTTGCAGCCTAGAGGGAAGTAAGAGGGCTGGCCGTTGGCAGGATTGAAGAGTCTTTGATATTTTCTATCCTCTTGAGTCATTGTACGGATAGACTTATTTAGTTTCATTGTGTAGTTCAGACTTGATGAGTCTTTATTTATTGGTTAATTTCCTTTATTCTTCAATTATGTATGGCACTCTGAAAGTTATTTATGGATAATTGAATTTTGTCTCGCTCCTGGACTCGAAAAAAAAAGTTTTCATTGTTTTGGGATGCTTCCGCAATGTTTCCCATATTTCGAGGTCCGGGACGTGACAACGTGGTATCAGAGCCAAATGGAAGATTAGAGGAATATTATCCAATTTTAGGATGACTTAGCATAATTATAGATTATATTTGGAATAGCTGACTAATTGACTGTCGCTATTCGTAGATGTTGACCGCCTCGAACGGTAAGCGGAGTCGTCGCTCCATGGATTTGGCAGCCCAGAATGCCAAATTAATGAAGACAGTCGAGGAGCTCTCCCAGTTGATTCGTGATCAAGCTGATCACCATCAGAGCAAGGACCGGGATCAGAGACGTCGCGAGAGGCGTCTTGAAAAAGAAAAGCGTCTTCGTGAGGAGCGTCGTGATGATGTCACCTTTGAGAGATTCTTAAAGGTGAACCCGCCTAGCTTTGACGGTATTGTGGATGCTGACGTAGCAGACCGATGGCTGGAGGAGACAGAAAAATTGTTTGATGCAATCAGATGTCCGGATCATAGCAAGGTCTCCTTCGCTACTCATCAACTGAAGGGCCCTGCTAAGGACTGGTGGACCAGTTGCCAGCTGCGAAAGTTTGAAAAAGGAGAGATTATTCTGTGGGATGAGTTTGTTAAACTCTTCCGTGAGCATTATATTCCGATGCACTTGCAGTTGATCAAGGAGCAAGAGTTTATTAATCTGAAGCAGGGAGATCTGAACGTTGCTGAGTATAACAACAAGTTTTCATCGCTTACTGAAGTATGCTCCACACTTATGTCCTGATGAGTACCTTATGACTCAGAAGTTCATTGAGGGACTTCACCCTGCTTTAAGATCGAAGGTTCTTTCCAGCATGCCGAAGACTATGGAGGATGCTCTAGCCATCGCCACAACTATGGAGCGAGATTTCTTGCGAAGAAAGGAGGAGAAGCCGCGCAATGATCGGAATAATCGATTCGGGAGGAACAAAAATTTCAAAAATTCTCAGAAGCAGAAGCAAGCCTCCAAGCCGGGGCAAAATAGCAGAATTTCTGAATGCTCTTTCTGTCATCGTTTCCATCCTGGAGAATGCTATCTTAAGAATGGCCAGTGTTTGAACTGTGGAGAGAAAGGACACTTTGTTCGTGATTGTCCGAAGCCTAGGAAGCAGCCCGCAGCTCAAGGACAAGATCAAAGGCCAAAGGTTCCTGCTCGAGTATATGCTCTCACCACTGGAGATAATGCTGCTAAGGAAGATAAGGTCATCGAAGGTACTCTTCTTATTGCTAATTTGCATGCGAAGATTCTTTTGATACTGGTGCTACACATAGCTTTATTTCTGATGCACTAGTAAAAAGCATGGATGCCAAACCAAAACGTTTAGATATTGATTTGATAGTTATCACACCTACTGGGGGAAGTGTGAAAGCATTGGAGTATATTAAAGATGTTCCATTGATAATTGAGGGTCATGAGCTGCCTAGTGACCTCATTGTCATGAAGATGACAGATTTCGATATTATCCTTGGGATGGATTGGCTTTCCCGATATCATTGTATTATTGATTGCTGCAAGAAAAGGGTGATTGTTGCAAGCCATCAGTTCCCTGGGATCATTATTAAAGGACATGGTGCCGTCTCTGAGCGTTGTATTATTTCTGCCATGAAGGCACATCGCATGATCTTGAAAGGGCGAGAAGCCTATCTTGCCAGTGTTATTAGGGTTGAGCCATCAACCGTATCCTTACCTGACCTCGATGTTTTGTTCGAGAGTAGTTTCCTGATGTTTTTCCAGAAGAATTGCCTGGACCCCCACCTCAGCGGGAGATTGATTTCACTATTGAGTTGTTTCCTGGAACGGTACCAATATCCAAGGCACCATATGTATGGCTCCTGCTGAACTGGCTGAATTAAAGAAGCAACTTGAAGAGTTGCTTGACTTGGGATTTATCAGGCCCAGTGTGTCACCATGGGGTGCACCTGTTTTATTTGTTAGAAAGAAGGATGGATCTCTCCGCTTATGCATTGATTATCGAATGCTGAATCAGGTGACTGTGAAGAATAAATATCCGTTACCACGGATAGATGATTTATTTGATCAGTTCCAATCAGCAAGGGTCTTCTCGAAGATTGATTTGCGATCCGGCTATCATCAATTGAGGATTCGAGAGGAAGATATCTCGAAGACCGCTTTCCGAACACGCTATGGGCATTATGAATTTTGTGTGATGCCGTTCGGATTGACAAATGCTCCTGCCGCTTTTATGGATCTTATGAATCGGGTCTTTCGACCATTCTTAGATCACTTCGTCATTGTTTTTTTTGATGATATTCTTGTGTATTCTCAGAGTGTTGAACTACATGAAAAAGCACTTGAGAATCGTATTGGAGACGCTGAGGCAGAATCAACTTTATGCTAAATTCTCCAAATGTGAATTCTGGTTGGAAAAGGTCATGTTCCTTGGGCACATTATTTCCAAGGATGGGATTTCCGTTGATCCAGCCAAGGTTGAGGCAGTCGCTGAATGGAAGCAACCACAGAGCGTGACAGAAATTATAAGCTTTCTTGGTTTAGCAGGATACTATCGCAGATTCATTCGCGATTTCTCAAAGATTTCGCTTCCCCTGACCGAGTTGACTAGGAAAGGGATAAAGTTTGAATGGTCTTCTGCTTGCGAGCATAGCTTGCAGGAATTGAAGAGAAGGTTGACCACAACTCCTGTCTTGACTTTACCTTCTGGTTGTGGAGGTTTTGTCATCTACACTGATGCATCCCTGAATGGCTTGGGTTGTGTGTTGATGCAGAATGAAAAAGTTATAGCTTATGCTTCGAGGTAGCTAAAGATTCATGAAAGGAACTATCCTACGCATGATCTAGAACTTTGCCGCTGTGGTGTTTGCATTGAAGATCTGGCGTCACTATCTTTATGGTGAGAAATTTGAGGTCTTCTCTGACCATAAAAATCTCAAGTACATCTTTTCTCAAAAAGATTTGAATATGCGGCAAAGAAGATGGATGGAATTTCTTAAAGACTATGATTTCTCCATTGCTTACCATCCAGGTAAAGCGAATGCGGTGGCTGATGCTTTGAGCCGAAAGGGATACGCCTCATCGGCTAGCTTGATGATCAAAAAGTGGAAGTTGATTGATGACTTTGTTTCTTGGAATCCTTTCAAGGAAGGAGACAAGATTATTTTATCTAGCATCCAGATACATTCTGAGATAGTAGAGAAAGTATTGAGAGCTCAAAAAGAAGATCCTGGGTATCATGTTCTGGATGAGAAAAGTCAAGGGGGAGATTCAGAATTGTTTCATTGCTCCAGATGGCGGCATCAGATTCAGGAATCGCTTATGGTTCCTTCACAGGCAGAGTTGAAGCAAGAAATTCTGGATGAAGCTCATCGCTCTAAATTCACTGTGCATCCAGGAAGTACAAAGATGTATAAGGATCTCCAACGGAATTTTTGGTGGAAAAATATGAAGAAGGAGAGATTGCAGAATTCATTTCTCGTTGTTTGGTGTGTCAGCAAAATTAAGGCTGAGCATCAAAGACCAGCTGGACTTTTGGAGCAGTTGGAGGTTCCGGAATGGAAATAGGAACACATCACCATGGACTTTGTGATGGGTCTTCCAAAGACCGATGCCACTAATTATGATGCCATATGGGTGATCGTGGACAGATTAACGAAATCTGCCCATTTCTTGCCAATGAAGAAAAGGAGTCCGTTGCAAGCTTAGCAAATTTATACATGAATAATAATGTGAAGCTTCATGGTATACCTGTCTCTATTGTTTCTGACCGAGATCCAAGATTCACAGGAAGATTTTGGAAAAAACTTCAGGAGCTTTCGGTACAAAGCTGAAGTTTAGTACTGCATTCCATCCTCAGACAGACGGTCAATCCGAAAGAACTATTCAGGTTCTCGAGGATATGCTTAGAGCATGTCTCTTTGGATTATGCTCGAAGTTGGGATGAGAATCTTCCGCTCATTGAATTCGCCCCTATAATAACAGTTAATCAGGCCAGTATCGGAATGGCTCCGTGCGAAGCTCTCTACGGGAGACCATGCAGATCTCCGCTTTGTTGGAGAGGTGAGGAGGGAAAGAAGATTGCTCGGACCGGAACTTGTGCAAAAGTGTGCTGATAAGATCGATCTGATTAAGAAGAGGCTATTAATAGCTCAAAGCAGACAAAAGAGCTATGCGGATAACCGTCGCAGAGAACTAGAATTTGCGGTTGGTGATCATGTTTTTCTCAAAATTTCTCCAACTCGTGGTGTATTGAGATTTGGGCGAAAAGGAAAACTTAGTCCAAGATATATTGGTCCATTTGAGGTATTGGATAGGGTAGGAGAAGTGGCCTACCGCATTGCATTACCACCTCAGTATTCGCACATCCACAACGTCTTCCATGTCTCCATGTTGTGGAAATATATTCATGATCCATCTCATCATATTCATTATGAGCCTGTCGAGGTTCATAAAAATTTATCGTATGAAGAGCGCCCTTCACACATTGTTGATCGTCAAGAACACCATCTAAGAAGAAAGATTATCAAGATGGTAAAAGTTGCTTGGCATAATCATTCGGATAGGAGGCTACATGGGAACTTGAAGATGAAGTTAGAGAGAAATATCCTGAACTTCTAGGTATGTCTATTAATTTCGAGGACGAAATTTCTTTTAGGGGGTAGAGTTGTAAACATCTGATTTTTTTTAATATGGAAAGCTTTGCAAAATGAAATCTTTAGATGTGATTATCGAATTAGAATGGATTTAGGGTGTATTAAATAAATAGATCACAACCAAAAAAAAGATAAGATTCGACCATGAAAAAAAGAACAAAATAAATTAATAAATGAAAGATTTGTTGTAACTAACTCAAGATAATAACAATCACATTCTCTCTTTTTAAAAAAAAAACGAGGAACGGCCTTGACGTCCTGTGATTTTATCTTTTATCCTATCACTATTATATATACGTCGCTCATCGGGTTACGATTGGATTAAACAATACTCCTCTTCGGATCCTCGCACTCCCGTTCAACAAGGCGACCTATTTTTCACCATCACCGTTTCCTTCGTAGCGGGACTGGCTGCATATAATTCGTAGGCTCTATCGCCAAGACCGACTGACGATCCAGATCAAGTAATCTCGTTGGAGACCTCCATCTTGGTAAATCCTTTTTTCCCCTTAATTAGGATCGGATTTAGAGTTGTTTCTTCTATCATCTCGTAGCCTGGTTATCGTGTTTTGGTGTAGTGCCAGAAACTTTGAAGTTCTTTAGTATATATCCACACGTTCATTGCTATTTCAAAGAGAATTGACGTCACTTAATACCTTGTTTCAATCGCTGAAATCCAGATCTCGTGCCCACATGAAACTTTTATCACGATTGTTTGGTTTTATATTCCAAGTTTTTTTTTGGACAAACTAATTAGTTGATTAGTTGTGTTTTAATTAAAGATTTTCGGATAATCCCTTTGTATATGTATACATGTGGATTTTCCACCTCAAGATTTTCTTGATGAGAGGACTTTAAATATATACATACAACATTATGAAACAATTTGGATGAGTTTTCAATAACTTAAATTAATCTCAAACGTTGGTGGATACGCAAATCACAATCGGATTTTATTTCCATCTTTTTACCCATGGTTACTGTTAAAAAAAAATTAAAGATCACAATGACACTATTACAATCCATGTCCATAAATCAGCCTGCAACATGTTAAACTTTTTGTGTCTTGAATAACATTAATAGCAATGATAACGTTTTTCAACCACAGAATCATCGGATGTTTGGAAATTGGTTAGAAGGACGACTAGTATTTTGGCAGAGTATAGTGTTAAGATAGTTTTCTCTCGTTTAGGTAAAGACTGATTTCTGTGGACGGAAAGCACTAGAAAACTATCTGTATTGATCAAGGTATGTACATTAATTTATGTCACATACCGTTGTTATTTATATCCCACTTTCTATTTGATTAGTTGTTGCAATGGTATTTTTTATAATATCTTGTTCAATTTCTTTGATGATATCTATGTGTTACAAATTTATGCAATTAGGTGCCAAGTTGATATTTAGCCATAATGCTTATTCATAGATTAGTTGTTAAATGTGAAGAGATAGATACATTATTGCATTTTGATATATAGGTTAAAATGTATATTTTTATTCAAATATTTTATTGAAAATTATTATTGTTTTTGACACCATCATTGTGAGGGAGTAGACATTGTTCATTGTTGGCCCATTAGAGGCTTTGACCTGGCCGGGTGCCGCGCGGACGGTTAAATCCGCCAATTGACCGTTGTAGGCGGGTAATCCTACACTACTTCCGAACAATTTACCGCTACGACGGTTGACTCAGTACTGATGTCCATTGTATTGGGGTTTGGATAGGAGTCCTCGTATTGATATTTGTTTTAGTTTAAAATTTTGATTTAAGGGAACGGGGTGGCTTCTATCCAAGCTCGGGCTGCCCGGTGTCGGCAGATGGTATTGATTTATATTTGATATAGATATTGATATTATGGTCACAAAATTTGTGATATTCAAGGAAATTGATTGAATTGTCATTGTTATCCCATAATGAGGGGCATACATGAAAAAGTCTTTTATAGTTTATTGTTTATTGATTTATAGTCTTTATTATTTGGAATTGTCAACGTAATTTCTTTTACTCATTGTATATGGTTATGATGGTATGTCTCATAATTATTGATGCATACTTAGTCAATTTCATTTGACTAATATTGATTTACAACCTTGCAGCCTAGAGGGAAGTAAGAGGGCTGGCCGTTGGCAGGATTGAAGAGTCTTTGATATTTTCTATCCTCTTGAGTCATTGTACGGATAGACTTATTTAGTTTCATTGTGTAGTTCAGACTTGATGAGTCTTTATTTATTGGTTAATTTCCTTTATTCTTCAATTATGTATGGCACTCTGAAAGTTATTTATGGATAATTGAATTTTGTCTCGCTCCTGGACTCGAAAAAAAAAGTTTTCATTGTTTTGGGATGCTTCCGCAATGTTTCCCATATTTCGAGGTCCGGGACGTGACAACGTGGTATCAGAGCCAAATGGAAGATTAGAGGAATATTATCCAATTTTAGGATGACTTAGCATAATTATAGATTATATTTGGAATAGCTGACTAATTGACTGTCGCTATTCGTAGATGTTGACCGCCTCGAACGGTAAGCGGAGTCGTCGCTCCATGGATTTGGCAGCCCAGAATGCCAAATTAATGAAGACAGTCGAGGAGCTCTCCCAGTTGATTCGTGATCAAGCTGATCACCATCAGAGCAAGGACCGGGATCAGAGACGTCGCGAGAGGCGTCTTGAAAAAGAAAGGCGTCTTCGTGAGGAGCGTCGTGATGATGTCACCTTTGAGAGATTCTTAAAGGTGAACCCGCCTAGCTTTGACGGTATTGTGGATGCTGACGTAGCAGACCGATGGCTGGAGGAGACAGAAAAATTGTTTGATGCAATCAGATGTCCGGATCATAGCAAGGTCTCCTTCGCTACTCATCAACTGAAGGGCCCTGCTAAGGACTGGTGGACCAGTTGCCAGCTGCGAAAGTTTGAAAAAGGAGAGATTATTCTGTGGGATGAGTTTGTTAAACTCTTCCGTGAGCATTATATTCCGATGCACTTGCAGTTGATCAAGGAGCAAGAGTTTATTAATCTGAAGCAGGGAGATCTGAACGTTGCTGAGTATAACAACAAGTTTCATCGCTTACTGAAGTATGCTCCACACTTATGTCCTGACGAGTACCTTATGACTCAGAAGTTCATTGAGGGACTTCACCCTGCTTTAAGATCGAAGGTTCTTTCCAGCATGCCGAAGACTATGGAGGATGCTCTAGCCATCGCCACAACTATGGAGCGAGATTTCTTGCGAAGAAAGGAGGAGAAGCCGCGCAATGATCGGAATAATCGATTCGGGAGGAACAAAAATTTCAAAAATTCTCAGAAGCAGAAGCAAGCCTCCAAGCCGGGGCAAAATAGCAGAATTTCTGAATGCTCTTTCTGTCATCGTTTCCATCCTGGAGAATGCTATCTTAAGAATGGCCAGTGTTTGAACTGTGGAGAGAAAGGACACTTTGTTCGTGATTGTCCGAAGCCTAGGAAGCAGCCCGCAGCTCAAGGACAAGATCAAAGGCCAAAGGTTCCTGCTCGAGTATATGCTCTCACCACTGGAGATAATGCTGCTAAGGAAGATAAGGTCATCGAAGGTACTCTTCTTATTGCTAATTTGCATGCGAAGATTCTTTTGATACTGGTGCTACACATAGCTTTATTTCTGATGCACTAGTAAAAAGCATGGATGCCAAACCAAAACGTTTAGATATTGATTTGATAGTTATCACACCTACTGGGGGAAGTGTGAAAGCATTGGAGTATATTCAAGATGCTCCATTGATAATTGAGGGTCATGAGCTGCCTAGTGACCTCATTGTCATGAAGATGACAGATTTCGATATTATCCTTGGGATGGATTGGCTTTCCCGATATCATTGTATTATTGATTGCTGCAAGAAAAGGGTGATTGTTGCAAGCCATCAGTTCCCTGGGATCATTATTAAAGGACATGGTGCCGTCTCTGAGCGTTGTATTATTTCTGCCATGAAGGCATATCGCATGATCTTGAAAGGGCGAGAAGCCTATCTTGCCAGTGTTATTAGGGTTGAGCCATCAACCGTATCCTTACCTGACCTCGATGTTGTTCGAGAGTTTCCTGATGTTTTTCCAGAAGAATTGCCTGGACCCCCACCTCAGCGGGAGATTGATTTCACTATTGAGTTGTTTCCTGGAACGGTACCAATATCCAAGGCACCATATCGTATGGCTCCTGCTGAACTGGCTGAATTAAAGAAGCAACTTGAAGAGTTGCTTGACTTGGGATTTATCAGGCCCAGTGTGTCACCATGGGGTGCACCTGTTTTATTTGTTAGAAAGAAGGATGGATCTCTCCGCTTATGCATTGATTATCGAATGCTGAATCAGGTGACTGTGAAGAATAAATATCCGTTACCACGGATAGATGATTTATTTGATCAGTTCCAATCAGCAAGGGTCTTCTCGAAGATTGATTTGCGATCCGGCTATCATCAATTGAGGATTCGAGAGGAAGATATCTCGAAGACCGCTTTCCGAACACGCTATGGGCATTATGAATTTTGTGTGATGCCGTTCGGATTGACAAATGCTCCTGCCGCTTTTATGGATCTTATGAATCGGGTCTTTCGACCATTCTTAGATCACTTCGTCATTGTTTTTTTTGATGATATTCTTGTGTATTCTCAGAGTGTTGAACTACATGAAAAGCACTTGAGAATCGTATTGGAGACGCTGAGGCAGAATCAACTTTATGCTAAATTCTCCAAATGTGAATTCTGGTTGGAAAAGGTCATGTTCCTTGGGCACATTATTTCCAAGGATGGGATTTCCGTTGATCCAGCCAAGGTTGAGGCAGTCGCTGAATGGAAGCAACCACAGAGCGTGACAGAAATTATAAGCTTTCTTGGTTTAGCAGGATACTATCGCAGATTCATTCGCGATTTCTCAAAGATTTCGCTTCCCCTGACCGAGTTGACTAGGAAAGGGATAAAGTTTGAATGGTCTTCTGCTTGCGAGCATAGCTTCCAGGAATTGAAGAGAAGGTTGACCACAACTCCTGTCTTGACTTGACCTTCTGGTTGTGGAGGTTTTGTCATCTACACTGATGCATCCCTGAATGGCTTGGGTTGTGTGTTGATGCAGAATGAAAAAGTTATAGCTTATGCTTCGAGGTAGCTAAAGATTCATGAAAGGAACTATCCTACGCATGATCTAGAACTTGCCGCTGTGGTGTTTGCATTGAAGATCTGGCGTCACTATCTTTATGGTGAGAAATTTGAGATCTTCTCTGACCATAAAAGCCTCAAGTACATCTTTTCTCAAAAAGATTTGAATATGCGGCAAAGAAGATGGATGGAATTTCTTAAAGACTATGATTTCTCCATTGCTTACCATCCAGGTAAAGCGAATGCGGTGGCTGATGCTTTGAGCCGAAAGGGATACGCCTCATCGGCTAGCTTGATGATCAAAAAGTGGAAGTTGATTGATGACTTTGTTTCTTGGAATCCTTTCAAGGAAGGAGACAAGATTATTTTATCT
This sequence comes from Ottelia alismoides, assembly GCA_037367405.1. Classification (NCBI taxonomy): domain Eukaryota; kingdom Viridiplantae; phylum Streptophyta; class Magnoliopsida; order Alismatales; family Hydrocharitaceae; genus Ottelia; species Ottelia alismoides. The sequence goes on from JAZKJV010000502.1 coordinate 423,873, forward strand.
AGCATCCAGATACATTCTGAGATAGTAGAGAAAGTATTGAGAGCTCAAAAAGAAGATCCTGGGTATCATGTTCTGGATGAGAAAAGTCAAGGGGGAGATTCAGAATTTTTCATTGCTCCAGATGGCGGCATCAGATTCAGGAATCGCTTATGGGTTCCTTCACAGGCAGAGTTGAAGCAAGAAATTCTGGATGAAGCTCATCGCTCTAAATTCACTGTGCATCCAGGAAGTACAAAGATGTATAAGGATCTCCAACGGAATTTTTGGTGGAAAAATATGAAGAAGGAGATTGCAGAATTCATTTCTCGTTGTTTGGTGTGTCAGCAAATTAAGGCTGAGCATCAAAGACCAGCTGGACTTTTGGAGCAGTTGGAGGTTCCGGAATAGAAATAGGAACACATCACCATGGACTTTGTGATGGGTCTTCCAAAGACCGATGCCACTAATTATGATGCCATATGGGTGATCGTGGACAGATTGACGAAATCTGCCCATTTCTTGCCAATGAAGAAAAAGGAGTCCGTTGCAAGCTTAGCAAATTTATACATGAATAATATTGTGAAGCTTCATGGTATACCTGTCTCTATTGTTTCTGACCGAGATCCAAGATTCACAGGAAGATTTTGGAAAAAACTTCAGGAGGCTTTCGGTACAAAGCTGAAGTTTAGTACTGCATTCCATCCTCAGACAGACGGTCAATCCGAAAGAACTATTCAGGTTCTCGAGGATATGCTTAGAGCATGTTCTTTGGATTATGCTCGAAGTTGGGATGAGAATCTTCCGCTCATTGAATTCGCCTATAATAACAGTTATCAGGCCAGTATCGGAATGGCTCCGTGCGAAGCTCTCTACGGGAGACCATGCAGATCTCCGCTTTGTTGGAGCGAGGTAGGGGAAAGAAGATTGCTCGGACCGAAACTTGTGCAAAAGTGTGCTGATAAGATCGATCTGATTAAGAAGAGGCTATTAATAGCTCAAAGCAGACAAAAGAGCTATGCGGATAACCGTCGCAGAGAACTAGAATTTGCGGTTGGTGATCATGTTTTTCTCAAAATTTCTCCAACTCGTGGTGTATTGAGATTTGGGCGAAAAGGAAAACTTAGTCCAAGATATATTGGTCCATTTGAGGTATTGGATAGGGTAGGAGAAGTGGCCTACCGCATTGCATTACCACCTCAGTATTCGCACATCCACAACGTCTTCCATGTCTCCATGTTGTGGAAATATATTCATGATCCATCTCATCATATTCATTATGAGCCTGTCGAGGTTCATAAAAATTTATCGTATGAAGAGCGCCCTTCACACATTGTTGATCGTCAAGAACACCATCTAAGAAGAAAGATTATCAAGATGGTAAAAGTTGCTTGGCATAATCATTCGGATAGGGAGGCTACATGGGAACTTGAAGATGAAGTTAGAGAGAAATATCCTGAACTTCTAGGTATGTCTATTAATTTCGAGGACGAAATTTCTTTTAAGGGGGGTAGAGTTGTAACATCTGATTTTTTTTAATATGGAAAGCTTTGCAAAATGAAATCTTTAGATGTGATTATCGAATTAGAATGGATTTAGGGTGTATTAAATAAATAGATCACAACCAAAAAAAAAGATAAGATTCGACCATGAAAAAAAGAACAAAATAAATTAATAAATGAAAGATTTGTTGTAACTAACTCAAGATAATAACAATCACATTCTCTCTTTTAAAAAAAAAACGAGGAACGGCCTTGACGTCCTGTGATTTTATCTTTTATCCTATCACTATTATATATACGTCGCTCATCGGGTTACGATTGGATTAAACAATACTCCTCTTCGGATCCTCGCACTCCCGTTCAACAAGGCGACCTATTTTTCACCATCACCGTTTCCTTCGTAGCGGGACTGGCTGCATATAATTCGTAGGCTCTATCGCCAAGACCGACTGACGATCCAGATCAAGTAATCTCGTTGGAGACCTCCATCTTGGTAAATCCTTTTTTCCCCTTAATTAGGATCGGATTTAGAGTTGTTTCTTCTATCATCTCGTAGCCTGGTTATCGTGTTTTGGTGTAGTGCCAGAAACTTTGAAGTTCTTTAGTATATATCCACACGTTCATTGCTATTTCAAAGAGAATTGACGTCACTTAATACCTTGTTTCAATCGCTGAAATCCAGATCTCGTGCCCACATGAAACTTTTATCACGATTGTTTGGTTTTATATTCCAAGTTTTTTTTTGGACAAACTAATTAGTTGATTAGTTGTGTTTTAATTAAAGATTTTCGGATAATCCCTTTGTATATGTATACATGTGGATTTTCCACCTCAAGATTTTCTTGATGAGAGGACTTTAAATATATACATACAACATTATGAAACAATTTGGATGAGTTTTCAATAACTTAAATTAATCTCAAACGTTGGTGGATACGCAAATCACAATCGGATTTTATTTCCATCTTTTTACCCATGGTTACTGTTAAAAAAAATTAAAGATCACAATGACACTATTACAATCCATGTCCATAAATCAGCCTGCAACATGTTAAACTTTTTGTGTCTTGAATAACATTAATAGCAATGATAACGTTTTTCAACCACAGAATCATCGGATGTTTGGAAATTGGTTAGAAGGACGACTAGTATTTTGGCAGAGTATAGTGTTAAGATAGTTTTCTCTCGTTTAGGTAAAGACTGATTTCTGTGGACGGAAAGCACTAGAAAACTATCTGTATTGATCAAGGTATGTACATTAATTTATGTCACATACCGTTGTTATTTATATCTCACTTTCTATTTGATTAGTTGTTGCAATGGTATTTTTTATAATATCTTGTTCAATTTCTTTGATGATATCTATGTGTTACAAATTTATGCAATTAGGTGCCAAGTTGATATTTAGCCATAATGCTTATTCATAGATTAGTTGTTAAATGTGAAGAGATAGATACATTATGGCATTTTGATATATAGGTTAAAATGTATATTTTTATTCAAATATTTTATTGAAAATTATTATTGTTTTTGACACCATCATTGTGAGGGAGTAGACATTGTTCATTGTTGGCCCATTAGAGGCTTTGACCTGGCCGGGTGCCGCGCGGACGGTTAAATCCGCCAATTGACCGTTGTAGGCGGGTAATCCTACACTACTTCCGAACAATTTACCGCTACGACGGTTGACTCAGTACTGATGTCCATTGTATTGGGGTTTGGATAGGAGTCCTCGTATTGATATTTGTTTTAGTTTAAAATTTTGATTTAAGGGAACGGGGTGGCTTCTATCCAAGCTCGGGCTGCCCGGTGTCGGCAGATGGTATTGATTTATATTTGATATAGATATTGATATTATGGTCACAAAATTTGTGATATTCAAGGAAATTGATTGAATTGTCATTGTTATCCCATAATGAGGGGCATACATGAAAAAGTCTTTTATAGTTTATTGTTTATTGATTTATAGTCTTTATTATTTGGAATTGTCAACGTAATTTCTTTTACTCATTGTATATGGTTATGATGGTATGTCTCATAATTATTGATGCATACTTAGTCAATTTCATTTGACTAATATTGATTTACAACCTTGCAGCCTAGAGGGAAGTAAGAGGGCTGGCCGTTGGCAGGATTGAAGAGTCTTTGATATTTTCTATCCTCTTGAGTCATTGTACGGATAGACTTATTTAGTTTCATTGTGTAGTTCAGACTTGATGAGTCTTTATTTATTGGTTAATTTCCTTTATTCTTTAATTATGTATGGCACTCTGAAAGTTATTTATGGATAATTAAATTTTGTCTCGCTCCTGGACTCGAAAAAAAAGTTTTCATTGTTTTGGGATGCTTCCGCAATGTTTCCCATATTTCGAGGTCCGGGACGTGACATGATAGATCTTTAGTCCCAAAGTCTAGGCTTGGGATGGGATTGAGAGCAATCGGGAGCTCCTCTACAGTAGCAACCCAACTTATCTGAGTGGAAATCCCACGAAGTAGGTTCAATGTGGTAATAACAAGATGTTTGGAGAACTGGTTGATGCTCTTATTTCATTGCTTATGCATGCGTGTCTTATCCCTAGAAGCCTGAGTGCCATTTAAGATGCAAGTTTAGGAAGAGCGTAGGGTTTAAATGGGTTCAAGTCTTTGGTAAGGATGTTCGCAGTGCATCCTTGGAGAACGCCACCAATGTGAGTATTAATGTGTGCCGTAGTTAAATGAAGATGGTCTTTCCTGAATACACTCATGAAGCAAGATATGGGTGCATGGCCTTTAAGAGCACCAACCCTGAATATTGTACCAAGAACAATACTTTATTATTTCTATCGTATACTTTAACACTAAGGTCTGAAGTTCAAGACGTAGTTCAATTCGTTCATGTTAAGGTGAAAGTAGTAAACTCAAGTAGATGTTCAAACCAAAAGGTAACTTTCCTGAAAGCAAAGTGTGACAACCGAAAAATGTCTTTTGACTCGTTTTGAATCTCTTTTTCAAATTGATGAATTCACGGTGGATTGTTGTATTGAAAGCTATGTAATTAGGTCTTAACTTGGTAAACCTATGCAATTACATTGGATTAACTAATTGGTTTCAATTGGAAAACCAAATGATATTAAAGGAAAGTTGAAAATTTTCAAATTTGAAACAAGGGGAGTTTTGGGTAGCATGTTAATACCATATATAGTAGTTCTAAAACATAGGTTGACTTATATGTGAGTTCACACTCCAAGCTCTTGTAGCAACAATAGAGATGAGGAATGGAGGACCACATGCACGTGCGAGCTTCGGCTCTGGATTCGGCTTGAGAGAGTCAATTCAGATCTCGAACCTCGATAATTTTCTATGGGTTTCATTTTGTGAGATGAATGAATTAATCCTACAGATTAATTGTGTTTAGATTGCTACGGGAATTCGACCTGACCCATTGGGTCAGACTTAGCCGTTGTTTTAGAATCCGAAGAGACGCCTGTATAGGGGCATTCTTGGACATTAAAAAGTCGTGCGCTAGGTCTTAAATCCATCCCAAGATGCCTTTTCTTCACGCACAAAAAAACCTTTCTACTCTCTCGCCACCTCTGTTCTTCCACCGCTAGGTGACGTTCTTCTCTTCTCTCGGCTGCAGTGCTCTACGGTACTTTTGAGGACGATCTCGTCGGTGTGCGCGGATGACGATCGTGTGCCATCGTATCTTGGGAGCGGATTACCGGTACCTTATGCATCGCTATTGTGGGGCGATATCTTATCTAAGGACAGTCCATTACATGGATGCTTCAGTGATGTCTGATCTATTTTCTTTACCGTATTGTTTGCTGCAATTGATTTGCTCAATTGATTTGCTCTTTTGCCTTTGACAGATTTACCCTAATATAATGTATCAATGTTTTAATCCATTCTTGCGTGCATATTGTAATTGTGATATGAATTGAAAATGCATGATTATAATCATGTAATCATGTTAATCTGCGATGTACTATTAATGATTCATTTTCATATGAATAATTACTATTTATTGCATACCTGATTGATCATTCTAACAATAGGACTATGGGTGATGTTGGTGCTGAAGATGGGAGTGGTTACAACGGCAATCTTCCCCCCATCATGGCCGTTAATATCGACATTGATGGCGAAACATATAGGGAAATATCGACGAATGTCATTGTCATATCTCGATAACACAAGAAATCATGGAAGTAGCCGTGAAAATTGATTTGTCCACAAAATAAAGATTTTTAATGTTCTTTAATCAGAAATACACTCTTGCTTGCTAACAGAGGTCTAAATATACGTTTTGTAACCGTATTATCCAAGATTCTAAAAAATGTGAGAAGGATTGATATGATTTCCGTTATTGAGGCGAGGTGTAAGCTTTGAGTCGGTTGAGGCATAAGCTTTGGCTTAGCAAAAAAATATGCATAAAAAATACAATTAAACGGTGTTAATATCATTTGCATAGATTTGGGTGATTGATATATACTAACCTCATGCTGCAATCTTTTCCCCTTTTTGAAAAAAAGGCAAAAGAAAAATGTTCCTTGTGTGGAGGCTGTGCCCCTGAACTAGGGACATATTTTGTTTTGCTGAGATGTGCACACTGTGGATGGTATGTGTTTAATGCATAATTGACACGTGTTTAATGCATAATTGACACTGATATTATTTACACTATTTAGTTGTCTGAACGGCCTACATAATCAAGATAGTGGAGGGAAAATGACAGGCTATATGAGCTCCCATGTTACAAAAAGGAGTGAATTGAGGACCTTTGTTGTATTCTAATTTAGAAATGCACATTATTTTTTCCCCATTTTATTGTTAGGGTTGTCATCATCGCTCGTTTCCATTTTTTTGATTACTTTTTCCCGTTTGAGATCACGCTTGATGATGAACATGTTCCATTTAGGTACTCAGAGACTATGCTTTATCGACTGGTACATTGTGGGGGGATGGATGGCTTCGTCTTCCTTCCGCAGATCAAGGCCTACAACTTTACAGAATCCAACCTTGTTTGCTAATGGATTTGAAGGAAAATTGAATGGCCTACCTCTTGGCCTTCAACACTTCCAAAATCCATCTTCACGAATCACTTTTGCGAGGTGCATTTCCATCTGAGGTTTATCTTACACTCCAATCTCCGTTATTATAATGATCACTTCTCTCTGTGTATCCAGAATCCTCCAGTAAATTATCACTGGACCTTTCCTGCCAGCTAAAGGAGTCGGAGAATGTACAAATGGCGTCTTGATCATCTTTGTTGGTAAGGTTAGTAGCGGGGCTCGCCTGTCGCATCAACACTGCGTTGATGAATGGAATCCATGCTAATTGTCTCAGGTTTGTGATTTGACTGAAACTCAAAGCCATTGGATAAGATGGTAGTATTTAGTAAGCATTTATTCAAACAGACCCAAGATAGATTCTGATTGAAGCATGACCTCAAATTTCAGCGAAATTCGGTCGAATTTCTGTCGAATATCGATATCTAGTCGAAATCGAAATGACCGAAATGACCGAAATATGGGGGCCCTATATAAAAAATGACCGAAATTTTGGACGAAATTCTACTGAAATTCCGTTTCGACCGATCACCGAAATGGTGGCCGAAATTGACATCTAGGGCATTGGATTGAAGTGAAGATCGTATCAGACAGTAATGTCTTGGTGAATTTCACACTTATTCGAGGGCAAAGAGCTCCAGAAAGCTCCCTTCTTTTGGATATTGGATGTAACAGCAAACCTGTTTTAATTGGAAAAAGTCGTTGATGACGGAGCTTCGATGTTATCAGTTCAAACCTGGGAAACAGCTGCCAAGGAGGTAAGAGGGTCTTAGTGGGACCGTCGACCAAGTATCGTGTAATGGCATTCGGATGCTTAATTAGAAGTTGCCCTGAAATGGAATGGTTGTTTTTAGCTATCGGTCAAAAAACATCATCTGTACCTGAAGTAAGATGACCTTACAGGAACCAGGGCTATGCAATGTAATACACTACTGTGGTAGCCAAAACGCTTCTTTCTTGCTCTTATATTGTTTTTTTCTCTATATTATTATCTTTAATGTTTGATGATCTCATGTAGTTCTCAATATCTTGATACGTGCACGGACACCGAGATTTTATTTTTCATTATTTTCTTGTTGCAGTAGCATCTACAGCTGCTCATTTGATAGTGATACTGGTCTATTTGATCGTGGCATGTTCTGATCTTATCATTGCTCAGTCATTGGTCGACCCGACTTCTGATCTTATCATTGCTCAGTCATTGGTCGACCCGACCCATTTCAATGAATATCTGATTCCCTTGAAGTCATGTGCTCACTTCTAGTAGGAAAAGATTAGTTACATTTCAATTGAATGACCAGTAAAAGCATAAGATCAGCGATTATATATTTTTTTCGTATGTTTCATCTATCATTCTCGAAATTCATGATGTGTTGGCCTTGGTGCCGTCTTTCACCATGGATTGATTTGTTTAGATGTTAGATTGACGGGTTGTTTTCGGCACTGCCACTCAATTTATCACAAATACAATTACTTTGCTGTTACCTTAGGATGCATTTGGTACGTGGGTTAGGACGGGTTAAATTGGAGGAGGGTAATCTATTTTTGTGTTTTGGCGTTTGCATAGAAGGTTAAACTGGGGTCGGGTTTGTTGTGATATGATTGTATTGAAGTTTGGAAAGGTGAGTAGTTATTGTGACGTGATTGTATTAGTTTGGAAAAGTAAGTAGAGGTAGAGTAGTTTATAATTTTTATATGATATGATATAAATATTCTTTTTGATGGAATTGATGAAAGAGAATTGATTTATTTAATGTTTAAAAAAGAGAGAAAGAGTGGGGTCCACATGGAAGAGAGAAAGAATGGGCTATGGGGTTAAATCCTCCTTAGCCGAACATGGCGTTAGTGTCAGAATCAGACATCATTTGGGGATTGTATTGACGAGATAAGTATATCCCTAAGCTGCGAGGTCGAGTGGAACCGCAAGGTGGAAGGGTTGTAGAGTGGAAAGGAAGTGGTCATGTTATGAATAAGGATATGTTTTGCTATCAATTTATTTTATTCACATTTGTATCTATTCTAGAATGGCTATATATATGGACATTTCTTTGATATCGGCAATTTTCGTACTCGTATATAGGGGTGTTCAATATTACCGGGTCAAACGGGTAGCTGACCCATTCCCGTAATTCTGACCCTATTTTTACTGAGTATCTGAGAAAAGTATCTGGGTCGGGTACCTGTAAGTATCCGATCCAACAAAATTGATGACCCGATGGAAAATATCCATGGGTATATCGGGTACCCGGTTGGGTCAAATCTCGTACCCCACATGGGCTACACCCAAAACTCCATGCCCCCAATTTCACCTCAGGTCACCACTGTTCATATCCTGAACACCTCAATCAGGAGATTCAGGACCATCATGACCTCTTTTTAGGATTTCCAGGGGGGATGCATAATATATGGATTGAATTCAGATGAGGTTGGCATTGCACGGCGGTCGTTCTCGGCGAGGTGTTTTGCAGATTTTGACATCGATATCCGTATCCATTTTAAAATAGATACATATATCATTTTTGAATCTTTGTCCACAAGCATTTCTCTCTCTCTCTCTCTATCCTTTCCTTTCATATATAAATACAATTGTAAAATGTATTTTTAGTCATATGTAAAATAATTTAATACCTTTTCATCATAGTTGTATAATTATTATGATATAAATATATTTAATATATTTGTATCACATGAATCCATCCAATACATGTATATTTAAGCTAATATATAAGATATTTCTAATATTACTCATTTGCGATCAATATCCGTTTATAACCGTATCAATTTTTTCTATGGTAATACAGTTTTAATATCCATCGATATTTATATCTGCATTCGCATTCGTATTTAAAATGGATAAAGATATGGTAACACTTATATAGTATCCATCAATTTGCATCTCTAGTATTAACAAATTCATACCCTATCTATTAAATAGTTTTATGAGTTTTTTTCATTAATGAGAGAATATATTGGTTGTGAATTGCATTCATATATTGTTTACCTTGGAAGTGACACCCCATTGGTATCCGCGGGTACCCATAACCCATCTATATATTTCAGGTACCCGTTAGAGACGGGTACCCATTAGAACGGGTCGGGTCGATCCATAACCTAGTAATGATGGGTCGGGACGGGTCATTGATTGAATGGGTCGGGTACCCGCCCCATAAAAACCCCTTCTCGTATATCCATTTTACTATGCAAATATAGTTGTCAATTTATTTGTAATTACATGTAATAAATATTTATATAATTCTTTTACCATATTTGATATAGTTGTTTTATATATTAGTTTCATGTGTAAGTCATCTAACTTGTATAAATTTAAGATTATTTATTAAGTATTTCATGTATTATTTGTATTCGATCTACATTCTATTAATATAAGTAGCTGTTCACGATGATTTAATAATACATTTTTTGTATATATCAATATCCACATCTGTTTTTTTTGTTTTATAAGATAGATAAGAATATGATAACACATATATTTATATCTAGATGGCTTCCAACGAGAAACCTAACGGATAATTGCTTTTCTGCATGGATAATTTGATGGGTCCTCGATCATGGCATATCGGCTACTTATTCAAATAGGTTTGAACGTCTACTTGAATTTTGGGTCAAATTATATAGATGATGTTGGATACCCTCTATACTCAATCAGGTTCTGTATCCTTTGCTTAATTTAACTCCAACATAGCCCTCTCTTCTTGTTCTCTTTTCCCTCACCTCTAGGGCCTGTTTGGTTACTGGGGTAGGTTGGGGTATCCACTTGTGAATAGTAGGTGTTTGGATGGTTATGAAGGTTGTGAGAGCATTGGAATAAGGATTGTGATATGATATCACATTGACTTGTGATGGATTTCCAACCCAAGATTGGAGGGAGGATACACCGGAGTACCCCGGGGTACCTCAGTAACCAAACGGGCCCCTAGGGTATGTTTGGTTACCAGGTTACCTCGGGGCAATCCGGTTTACCTCATCCATTTCTGAGTTGGAATTCCTTTACAAATTAGTGTAACATCATATCACATTCCGTATTCAAGCCTTTTCCAACCCTCATAATCATCCAAATAGCTATTATTCATAGGAGGTTTTCACAATCCATCCCATCCCAACAACGAAACACACCCTTAGGGGTCTGTTTGGTTACTACCCCTTTATATTTATGGGTTAGAATTCCATTACAAATCAATAGCATCACATTCCTTATTCCAACCCCTCTCCAACCCTCGTAAATATCAAACAATTACTATTCAGATACCCAACCCATCCATCCTTCTTTGGTTTAGGGATGCAATCGCAATATTCTAAAGTTTATAGACCGAACCGAAACCCACCTCCTTCTCCAGGGCCGTTGGTCTTTCGAAACGCGGTGAGTCGATGACACACCACAACAGATCGCGGAGCACTGGAATCGAGCACAAGTTGGCGAAGACTCTTTCTACCTATCTGTCTAAGCGAAATAAAAAATATAGCAATAATAATTAGAATAAACCGTCCGCCGTCGCCTTCCTTGTGGCTTTTCCCCCACTTCGATCCCTCACAGCTTCCTCCCTCCTCATCTCCGCCGCGAAACCCTAGAAGTGGTTCCCCGCTCATCGATCGGGGAGGAGCTTTGAGCCAATGGCTCCCATGTCGGCGCTCGCCAAGTACAAGCTGGTCTTCCTGGGGGATCAGTCCGTCGGCAAGACCAGCATCATCACCCGCTTCATGTATGACAAATTCGACAACACCTATCAGGTAAACACTGCAGATACCCAGATCTGTTGACTGAGGATGCGTGTTCTATACAAGGATCGCAGGATCTGCTCAATTTGATCCTTTTGTTAGTAATTTGAAGCGGTTTAGTTCGTGTGTTTATACTGCGTCCGATCTATTTTGTTTCTGCTTTTGGACGTTGGTTTTTCAGATGTGGAGTGATGTTTTGATTGATATTAGATCTGGGAATTGATTTTGCCTAGTGTTGTTGCGGATTTAATTAGAGACCGTTTTGACGATTGGTGGGTATGATTTTTCTGAGGATTTATGGTCAGAGCCGTGAAGATTTGGTTTCAAAATATGGCATTTTGTATTATATAGAACGTTTGGAGGAAATGATAAAATAGTTCTATAGAGGAAACGATTATTATGGATTGCAAGTTGGGTAGGGCTTTTGAAATGGATAAGCGGAGCCTAATGAAGCGGGTTTGTTCTAGGTGTTAGTCCAGTAGATCTTTGTTGGAGACCAATGAATTTAGTGGTTGGTATGATGGTTTAGACTTGGTTCTTTATGTTATAATCTTGGGAACGTGACAAGTTGCACTGGGTTAGAGAAAGCTTGATGATGTGATGTATTCGAAATTTGATCATTAGAGGAGAGAATAGGCACGACTAGCCTTGTAGGCTGAGGTGAGGACGGAGATGAGGGGGTAGCTACTTGTAGAAAACAGGAGAGGTGACGGATGTTCGTGAATTCTAAAATTCAGTAACTTATAACTTGTTTTCCCTTAGAAACCCTAATAACCCCTGTATATTAGAGAAGGGGCCAGATTTCAAAATGCAAAAAAAGAAAAAAAAAACTCTAAAAGGGGGGGGGGTCTTTCTGCTGATCTTAGTCTAGAAACGCAGTTATTTAGATATCACCCTGTAGCTCTATCCAAGCTAATAATATTAAAAAAATTATAGGGATTTTTACCCGGCAGACCCCATAATCTTTGTCAATTACCTCCACGACCTTTGAAACAACATAATTCCTTCCTCGACCTCGTAAACTTGCTAACCCTTACTCCACGAACCCTGTGGTTAACTTCCATCAATTCACCCGTCAAATTTAACCAGATTCCGTGAAAAAGAAGTGCGAGTTGCCCTCTTTATTTGATAAATTTACAAAAATACCATCTTCATCTACCTCCTCTTCTTTCCCATCTTCTTCCTCCTCCCTCCCCTTGTTCCTCTGCCTCCGCCCCCAACCGCCTCTTCCCCTTCCTTCGGCTCCGCCCCCTCCTCCCCGACAGAGGATCCGTTCTCGCCACCTTCCACACGAATGCCGCGACCAACGGCCTCCCGTGCCACCCCAGCTTCAGGCATCCGTCCTCCTCCTCTACGTCGAAGCCCTAACCCGATATATATAGCGACTGCCATTATTTCTTGCGAAACATATCTTCGCAGATTGAACTCCTATGGAAAGTTGGAAACCTCACGGTGAGAAAACCAAATCTCAATCTCTCTCTTTCTTTCTCTCTCTCGGATGTGCTCTTTTGCAATATGCCCGGCGGCGGGATGGATGGTGGATTAAGAGGAGAGGTAGCGAGCTCGTGTAGTTCTTTCCAGGGAGAGGTCGGGGAGGTTCCCCTTCTCCAGAAAAGAGGGACCTTTGGATTCTCGGGTGCGATTCATCTCCAGGGGGAGGCTTCCCATTTGATGGGTTGAAGAAGATGATGAAGAAGGAGGAGGATAAGGAAGGGGAGAGGAGATTGAAGATCTACCGTTTATTTTCTTTGGTTTGATTAACTCAAGTTTAACTCAAGTTTTTGACTCCAATAAAGTTAAAGATGACGACATGGTCTGTAAGGTAAGACGGAGCAAGTTTACGAGGTCGAGGAGGGAATTAGGTTGTTTCAAAGGTCGTAGATGTAATTGACAAAGATCATAGGGTCTGTCCGGTAAAAATCCCAAAATTTTATGACCATTCACTCTATACAATCATATAGAAAAACGGGCTAGGCTACCATGTCATCTGAATGTTAGGAAATTGCTGGCAGAAAAACCTATTTTGATATTTTTTTTAGAAAAGGAATAGGGTGTATATGGTAATCCATATGTATTAACAATCAGTTAGGAGCTACACGAGTTTTTGTTAAGATCTTGGCAGAGTCTTGACACTTGACAGCTGCAGTGACATTCTCTCATCACACTTCTTCTTTCGCAAAGGCCCTATTCCCGTGTAATCATAAGAATTGAAGTACATTAATAAGCATTTTCTTTAAATCATGCATTGCAATATCCATTGCTTGGGACAGAGCTCAAAAGGACATTGATGAAGAGATTATAATCAATATGACAACCACTCGACGCTGATAGGAATTTGGAAAAGCTAGGAGAAGTGGACTTATAAAAGAATTTAACAATGGTTTCAAAGTAACCTAGGCTTTCATATCAGATATCTAGGCTTGCCTCTTTTTGAAAGGCTTGTAACAACTTACTTTCTTTTATCATCTTTTAGAAAACCATTATTTTGAAAGTAACCTAAGTCCTTTTATAGTAGTCATTGCCACTTCCCCTGAGAAGTAGACAATCTCTCCTTATAATGAAACAACCTAGGTTCCCCGCCAAATCATTGTTGATACATTCCCTTGGTAATAGATGGTCATGACTCATGAGTGACAAAAGTTGTAGAACTTGTTCGACTTAGTATATGATCATTTGCCTCCCATCCTCCCATGCATGGAGACGGTTCCCATCTACTAAAAAGCATTACTGCATCTCAACTAGAAGCAATTGTTGCATTATTCTCATTCATGAGGTCCGACAGCCAATATAAGCTATCGTAAAGAAATACTTGTGAGATTCAACGGATTTAAGACACTCCTATTGGAGGGAAAGTGGAGCAAAGGTTGGAAGGTGTGTTGCGGTCTTGTGAGAGGTGGTATGGTTCATTTGTCGAGGGTGCGGGGATTGTGGGAGGGAATGTCGGAACCAAATGTGGTGGATGGAGTGCATGCTAGTCAACTATTGATGTACCTTTTCCTGTTGGATGTGGTTGTCATGTTGGGTTCTTTTTGGCTTGCACCACTAAGGGGTCGGGTGCTCGGGACCTCGGGTTTAAATGTAAGGCATTCCTCGCTTCCTTCTTAGGCAGAGTTGGTTGTAGTGTGGAGGTCTGCAAAGGGTTGGAGGCCCTCTTCAAGAGTTGGATTGGGTCATTGATCTTATTGGGGACCCTGACGTTGAGGATGGATATGATTGGGTATATGGCAACATATGGGGAGACCGTCTTCTAGGGTGGGCGATGAATCACACAGTTGGTTGTTAGGGCACTTGGAGTTGACTAAGTTGTGAAGACGATCGTGGATCATGATGGACAAAAATAAGGTTGTAGTGAGACGTAAAGACGAGGTTGGCTTCTTCACATATTTCATGAGTTTCTTGGATTTCATGCAGTTCAACACTTTGTTGAAACCAATAGTTCAAGTGGAAAGCCAAGATCAAGCTCTTAACACCATCACCATCTTTTATAAGCTTTTAAGTCCATTTTGCTTGCAAAGCCATATTAAAAAATCTACTAGCAAAAGCATTTGGCACGTTAACTTGAACACATTTGACGCCTTTAAATTAGGATGCAAATACATATAGATATAAGTGTTACCATATTCTTATTCATTTTAAATCTAGATTCATTATTGTGCTATCGTGTTTTCAAAAATGTATTTGGATTATTCAACTACCATGCCATTTCTACGTATTTGCCCGTGTATACTTTCATATTTACATTCTGATCCCTTCTTGTATAGTTCCATCTTATACCATAACCCTTACCACTACCTTACTTCACAAACTAACCACCGTTAAGTTAATCTAACCTTCCTCATTCTTCAATTAGATCCAACAAAGTATTTTTTATTCCTTTCTCCCCTCACTCTCAAGCACATGCACTACACAAACCCCTCCCAAATCCAATGGTTGAGAGAAACCATATGGAGTACCTCCATCTTTAAGATCTGCGACCAAGATCCTTCCACAAAACCCCGAACACCGACTTTGTTTACTACTTAGCACAAATAGTTATGCACACACCCTGAATGCATACCCACCGCCCCTCTCCAGAATTGAGTATTCGGGATACTGCCAACACCATCCACTGCATCTTAGCTTTTCAATTTCTTACAGATGTAACCATCGTTGCTCAATGGCAGTTTCAACGAGAAGAAATTGCCAACTCTGCTGCTTAAGGTAGCAGGAGCAAAACCTCCTGTGAAGCCATAGGGAAGAATCCATCTCCGCTTCTTGTGGCAATGAAGATCACTGTCTTAAAATAATTGTAGACCTCCACCGCCACATCCATGTGAAGGGTGACTAACCGGTACACGTTGACTGTCCTTGATGCCATCTTCACCTTAACGGTGGTACAAACTTCAACCATCACCATCTAAAGGCTAGCTGATGCATGAGTACTCTTCATCCCCACATGCTCCAAGAGAAGCCTTGCGACCCCCTCTACTCCTGTAGTTGCCACCTAAGCAACCCCTCGTGCGTGCTGCTATAGGCGTTTTACCTCCACAACCTCATTACCCAAACACCATGCTGCCTTGGGGTTTGACCTCGTTTGGTTACGATGAGGGTTGGTGGGAGGTGGCATGAGGAGGTGGGAGGGGCGGCGACGATGGTTAGGGGAGTTGGGGGGAGGAGGTCCATGCCCTTGAGTTATTGTTCTTCGTTATCGATGATGATCGCATGGTTTTGGGGACAAGGTGGTGGCGACGACAACGTGAGATGGGGAGTCAAAGTGGATAGTGATGTAGATAAAAAATTCAGCAGTGGAAATAATACTTTGATGGTGGAAAATTTGTTTGGTGGAAGAACTTTAGAGAGGAGAGAAAAAAAGGAGAAGAACGCGTTGGTTGTGCGAGATTTTGGAGACAAATCGCGGAGATCGTGGGGAAAGAAAGGGATAGAGAGAGACATCGAGAGATAAATCTCAATTTTTCATATATTCTGAACTGATTAAACAAATGCATACCATCCACTTTATATAAGTAGGGCGTGGTTACAAAATTAGAAAGATGACATTAAATGAAATAAAATCTTCGTTGACTCTAACCGACTCTAATTGATCCACTAACTAATATAATCTACCATAAATATTGAGATTGTAATCAATCTCAATTTATTTAACGTAAACCAAAATAAACGAATAAATAAAAGTGATCAATTAGGAACGGAAAATCCTAATTTTGAAAATCCCCAAATCTGTAATTTGCTTCAAATTGATTCGACCTGTCAATTTGAGAATAAGTGCATCAATTCTCCACCGCATCAAAAAAATTCATCCTTAACGAATTGCTTGATTTTCAACTGCAGTTGGAATTAATTGATTGAAGCTTGATCCCTTGATTTTCCCCCATTAATTCGTTACCTCTTTACGACCCTTAACATTTCTTTTGTAATTTCTTTGAGGAGATGGGTTGAAGTTCAACCGTTGAACTGCAATTTGTTTACCCCTTCAGCTAAACAGGTTTTCCTCCAATTTGCCTCTTGGATAAAAACTTTTGGGAGGAGGTGGTTGCTCGTAATTTTCCATATCAGTCCCATATCTATGGGTTTTGAGATTGGAGATCCGATAGATATAAAGTCTCCTATGCTACTTTCCACAAGAGATGTGTTACCAACCCCTTCTAGGGTTCCTCGACTTTGACGACAGTGGAATCCCAACAAGGTGCTGTGGCTACGGGAGTTTCAGAGGGTACCACACGAGCAGAGGATTAGGTGGCGGCGTCGAGCCGGTTGGATTCTACGTCGATCGCGCTTGCTGGGCCTAAAGCAGCGGTTGTTGGTCTTAAAGCTCGCTCGGTGGTGCCAGTCTTGCCTCGTAGTGTCCCATCGTGGTGGGCAACAATGATGGGCATCCCACCGTTGGGCTTGGGGCCTCCACGCCAAGGTGTGGCTAGGGATGGGTCCTCTGAGCTTGCATGAATCGAGGTTGGTGGTGCATCCGTAGGGGGTGACGGTGGTGATGGTTTGAAGACTTCATGGACAACAACCTAGAGATTTCCTATGGAGACTTTCAGTACTTCAAATGTCTCCAGATCGACGGCTTTACAAGGAGGCTGCGGCGGGTCGAAGCCCTCATGTTCAACAACTGTGATGTCATCTAGGTCTATGATATCTCGCTTGTTATCCGACCAATATTCATCACATATGGGCTCTTCTTCTTCATCTTTTTGGTCCTGGACAACTACTTCGATCGCTAAAAAAACGATGATTTTATATTCTTCCTCCATAGGATCTTCTTGGGGTCAATATTCCCCCATTGGGGCTCGTGCGGCCAATACTGAGGACTTCTGCGATACCCTTTGGGTCAACAGAAAGCGACCCCGTTCCGATCTGCTGGGTCCCATTGCGTGCCTTTGGTCTATCTGGAGGGCTCGCAATGAGACTATCTTCTCTGGGACGCGTTTCTACAAGGAGAATGTGACATCCGCGGCCATCGGTTTAAGTTCAGATTGGTGTATTTAGTTGGGCTACGGGGTCCGGTTGTCGTGTTTGTATGTTGTTAACTTGGTTTCCCTCTTCCCACCTTCTTCCCCCCTTAACCCTGTAAGTATCTCTTTCTATACCATTAGTTATATATAATACTGGGGCGAACACCAACGAGTGTCTCCCCCTTTTTGGAGTTTCAAAAATAAAAGGATCTTCTTCGAAGATTGGCCTTGTATCTTCATTGTTTTGTTGTACAACAGTTGTATCAATAAATTCTTCTCTGGGACTGAAAATACCTCCATTTTCTTGATCAAAATCCGATTTCTAAACGATGCAACGATCTCATTTTTGTTGTTGATGAATGATTTTTTCTCGATTAACATGCCCAACCACGTTGAACTTTCACACTTGATTGGAGACGATGCTTGAATCTTTGTTATCTTGGACACGATCCATGAGAGAGGCGGTTCAAATTAAACTTTAAGTGCCAATAATCGACAAGATCGTTAAATCGTAAGAACGATTCTGTAGCCACTCTCTGATACCAAATGCTGTAGATAAAAAATCCAACAATGGAAAAATATATTTGACGGTGGAAAATTTATTTGGTAGAAGAAATTTAGAGAGGAGAGGAAGAAAGAGAGGAACACATCGGTTGCGGGAGATTTTGGAGATGAATCACGAAAAAGAGAGCGAGAGATAAATATCAAATTTTCATATATTCTGAACTCCCTAAACAAAGGACTACCATCCTCTTTATATAGGAGATGCTGAATTACAAAATTAGAAAGAAGATAACATCAAATCCAACAAAATCCTAAGTGACTCTAACCGACTTCTAATTGATTTAATCTAATCAGTCTCAATTTATTTAACGTAATGAAAATTAGACGAATAAAAAAACTGATTAATTAGAGATGGAAACATTAATACCAAAATCGACAATTTGCTTCAATTTGATTCGACATGTCAATTTGGCAATAATTGCATCAAGAAGGTGGCTGGAAGTAGTGGAGAAGGTGGAACTGAGTTTGGCGGGCTGGAAGTTCGTGCTATTATCGCGGGGGGGCAGGCTTGTTTTGCTTAAGGCAGTTCTTTCGGCGATCCCGATCTATTTTTTGTCCAATCGGAGGATGCCGAAAGGGATCAAGGCCCGGCTGGAGAAGCGTATGCGGGCTTTTCTGTTGGGTAAGAGAGGGAGGGGCGAGAGGGATGCAATTGGTTGGGTAGGAAGATATTACGTACGGGAAGGAGCAGGGGGGCTGGGGGTCAAGTCGCTTCCTCAGATGAATGAGGCCTTGCTCCTAAAGTGGGCGTGCAGGATATGGGGGCCCGAGGAGGATCTTTGTCTTATTGCCTTGCGGAGGATTTATGATGTGGGGGGTGGCTTGCCGTCGCAGGTTTGCCCTATTGCCTCGCTGTCTATGTTTTGCAGGGGGGTGGTGGAGGTGTTTCTGAGGAACGTCGGGCTGTTCAGGCCGGTGCTTGGCGGGGGGGGGGGGAGTCGGTTTCTTTTTGGTTGGATGACTGGGCGGGGGGGGGGGGGGGGGGCGCTTTGCTCCCGCTTCCCGCGCCTCTTTGCTTTGGCTGCCGATAGAGCGTGTTCGGTTGCGGCTTGTTGGGGGGATGGGGTATGGTGTCCTTCCTTCGTGACGAATTTCTCGGATCAGAGGCTGGAGGAGTTCTTGGTGATGCTCGAGGCGGTGCGGGAGGTTGGGCGCCCTAATGGGGGGCGTGATCATTGGTGCTGGTGGGAGTCCCATTTCTCGGTCAAAAAGGCTTATGGTGCTATTGCTAGGCCGCCTCTGTCCCTGTCGGAGGAGTTGTCTCTTGTTTGTGCCTGTATCTGGGCTCTGAAGCTTTCGGAGCGGGTTGGCTTCTTTTTATGGCTGATGAGGAGGAAGAGGCTGATGACAAGAGACCGTTGTGCTCGGCTCTTAGGCGTGTTGTCCGACAGGTGTCTTCTCTGTGCTGCGACGGTCGGGTCTGTGGAGCACTTATTCTTCTTGTTCCCCGCGGTGGCTGAGATTTGGCAGGGGGCGAATTTGGGTTGGTGTTGCACTGATGACCTTCTTGCGTTTTGGTCTTCGATCCGGGCTAACAAGGGAAGGCCGAGGCTGGAGGTTCTGTTTTTGGTTGCCGTGCTGTGGGCAGTGTGGCGGGGGAGAAATGATCTCGTGTTCTCGGGCCAAAGGTTCTACAAGGAGAATGTGATGGCGTGTGCGAGACACCTGGTGAGGGATTGGGTGTTGTAATCGTGCTGTACGTCTGGTTGTTGTTGGCTTTCCTTTTTGTTGTCCCTTGTGTCTGTTTGTTCTATTGAATAATTTTTTTTGGGGAGTGCACCATCGAGTGTATCCCCCTTGCTTCCGGATTTCAAAAAAAATAATTGCATCAAGAAGGAAATGTGGAGGATGATGGGAGAAACAAAGAAGGTAATTTTTTGATGCAATTATTCCCAAATTGACAGGTTAAATCACATCTATTTTTATTTACATTAAATAGATTGAGATTGATTACAATCTCAATATTTATGGTAGATTAAATTAGTTAGTGGTTCAGTTAGAGTCGGTTAGAGTCAATCAATGTTGCAAAAGTCGGCAGTCGGTACTCGGTCGACATGGTCACTGACTAAGGATTAATCGACAGTCGGGAGAGTAATCGGATTTAGTCGCACTTTAGTCGGTTTTGATTTTTTTAATTATTTTAAATATATAAATTAATTTTTAATACATATAATCTCAAATATATTCATATATTTAGCCATTTTAATACTTTTAAGAGATTAAAAAAAGCTATTATAGCAAGAAAAAATGCATCAAACTCAAGTAACTCAACATATTTATAAACCATGGTGAAAAAATACAAAAACATGTGAAAAATGATGCAAACTTTAAGTTATAAGTTGCTGAAAATTCTAGAGTTGGAATCCCATCTCCCTGTCATTTTTATTTTTCTATGGAACCCGAGCCCTCATCTCCATTTCTCTCTCAACTCTTGAAGTTCGGTGCACATCTTCTCTCTTCTGTGGTCATCCCCCAATTCCAATATGCATCTATACTAAAAGGGGATATAGTTAATTCCTTCATTCACATTAATGCAGAAGCACAAATTATATCGCATCGCCTTAAACCAAAATGTGCGGGCAAGCTATAGATACACGTTTTTATACAAATTTCAAGGTATAAGGGAAGACAATAAGAGTGACCAAATATCGGATCACACATTACCTTAATGGGGCACTATGAGCTTAACATACCGAAGCATAGTCAGTGGTTGAAGATCGACTTGAGAAGAGCTCAATGCTCAAAACAACTTTAAGACACTACTATTTAAGAGGAACTTGTATATGGGCCTAACCTAATATGAAAGAAAAGATGAACTTTTCAAACAGATCAAAGACAAAATCATGGACAAATATTATGCATTATGAGGTTTTAGGGCAAAAAAACAAAAACATACCTAGGGCGGCACGGTTGGAGGCTGGAGAAGCTCAGAGAAGGGCTTTAGCGGGAGCTGGGACCTCCCTTGGTGTTGTCGATGCGGAGGCGGAGACTCCTTTGACTGAAGTCGAAGGAGAGGAGGTCTGGTCCAGCGATACAGTGGCGGAGGTGGAGGTGAGGTGCAATGTCTGCCAATAAAGAAATGTGGGGAGGGGTTTGGGCGTAGGGCTTACTATTTCGACAGTAAGCTCTTAAACCCTAATCGGGTATCCGGGTCGGGCCTTCACATAAAAGAAAATTTTCTAAAGTAGAAATTGGACGACTAGTCGGCCGACTAACCCGACTTGTCGCTCGATTAATCAGCCATACCCGACTAATGCCTGATTTGGGCTAGTCGACTCGGTTACCCTACCGAGTCGACTAATCGGACCTACTAATCGGGTTAGTCGGTTGATTTTTACAACAGTGGAGTCAATTAGGATTTTATTTGATTTGATGTTATTTTCTTTCTAATTTTATAATCCCACCCCTCCCTATATAAAGGGGATGGTAGCCATTTGCTTAATCAATTCAGAATATATGGAAAATTGGGATTTATCTCTCGCTCTCTCTTTCTCTCCATGCGATCTTCGCGATTCGTCTCCAAAATCCCGCTCAACCGGCACATTCTTTTCTTTCTTCATCTTTTCTCTACTTTTCTTCCACCAAACAATTATTCTACCGTCAAAAGTATTTTTTCCATCGTTGGATTTTTTTATTTGCATCATTTGGTATCAGATTATGGCTGTCGAATCGTTCTTACGATTTGACGATCCTATCAATATTGGCGCTTGAAGTTTGATTTGAGCTGCATCTCTCATGGATCGTGTTCACAACACCAAAGGTTCAAGCATCGTCTCCTATCAAGATTGAAAGTTCAATGGTGTCTGGACTAATCGAGAAAAAGTCATTCGTCAACAACAAAAATCAGATCGTCGTATCTTCTGTGTAACCCGATTTAGATAAAGAAAATGAGGGTATTTTTAGTCCCGAAGAAGATTTTATTGATACAACTATTTTACAACAAGACAATGAAGATACATGACCAATCTTCGACGAAGATCCTACTGAGGAGGATTATAAAATCATCGATTTTTTAGCCGTCGAAGTTGTCCAGGACCAAAAAGATGATGAAAAAGAGGCCATATTTAATGAATATCAATCAAATAACAAGAGAGATATCATAGATTTGGATGCCATCGTAGTTTTTGAACACGGGGGCTTTGACCCACCGCAACCTCTTTGTGAAGCTATCGATCTGGATGCATTCAAAGTACCGAAAGTGTCCATAAAAAATCTCTAGGTTGCTGTACAAGAAGTCTTCAAACCGTCACCTCCGCCACCCCCTACGGTTGCACTACCAACCTCGGTTCTGCTTAAGCTCGAAGGACCCATCCCTAGCCGCACCCTGGTGCAGAGGCCCATAGCCCAACGATTGGATGCCCATCACTGTCGCCCACCATGATGGGACACCATGAGGCAAGACTGGCACCACCGAGCGAGCTTTGAGCCGAACAACTGTCGCTTTAGGCCCAACATGCGCGATCGACGCAACCTCCCTCCTGCTCGACGTCGCCACCTAGCGTTCTGTTCGTGTGGTACCCTTAGAAACTCCCATAGCCATCACCCCTTGTTGGGATTCCACCGTCGTCGAAGTCGAGGAACCCTAGAAGGGGTTGGGAACACGTTTCTTGTGGAAAGTAGTTGAGGGGACTTTATTTCCATCGGATCTCCAATCTCAAAACCCAAAGAAATGGGACTGTTATGGAAAAATTACGAGCAATCTCCTCTTTCCAAAAGTTTTTATCAAAGGGGAAAATTGGAAGAAACATATTTTATGGATTTTGTTTAGCTGAAGAGGTAAACCAGGTTGCAGTTCAACCCCTCTCTTCAAAGGAATTACAAAAGAAATGTTGAGGGTTGTAAAGAAGGTAACGAAGTAATGGGGAAAAATCAACAGATAAAGCTTCAATCAACTAATTCCAATTGTAATTGAAGATCAAGCAATTCGTCAGGGACGGTTTTTTTTCAAGAGGTGAAGAATTGATGCAATTATTCTCAAATTGACAGGTCGAATCAAATTAAAGCAAATTGCGGATTTGGAAATTTTCAAAATTAGGTTTTTCCATCCCTAATTGACCACTTTTATTTATTCATCTATTTTTATTTACGTTAAATAAATTTAGATTGGCGACAATCTCAATATTTATGGTAGTTTAAATTAGTTAGTGGGTCAATTAGCATCGGTTAGAGTCAATTATGATTTGATTTGATTTGATGTTATATTCTTTCTACTTTTGTAATCCCACCCCTTCCATATAATGGGGATAATAGACATTTGTTTAATCAGTTCATATTATATAAAAAATTGAGATTTATCTCTCTTTCTCTCCACGTGATCTCCACGATTCGTCTCCAAAATCTCGCGCAAACGGCACATTCTTCTCTTTCTTCCTCTCTTATCTACTTTTCTTCCACCAAATAAAATTTTCACTGTCAAAAGTATTTTTTTCCACCGTTGGATTATTTTATCTGCATCATCTTTTAATACTCCGTTAATTTTAACAATCAAGGTGATAGAAGATAACACATGTGTATGCCATGTAATTTAGTAATTATTCATGAATTCACGTGTAAGTATAAATCATGGAGGGGTTGATATCGGAATATGAAAGTATACATGGGTATGTGTAAAAAAATCTCATTACAAAGGCAAAATCCATAGTTCAAGTGGAAAACAAGGTCCAAGCTCCTAAGACCCTCACCATTTTTTGTAAGCTTGAAAATCCATATTGCTAGCAAAGCCATATTAAAGGCTATTATCTAGAGCATTTGGCACATTGACTTGACACATCTCGTGACATTAGATTTGGGATGCGGACACGTATAGATATTGCCGTATTCTTATCCATTTAGATCTTGATTAATTATTTTGCTACCATGTATATAAAAATGGATTAGATTGGATTTGGATTATACACCTATTATTTATAAATAAATTTAAGTATACATGTTATTGATGACTAAAATTTGACACAAATAAGCTACATATATGTATTGTTAATATCAAATATGGATAGATTTTTTAAAGCAAAATATGGGTAGAAATAGCTTATCATCGTATACAATTAGAAATATCTTCATATTATAGCAGATTTATAGCAGGTAGACATTAATTGGTGGATATCAAAGTAGTAAATACATCCTCATCCATTATAAATTTTAAATATATATGAAAACACTTATGAAATCAGATTTGTTGTGGATATAACCTTCTCTGTTTCATCCCTAAGCAAGATACATTGGATGCTTCCTTTTGGGCCCTCTAATCTATTAACGTGAATTCAGTCCCACAACTCCTGACATCTTGAAAATTGATTGACGTAAAGGTATTTTGTGCAATGATTTGCACAATCAGTGTTTTTAGAATTGGATATTTTAGGTTGTGATAGCTTTTTATTTATATATTTCCAGTGGTGGCACCGACAATATATAGTACAATACAGAATTTCCATATTGAAGTACTTTCACATTTTTAATTCAGCAAATATTCTCTATATTTCCTTTGACGTTCGTGTTATGGAACAGCCACCATCGGTATTGACTTCCTATCTAAAACAATGTACCTTGAAGATAGAACTGTCAGGCTGCAGCTATGGTATAATATTGACTTAATTTAGCAAAAAAATGCAAAGCCTTTTTCAGATTAGTTTGAGCTTTGGACAAAAAGGTTTGTTCATGCAAGGAAATTATGGCGTTGCTAAAAGTCTTATTTTGTCCCTATATTTTGTTTCTTTTAAGTTGTCCATGCATAAATCCAGTGCTTCTGCATTCAAAGATAGCATAAACTAGATTTAATAAATATTAGGGTACATTACAAAGAATGCCTCAACTATGCATTTATTCTCAATCAGGAGACCCGTTTTTTCTATGCAACAAAATCGAGTCTAATCTTATTTTTGTCTCAAATATAGGCTTGTTTGAGCTACCACGATCTTTTTATGTCGACGATAAACTGTAAAGTTGAATGTTCAGGCCTCTCTTTGTTTCATTTGAAAAATGGAGCCTCTAATTGTGAATTGACACTTAGTTGAGGTCCTTTTTGTACTTTACCCAAAAAAAATAACTAGGACTGGACCCTTTCTAGTTTGGGTGGCATCCATTTAGACATGTCCATGCCCCAACTTCACTTCTAAAAGTCCAACAAAAATGAATAATTAATATTTATCAATTTAAGGAGAAGTCAGTTCTGATCAAAGCCAAGCTTTTCCTCATATTTCTTTTTTGGTTTATAGTTTCTAAATTTGTTTTAAGGTATTGAAGAAATTCATTTAACTTGCATGAATCAACTAGACAACACATCACTTCCCAAGGCAATATATCTAGCATCTTATGATGGTACAAGTTCCTAGTGAATTTTATTGAAAATTTTAATTTCAAAAAAACAACGATTGAAATTCAAAAACAATAGCAGCATACTGTTATATATATATTTGAAAACGTTCTAAATATAAGTGAAATATTTGTCTCTAATTTCTATTTTAATTTCAAAATAAAATATCAACCACAATCATTTTATTTTTTTATAAAGTGGTTCTCCCTTGACAGGTGTTCACCAGGACATTGCATTAATCATCAATTTATGACAAAAAATAACTGCAACCGAGACTCGATCAAGAAGTCAGCATGCACGAATATTATCTAACGTAATGCCGCTCCTAAAAAATCAAGGCATTTCTAGCGAGCTAAATGGCACAGAGGAAGACACAATGTTGTCATCTCAACTCTAAACTGACCCCCCACCCCCCCCCCCCCCCCCCCCCCAAAAAAAAAAAGCCCTCCGGACCCAATACCGACAACCATTCAACACCAATCCTCTACACCTTTCTTGCACTGAAACATCGAAAAAAAAAGTGGCCAATGACTTATTTTCTTGCTCTGGCTCATTGAGGAAAAAAGGTGGCCAACGACTTCTCAATATGTATGGCAGGAAATCACCAATCTGGAATAAAATGTGTTATGAACATCACCTTCTCCCTTATAAGCTGTCATATGCAATTCTTCACTCTCAGAGGAGCCCATATTCTCTATATCAGTATGCCATCCTTTGTCAAATCTGCATCGCCGTTTGTGTGTACTGCTTTCACTATGTCCATAAGTCACGTGCCCCCATAGAATCCTCCTTAGGCCCCAACTCAACATCTGAACAAATTCTAGTCCATGCGTCATACTATTTTCAGGGCTGATCGTCAATTTTGAATTGATGCCTCCGTATTTCTAGCCAAAGAAAGAGTAAACATACCAGGTTACCAGCTTTCTCCATCTTTACCAAAAGGGAGATCAATCCTCACCATGAAACCTACCGACCGTCAAATGAAACCCCATGTACTGATACTAATGGATGACCTCTAGGCATGCTAAAAAACTCTCCCACATGTGTTACCTGCCTCCTCGAGCTAAAAGGAATAAATGTTTACTTCACTTTGTTAAGCTCTGAGAACCCACCAAAAATGTTTGTGAGAGACGAAAGTGTTTTGGCTTCATGAATTATCCCTCCACAAAGAACAATGTATTTATTATTGACATAGTCTAAAATTGGAATAGAGATCCAGCGAGTGAGTCCTGTAACCCTTGAAACACCCACTTGAAACGCCCTCTGTGGACTGCTAGCTGAATGGCAATGGTGAATGCATCCATCAGATTGACAAAAAGACGGGGTGCCAATGGGTACCCTTTGTAGACACCCTGCTAAGGTTGGACAAACCACTGAAAGATTGCCTCTTATAAACATTGAAAAGGAAGATGCAGTGACCTATCTCTTTATCCGTGCAATCCAAACATCAATAAAGCCCCTCTTGCGTATCTCTAATCCACACAATCTAAGGACTTGGAGAAGTTCACCTTCCATAGTATTCCACCACCTGTCTTCTCTTCCAGTCAGCAATGATATCTTAGACCATAAACACCGTATATGTCATCGTCCTTCCATGTACGAACACTGTATGCAATTTGTTGACAATCAACTTGAATTAGCCATAAAGATTGCGGTTCAACCACACTTGATCCGGCACTGGAGATAAATTTAGTACGTTAGATGTATCGATGCTTACATGATAACTGGTCAAGGCCAAAGTATTATGCTCTTGATTAAGGAATGAAATAGCTTTGGAAAGGTACAAAATGAAAATCCAATGGTGGTTTTTTTTACAACGCATTAGTAATATGAAAAAATGACTTGGAGAAGTTCACTTTCCACAGCATTGCAACCGCCTGTCTTCTCTTTTAGTCAACCACAATCTCTGAGGCCATTAACACTGTATCAGTGATTGGAGGTAAATTTTAGAGGCCAGACGTGTTGATGCTTACATGGTAATTGGTCAAGGCCAAATTGTTATGAGGTCTCAATTAAGGAATGAAACAGCATTGGAAAAACTACAAATTGAAAGTTCAATATCGATTCTTTTACAATGTTCTATTAATATGAAAACAATGTCTAAACCTAAATGTCTACCCTTCTTTTTCTGTTGCACTTCATCATTTTTTCTCCTCTTTTCTTGATTTGCAAGTATCTCATGGAAATGGTAAAATATCAGATAGAAAAACATTTAATAAGCTTATTATCATTAAAACTGATCTGTAGACTGCAGAGCTTGCCATATGTACTAACTCGAGGCACTTCTGCACCTAATTTGTTTTTTTTGCAACTTGCATTTGAAGTGCAGATTATCTGAAAAAATAATACTTAATTGCTTTGCTGTTGATTAAATTATTGAGCATATAGTTGCACTAAATTTATTCTCCCTCAGGGATACTGCTGGGCAAGAAAGATTCAGGAGCTTAATCCCAAGCTATATCAGAGATTCATCTGTTGCAGTAATTGTTTTCGATGTCGCAAGTATGACAGTAATTTTTAATTAAAAGGAATTGGTTATCCAATCTTGTCTACGTCTTCCAGCCTTTGTAAGTTGGTGTTGTAAAAAAATCATTTGTGATTGTGGTTCTTGTGTTATTTGGAGGAATGCAGGGTTGGAAGGATTTATAAAGTTAATAATTATTACCAGAACTTCTTGTTCTAGACAAAATTGTTTAAAAACAATATGATATGCGCTATATTTTTTCTGGAATTTTGTGTTATGCTAAAAGACATGGTAGTTGCATTGCACGTTAGAAGAGCTATCATAGTTGGAGGCAGACAAAAATTGTGAAGAGCATCTTTTATTCTATTTCAGAATGAGCAAAGAGCACCTTTGTTAAGGTTTAATCTATTATGCATTCTTTCTCCAGGATATCACTTCTTTCTTTTTTTCCGGTTCTTTCTTTAAAGTATCCGACCATACAAAAAAAGGATAGCGTTTATAGGAGATTATTTGGAAAAAGTTAGCTTGCCAATAATAGAAATAGAATGATGAAGAGAAATTTACAGAAGGATGCAGAGGAAACCAATAGTTACGTTGTTTAGGTGTGAAAAGTTGGATAATCGGCCTTATTGGTGGGGTTAGGGAAGACTGGGAAATGGTGGGACGGAAGGCAACACCTATGCGCTCGGGCGGGCAGGCGATTAATCCTAGGATTACCCTAGATCTCTTTGGAGGCAACAACAATGGAACCATGTAGCTGATTGCGCTAACATGGAGACAAAACTTGGTTTGTTCTGTTTTTTACTGTCTTGAAATTTGGATTAGAATTATCTTCCACCCCTGCAAGTTATCTCTCGTTTCTGAATTTTGGCTTTACTACACCATACAAGTGCGCATTTCCATATTTTAGGACCAGCCGAGGCAAAATATTGTCACGGTGATATGAGAAACAATAACAACAACAACAACAAAGCCTTTTCCCACAATTAAGTAGGGTCCGCTACATGGATTCTTCGCCTCCGTTCAGATCTATCTTGGGTCAATCTCGGACTTATATCCAAAAAATAAGATCCCTTCGTATATTCTCTTTCCAACACTTCTTGGGCCGTCCTCGCCCTCTCTTAGCCGGCTCAACATCCCAACACTCGCATCTCCTAACCGGTGCATCAGTTGACCTTCTTTGCAAATGACCAAACCATCTTAAGCGGTTTTTTCGCATCTTATCCTCGATTGGAGCTACACCAACTTTCTTTCTGATTGCATCATATATATGAGAAACTATATATAAAATTTTCTATTGATCCATGGTTGACCAGGACATCATTGATTTTTAAAAATCTGACAGCAATCTAAATCCCATTCTAGACAGATTTAGATTCTACTCTTAAATTTATCTCTTAAGAGGTGCTTTTGTCACTTGTCTCCTTTCTGCTATCTCATAGGCAGACATCATAAATAGAAAGAATGGACTGTCTTTTAAACAACCTCCTAGCTTTATTCCTTATTAAGTGGGGTAGTTCTTTTGTTATTCTAACTAAATTCATCTTATAAGAATCCAGATGTTGTCAAAAGTAATTTAGATGTTTTAATTTTGACTTTCTTTTCCATCAGGTCGCCAATCTTTCTTAAACACATTGAAGTGGATTGAAGAAGTTCGCACGGAAAGAGGAAGTGATGTTATTATCGTCCTTGTTGGTAACAAAACTGATCTTGTAGATAAGAGGTAATGAATTCATCTGTTGATTCCATCACAAGCTTTTTTTATTCATCAATGCGAACATGAGGAATTTTGCATGGGCCTTTCTCATAATATATGTTCAGTATCCCATGGCAAGCTACCTGAGGGTCGACACTAACATTGTTTTAAATAAAATCACTGAATAACTCCATTCAGTTTGAATGAATGCTCTCTTTTTTATGCTAGATGTTATGTTTCATTCTTCTTATTTCAGACACATACATGCATTCACACACTTCACTCCTGCACTCACACTCACACATGTGTGCGCACACAGATAGAGTGAGAGAGAGAATGAGAGCCTTGTCAATGAATTAAAATTTGAGTTGAACCGTAAAAGCTCTGCTTAACATGTAGTTGACTTAAAACCTGCATGGCATGCGATCTTTTCAAAAAAGGCAAAAAGCGATACCTACCCTAGTCGCCGGGAAAGCTAGTGATACTAGTTTTTTTTGAAGCTAGCTAGTGATACTAGTTGCAAGGTCTCTTCTATGAAAGGAATTCATAGGTTTAACTTAAAAGAATAAACACCTACGTTTGCGGGTCCATTCAAAATTATTCAAGATGTTAGTAAGGTTGCATATAGACTTGCACTTCCTCCTCATCTTTTTGAAATACATGATGTCTTTCATCTATTAAATTTGAGGATATATATACCTAGATGCATGTATGCATACATACGAAACGATCAATATAATATGTGTTAGAAAATAGGAATGCGGAAGCGAAAATGATAAATAGAGCATGGACTAGAAATATAAACTTGGAACACAGAGATTTTAAGGAGCGGGATGAAACCACAAGAGAACGCCTCAAAGGACTGATGTGTTCATTGAACTTTCTCATCTTATACAGGGGGCAAGGGGCTTCTTATATAGCCCTCACTGAGTCTCCACATTCCACAACTGGTAGATGTGGGACTAAACAACTGGATGTGGTAAATGGATCATGGAGGGATCCATTGACCCATCTCCCACATAAGTGACACATATAACAAATACTCCAACACTCCCCCTCAAGCTGGAGCATGCAATGCTCTGCTTGGATAAACAGAAAGAAATCTCAACTCCCACTACATAACACTACAGACAATATCAACTCAACGTGCACAACTGTCGGCTGCTGTCGAGGACACTGCTTCTCATGCCGTGCAGGTAAGGAGCACGAATGGGCTGGAGTGTGAGTTAGACTAAGTCTCCTCGTCGCAGAGCATGTGCTCTGTACTGCGCCTGTTAGAGTCACTGCAACTGAAATGAGTATCCACATGGAGAACTCTGGTCCCACCACAACATGTGGACAACTGTTCCATCTTTGAAAGGGTTGAATAAAGAACATCGCTAATTATCCGTACGTAGATCTCTGAAGATGGGTCTCTCTCATAGAGACCTCGAAATGGGTTCTCTCTCGTAAAAACCTCGGAAGGATCTCGTACTGGAGTTTACGATCGCTTGAGAATGGAGTCTGAAAAAGTCTCCTCATCGGAGAACTAGGTCTATCCCATCTGACTTAAAGAATGGTACTCTACTCTGATTTCTCTATGAAACCACATGAAAACCCTAGCTCACATGACACAGGGAATGGGATCTCTACTCTGGACTCTCTATGGATCACATGAAAATCCTGGCCAAAAACAAAAAAGATGGGGATCACAAACAATGATGGCAAGCATGTGCACATCTGAAAAAGATCGCATACATGTGCGTGTTTGAACCTAAAGACTCGGAACCAATCTGACTTCGAGTCTGAATATCCGATCATCTGTAGAGTCTGGAAAAATCTGGTTGGCCTGGAAAAATCTGAATCTGACCTGGAATATGAATCATGACCGAAGAACTCTACATGATACTCCCCCTTTCTCCCATGTCAGAAAAATCAACATCGACCAAGTTGGGAAAAGACAATAAAGTGAGGAAAACCAAATAAGCTGTCACATTTTTTCCCAACTTTTCTCAATCAAATTTTTTAAAAGCATTTTTTCAGTTATTTCATCTTTTTTTTAAATAGCCGTCATTCATTTTTTCAATAAGCTGTTCACATTTTTTCCGGCTTTCCTCTCTCTTTTCCACTTACGTTTTTTTTGTATGCAACCTTTTTTTCCAACAAAAACTCAAGTCCCAATTGAGTCCATGTGTAGCATCTCCCTTTTTTCTTAATAACTTCACATGCCCAATTGGCTGAAAATCCAGCAGAGATTTTTTTTAAATAAAGGGGCCATCGAGCCCTCTCCCTTCCTGTACGCGACTAGGGTTCCCACGATTGGGAATCCACCGCCGCCAAAACACATGGGGCTCCTGAGAGGGGCTCTGCACCGCCATGTGGATCGGGAATGCTAGAGATGAAGATCGGGGACACTAGGGCGCCACCAGGAGGCGAGTTGCATGTGAGAACCTCGCCTGGAGATAGGGCGTGAGGGAGATACGCGCTTGGAGCAGCCGCCTTGCGTGAGAAACTGGAGCTTCCTCGCTCGCGCGGAGGTGTGGCGAAACGTCGCCTGGACGTGAGGAGGAAGGAAGATGGTGCTGCCTGCGCCTGCTTTTGTTGCTGGAGATGCTCTTCCGCCTAGAAGGGTTCTCGGAGGATGAGATGGGGCTTCATCGGCTGTTAAAGGGGATGCACACGATGGAGGATCCGCGCGAGGTGCTGGAGATGTTTTCGCGCTGCCTGAAGTTTTTTTTCTTCGTGTGGAACTGGAGCATCGCGCAATGGAACCACTCCTGTTCTTTGCCTGGTGGTTTCACCACATGGAAATCCGAGGCACCTCCTCCTTCGAGAGCTTCTTGAGGAAAGCAAATCAAGGCTTGAATATTTTCAGAAGGATGTCGATTGCCAGAATTTTGGCATGGATGCGATGGAGTTCATGCATTAGAGTGCGTCACCCCTTTTTTGTAGTCGTTGGGTCTTGCCTTCGAGAATAAGGACCCCTCTCCTCCGTGCAAAAATTAAGGCTTCAGAACTTTACATCGTTTATGGTGAAATTTTCAGAACACCGTCCAGAACTAGGATTCTAGGAATCGTAGTTTTCCTTCAAACTTGACGATGTCAATTTTCAGAATTTGGAATAAGATGCGAACAAAATTAAGCTTTTGTGAAACCCTAACAAATCTCGAGTATAAACATAAAGATGAACTTTGAGAACAAATCACCTAAATCGAATCTCGAACTAATGATGAAAATAACTCCTTGAGAATCGAAATCGCTCTGATACCATGTTAGAAAATAGGAATGCGGAAGTGAATGATAAACAGAGCATGAACTAGAAATATAAGCTTGGAACGCGAAGATTTTACATGGAACCCTACTCCCTAAGGAGCGGGATGCAACCACGTGATAATGCCTCAAATGGCTGATGTGTTCAATGAACTTTCTCATCTGATACAGGGGGTAAGGGGCTTCTTATATAGCCCTTACTGAGTCTCTACATCCCACAACTAGCAGATGCGGGACTAACAACTGGACCTGGTAAATGGATCCTGGAGGGATCCATTTACCCATCTCCCACATAAGTGACACATATAATAAATACTCCAACAATACATATTGGTTTAGAACTCTTATATCATTTTCTTATTATTAGTAATCATTTTCACAAAAAAGTAAAGCTTAAATTAATACGAAATGATCATTAGTAAGAATAGAAAAGACCAAGGCCTTAAATGTTGGATTTCGACTTCGTTTCAATGACCGACCGAAATGAAATTTTGGTCATTTTGGTCGTTTTGTGAACTAGGGCCCCCAAATTTCGACCGATATAGGCCATTCAGCCTAATTTTGGTCTCCCACCGAAACCGAAATTTGATCGAAATCCGATATTAATTATTCCATATTAATTTAAGATTTTTTTATGAAAATGATTGCTAGTATCAAGAAGGTGTATAACATTTGTAAATCAATAGTATTGTACTCAAAATGATTTAAAAAAAATTAGTAAAAATGAGTGTCTTCATTACAATCCTAATGGGCTCATGGCTCATTGGATAACTTCCCTATATATATATATATCCATATCCACATCCATGTTAAGCCTTTTGCGAGACATTTTCTCCAAAGAGTGTGCCATTCTTGCTTAAGTAGATGTTCGACAGAGGAACAAGGGAAAATGATAAGGAGGAATAATAAGGGATAAGATACTGTTTCTGTTTGGTTGGAGGGAGAGGATAAGGTGGAATAAGGAGGCATAGGTAGTGGGTATTTCCTATTCTCTGTTCTGCAGCAGGGAGAGGATAATGGGAGATAAGGGGATTATGTTAGATAAGATTGTTAGATAAGTGGTAGTTATTTGCATTTTTTGGCCGGAGAGGCCTATGATGGAGGGGTAGTGATGGAAACCTTATTCCTCATTTTGACAAGTTGACCAAAACATTGACCGTCTATGGAGGAAGTCCCTCCTTATTCCTCAAACGACTGGCCCCTAAGGTTGTTGTTACTTGTTAGTGAGGTTTAAGTCAAGATAGGTTGGATGATGGAAATTGACCCGTCCACATGTCATCTCAATATCAAAGTAAAGAACAATACCCGAATAGCAACGAAGCCACCATATCTTAGTCTTCAAAACTTGTTTGATAGGAATTCACCTAGATTCATGAAAGTTCTTCGCAACATATAAATTACATAATAAAATTAGAGGTAACCACTAGCTTCCATCACCGTAAAAAATCACTATGTATTATTCTAT
Source organism: Ottelia alismoides (assembly GCA_037367405.1). NCBI lineage: Eukaryota > Viridiplantae > Streptophyta > Magnoliopsida > Alismatales > Hydrocharitaceae > Ottelia > Ottelia alismoides. Next base: position 458,332 of record JAZKJV010000502.1, read on the forward strand.
CTCCCCTTGAGAATGGATCCGAACAATAAACACAAGCAGAAATGTTTAAGAGAATAAAACACACAAATACACAACTGTAAAAAGCAAGGTTACAAAAGCGGTAATCGGTACTCGGTCGGCGGGGTCACTGACTAAAGATTAATCGACAGTAGGGTGACTAATCGGATTTATTCGGCCATTAATAGATTTTTGAATTTTTTTATTAAATATATAAATCAATTTTTATACACATATTCTTATATATTTACATTGATTTGTACATTTTCTATATTATCATAATAAAAAGAAAGGAGTAATTGTCTTTAAATATACCATTAAGCATGTTAGAATAAGTCTGCTTTTAAAAAATTCGAAAAACTAAAACAATTAAACAATCTCTATGTAAAAGTCGATCGACTAGGCCTTTTAGTCGGCCCGATTAGTCGGGTTGACCGACTAATGACTGACTAGGCCTAGTCGAGTCGGTTACCCCACCTACTCGACTAGTCGTGCCGACTAATCGGCCTAGTCGGTCGACTTTTACAACATTGGTAAAAAGCATGAGAAGTTGCAAGTACAATGTGACCATTTGAATTCATTGAATGTGACCATTTGAATTTATTGAATGTGCTTATCTTTTAAGTTGAGATTTATGCAATTTTCTTGGTAGAACTTAGTTGCATGAGAGTTCATAGCATGATTTGATAATGGACTTATGTTTGATGACTAACAATCTATAAATGGAGTTTTAGACTTCAATTCACCAAATTTTGTCAATTACAATCAATTTATAATTCGTGTAATATTTGTGATTATACACTAACTCTTTCTCCATTTTGCACTTGTGGCCTTTCACGCCACAGTCTTGACCAACATAGGGTCATCTAATCCGCTTTAGTTAGCATAGGTTTTAAAGATTGGATAGTGCCCCTCCCCCTTAGAGCACATAGGGCAGACTGATTGGTGGTTGGGAGGTCGTATGATCGTGTATAGTAGGGCAATTAAGGATGTGTATGGTGGAGTACATAGCAAGGGAGCTGGTAGAAGAAGCATTTTAAGGAAAGGACTGAAGGATGCTGGTGGAAGAGGGAGGTTGGATCAAGGGAGGATTAAGGACATCTGGGAATGTATTTGTAGAGGGGGCCAAAGCATTGGTGACAAATGGAAGGTGGGCAGATGATTTATATATAGAGGGATGTGGAGGTTGGGTTACGGGATGAAAATGCAATGGATTACAAGGAAATGCATGTAATCGTGAATAATACATGGTTTGTAGTATATGGATAAATTTAGGTGGCATGCATATACAACCCCTTTCTAAATATAGTTCCCACATTTTTTTGTGTTTGCCCCTCACTTCAGAGAGAGAAAGATGCTTGTTTTTTGTCTCTTGAGAAATTGGTAAGTACACTTTGTTTTTTTCTATGTTCTTTCGTTATTTCTTTGAGTTCCACATCGCTTTTGTGCAATTTTGGCCACCATTCCTCTTATACGAGGAGTAGGACTATAATAATAATAAAAGAATTTATTTTCCTAATATGGTAGCAAAGCATAGATTCTGGATCATGGTCAGATACTCTACCTAAGTAGCCTTCGTCCCCTTTATAAAACATAACCCTATCCTGTTGTTATCTATCTTACCTTCCCTACTGTTAGCATCTAGTACCACTAGGTTCGAGTGCCACCATCGTTGTTGTCTCCAAGCCAATGTGCCACCACCACTTTGCCCATGCAAATCTATAGAGGCCACCTCCATCCTACGTGACATTGTGTGAGCATGCTTCCCTAGCTCCTAACCTCATGGGTTCTTCTCATCGGAGTTGTGTAGAGTTTGGTGATTGTTGCGTATGCATGTGCCCTTGTAGTTTTGTATAGCCCATTTATGGTCTTCTGTTTCATAGTTATCAACTAATGTATTAAGATGTCCATCCAAGTTTTTGGTCATTTTGCATGGTCTTCATCTATGGCTTTATGTATGATGAATTTTGGTGGTTTGTTAGCTAGAAACCACCATTGGAGAAATGAAGAACCCCTTCAATGATGAGTTTTGGTGGTTTGTTAGTTATAAACCACCATTGGAGAAATGAAGAACCCCTTCAATGTCAGTTGTTAAGTTCATTGGATGAACAATGATTTGTGGGTACATAACTTCCTTGACTTAGTCGTAGGCACTGTTGTAAAAGTCGGCCGACTAGTCGAGTGGGGTGGGTGGGTGTGTGGGGGGGGGGACTAGGCCTAGTCGGCGATTAGTCGGTCAACCCAACTAATCGGGCGACTTTTACATAGAGATTTTTAATTTTTCGATTTTTTAAAAAGCAAACTTATTTTAATATGCTTAATGTTATATTTAAAGATAATTACTTCTTTTATTTCATTGTGATAGTATAGAAAATGTACAAATCAATGTAAATATATAAGTATGTGTATAAAAATAGATTTATATATTTAAAATAATTTAAAAAATTCAAAACTGACTAATGATCGACTAAATCCGATTAGTCGCCCGACTGCGATTAATCTTTAGTCAGTGACCCTGTTGACCGAGTACCGACTACCACTTTCTGCAACCTTGGTCAAAGCCCAAACGTGAAGAGAAGACAGGCTAGCAGCTGCTCCCCGCATCACCGGAAAGGATGCTAGTTCTTTGGGACAGAGAGAAGATGATCACATAGGTCCTCATAGGAGACATGATAAGGAATGCATCTTAAAGGAGGAAAAGCCCAAGGATGCTTATCTATTGTAGGCGAAGTAATATGCTTGTGAATTGATGAATTAGATCCACTCTCCTTCCCATGATAGCCAATAAGGTGTTACACCATCTCAACTAAAAGGATGAGTGTCTGAGGAATAACGTATATGTTACTAGGATTACTACGCAGATCCTGGAATTAGACCATCTTTGCCACAAGAGTTTCCCAGAGTCATCGACGTAATCGTGGGGTATGAACGCAACCCAAGAAGATGTGGATCTATGACTTGTAGACTAGGTCTACGAGACAATACACATGTTGTGGCAAGCTCGATCACATAAGGGCACTTGTTAGCATAAGCATGTCTGGCTTGCTTTTGCATGTCAAGCTACTAGTGCTGGATCCAACTAGGCTTCCCATATATTCACTTCAAGTATGATAAGTTGATTGCTAGACTTAACCGGTTTACTTAAACTCTCAAGACCTGCATCATCTTTTACATCCATCATTGTGGATATTGCTATGTTTGCCATTGTTCGGGTAATGTCTATGATGAACATGTTGATTGATTATGTTGTATTCTACCATTTTTGTACGAAGAGGGTGGGAGTGCGAGTGGGAATGGCTCGATTGGGAAGAAGGCTATCGAGCCTGATGATCGAAGGGTCATCGTCGTAGCAGAGGGGAGTGGGGAGGTCTGTGGGGATGTGGAGATGGAGGACCTGGGGTAGAGGGCCCTTGGATCATGTTGAAGGTCAAGAGTTAGCCGTCGAAGGCTATCAGAGCAACGGAGCCATGGTGTTATCACTGTGGAGCCGCTGACACCTGTCAAAGGCTTGTGCGTAGTCTGAGCAGCTATGTTTTCGTTGGGTCCGTCTGAGGCACCGACGGAGGGAATGTTTGATGAGGGGGTCGTGGTCGAGGGAGTTGGCTCTGTCGAAGAGCATCGCTACTGCGGTGTTGGACCCACAATTGAAGCTTTTGATCGATGCGGACTTCAGCTCTCTACTGCTGCGATTAACAAACGTAGGGCATATGAAGGGGATGGTGGCATAGAGGTGATGAGAAGAATCCAGGAGAGGGTATTAGTTGCGAGGCAAGTCAACACATGCATCAACACTATTTGGGCTTTATGGAGGAACGTTTTGCACGAGGGACCTGTCGGCGGAGGGAGTGAAGGAGGTGATTGCGGGAGCGTTGGAAGGCGGCTTGTCACCCGAATCGAGAGTGATGATCATGTGGCGGAGACCTCGCTTCTTGGACAGAGGCTTGAGGGACGAAGCTTTATGTGGCTAGAGTTCCATTGAGGCGTAGAAAGGAAGAGGTGCTGCAAGAGGTGTTGGTTCATGTTGGTGAAGTGGTGGAGATATGCAGCTTCGGTATGCGACCGGACGAGGGTTCGAAGGTGGTGCTGGCAATGCAGGGAACATGTCCTCAAACTCCCTTGCGTGCATCACTGAGGATCGATAGGAGGTCGGTGACATTATGTCTAGTTGCCATGGATAATTTGGGAGCACCAATGAAGACTCCGGTTGCCGTCGTGGAGGTTGGTAGATCGAAAATCATGGCGGGAAGCTCAAGGGTTATCGAACTCAAGGAATGCGAAGCCCAACGATCTTTTTCGGGAAACCCTAGAGTCGCTAACGACTTCTTGCATGCGGCTACTTGTGACGATTCTCATTCGATTTTGGGCTCGAGTAATTCGGGAAACTCGAGTATAATCTGATTAAATGCGTTCACGGGCTCTCCGGTCTCGGAACCTAATAAGCGATATTTTGGTTCCCTCATCCAGATGTGGCGGTACGATTTTGTGCAGTGCTTTGCTCGGATAAGGTGGTGGTTTCGGGTGGAGATTTCGATTTGATTCTCCATGTATCAAATCTTGGTCTAGATTCGAATAGGGCATCTGTGGCCCCTATTCCTTTGGGGATTCAACAACAGGGATGCGAAGACACCCCATAGGTCTCGTTCGAACTTCTCAGGGATGCGGGCTCATCGGAGCACATGGTAGCGAGCCCCCTCAACAGAATATCGGGCAACAGACTTCATGGGGTTGTTGGCACTCTGGAGCATTTGCCTGCATGCCCCGTGACTTCTGGAGGTGTTGCTGGTGGATGCTAGGCAACGAGGGTTTCTTGTTGCGGCGAAGGTAGCATAACAAAGGGCTTCAACTCCTTTCAGAGGTGGTTGGCAGCACCACCGCGCTGAGCGACGTCTAGGTGTGGTCTCGAGCGCAGGTTCCCATCGCAATAGATATGGAATGGTCGACTCTTAAGGGTCTAGAATACGATGTGAAGAGACCTCAATTGACATTTTCATGAAAGCATCATCGAGCGAGCGTTGGACTGGGAGACGAGGGCGCTTGAGCACGAGCATGAAGTGGAAGTCTTTAAAGGGTATGAAGTTGGGGGTGAAAGAATGGAGGGGCTAGTTGATATTCAAGAAGGGGTCGAAGGGGGTGCGACTCAAGAAAATAATGCAGTTCCTGTGGAGAAGAGTTCGGCTAACAGTATGACGATGGGCTCCGGAGAGGTTGATGCAGTGAGGACAGAAGTGGACGACATGGAGAGGTTGTTCGAGATGGTGGTTGCCCTGAGGATGGGTGTTCAGGTGGCGGGGCCCCCCCTCAATTTCCCAATGAAGTTTTTTTCTTAGGATGCGTGAGGCCTGTGCCGACTAGAGAAGCAGTTGACAGTTGGGTTTATGTTGGCTTCATGGAAGATTGATGTGGCTTATTTGCATGAGACTAAGATTGGGTCATGGGATTCAATGAGATGGTGTTTCTCCTTCGATCCTCTCTTAATGAATTCATATCGGTGCTGGCAAATGGAAGCTCATTGGGAATTGTTGTTGCTTGGAATGATAGCCTTTTTGACCTAGTTGATGAAGCAGTCCCTACTCATTTGATTCCTGTGATTTTGGATGAGCAAGACTAATTAGTCTTGCTTTGTGGTTATATTGGTGTACGGCATTGGGAGGGCATCTCCAAATAATGGTTCCGTGGGATACACTACGAAAGATTAGGGCCGAGTTTCTGGAGATGGCTTGACTTGTGGGTGGTGACTTTAGTGTCACGCTTTATGCGAAGGATAGGTCGGGTAGGAGAGGTGCATAGGATCTTGGATATGGTTTGTCTGGTGAAGTGGTGGAGGAGCTTGCTCTGGAGGTTTTGGACGCAACAAATTGCAGCTATACATGGATGTGTTCGTCGTCTCGGTCGAGGATTGATCAGTTTCTTCTATTTGTTGAGGCCTTGGAGATGTTCATCTTGGCTATAGTTTCCCCTCTTCCTAAATCAAGATCAGAGCACACACCGTTGTATCTTGACTCGTACAATGGTAGAAGGCTGTCGTCTTATTTCAGATTTGCATGATGTTGGATGTTGAAAGAGAGGGCCTTTGAGATATGATGACGGCTTTTTGGTCAGAATTGGAGGTGGAGGGTCTAGCTACGGTGATGTTTGCATTGAAGCTGGAGGCACTGCGGTGTAGACTGTCGGTGTTCAAGAGGGATTCACGCTCTGAGCGAGAACTGAGGATGACTCATGCGCATGATGAATTGGTGAGACTGGACTTATCGGAAGATGATAGGGAGTTGGATGAGGAGGAACTCATGGGCCGTCATGTGGTTCAGAAGATCATAGATGAGGATATGAAGCGAGAGTGTGAGTGGAGACAGAGGTTGCGACAGAAGCGGTTGAAGGAGGGAGATGCAAATACCAAATTCTTCCTACGGTGGCGAACTGGTTGAGGGAGGATGAACTTGGTTCATTTCGTGGTGGTTGGGGGAGGGGCGCCTTTTACATTGCAAGTTATAGTGGTTGGGATTGGGGGTGAACCATGTCTTTAATCCTGATGCAGAATTGTTGATAAGATCGTTTGGGATGTTGGAGGTTTGTGAGGCTATTTTGCACGGAATGTGGATGGCTTCTCTGTTTTTTCCTTTAGGGAATTTTGGGATCTGGTGGTTGAGGAGGTGATGGGAATGATTGGAGAATTTGTTGAGGGGAATTATTGCTTTGATCAGATCAATTGAGTTTTTATTTTTTTGCTCCCTAAGAAGGTTGTTGCAGTAAGAATTAAGACTACAAATCGATTGCATTATCCAATGCGATTTACTTAACTGCGGCTAAATTGTTGGCCAACCGGTTGAGGGGTGTGGCGAACAAAATCGTCTCGCAGGCTCAGAGTGGAGTCAATGTGGTTCTTGCTTCTGAAATTTAGTGGAATAACCCATGAGGAAGACAAAAGGCGTGTTGTGGAAGGTGGACTTCTTGATGGCCTATGATTATGGATTGGCGCTTTATATGATCTTCTTTGTACATGTATGGATTTCCTGATAGATGAATCTCTTGGATGAAGATGTGTATCACGACCATTTCCCGTGCCGTTCTTATGAAGGGGCAACCGAAGGGGTTTTTTTTCAGTCGTGACACGGTGTTCGCCATGGTTGTCCTATGACGCCGCTTCTTTTTATTCTTGTGAGTGATGCCTTGACGATCATGATTGATCGAGTCGTCGCAAAGGGCTTTGCAGTGACTCTTTGAAGGAGGAGATTTCTGTCCTCATTCTTTAGTACATGGATGACACGATACTTTTCGTGAAGGGTGGCACCGACAATTGCAGAGGCCTATCTGTGGTTCTGGATATCTTCAGAGCGGTGTCTGGGTTGAGACTAAATAGAGAGAAATTATAGTTCGTTCCTTTTCGCTTGGTGGATACAAAGATTAATTTGTATGATGGGTGGCTACGATCGTCGTGCAGGGATTTGCCACTACGCTACCTTAGGCGTGCCTCTGGTGGTTGGGTGGATGCACGCTGCATATTGGCTGCCAGTGATGAGAAGTTGGAGCAGAAGCTGGCGTTGTGGAAGTTTTTTTGCTTGTTTTGGGGTGGTAGATTGGTGTTATTGCGTTTGGTTCTGTGTGCGATACATATTTTTTTCCCATATCCTCTAGACTGGTGCCTGTGGAGTACGGAAGAGGCTTGAGACCATCATGCGACATTTCTTCTGGTCATCATTTGGGCGGGCTATTGGGCTACCTCTGGTGGATTGGGAGGATGGTGTCGTATTCGAAAGAGGATGGAGGCCTCGGGGTGCGTAACTTGGAGGAGATGAATAAGGTCTTACTTAGCAGATTGGTCACTCATATTTGGAGTGACTGCAATAGTTTGGTTTGTGGTTTGTTTCAGAGGATCTACGATGAGGTCTCTTTCATTTTTCGTGCTTGGATGGGCGTTGGACTTTCCTTCCTTGGCCCCGGGGATCTGGATTTTGCACCTTCGTATTTCTGGAGAGGCATTTGCTGTGTCGCACATGAGTTCCATGTTGGTGGTGACGAAATTGGATTTGATTCTGTGTGAGGGTGGGGGTTGGACATGAGGTTCCCGTGGCTTAAGGCGTTGGCGGAGCACCCATGTTGCTCTGTGGCGGAGATCTGGGATGTGTATTCTTTTTTTCCGCAGTTTAGATCTAAACTTTCATATCAATGACTGGAGGGGCTTATGGTCCTGTTGGAGGAGCTTGATGAGGTGGCCTTTCCCACAGATGGTCGTAATCACTGGATCTGGCGTGATGGTTCCTTTTCGGTGGGGAAGGCGTACAAGGCGCTGAAGGGCCCCTTGGTTTCTGACCTGGGAGGGTATGCAGCGGACCACATGCATATATGGACGTGGAATGTTCCAACTCGTGTGAAGGTCTTCTTGTATATCTTTCAGAGGGGAAGATTGTTGAACAAGGAAGATTTACACGGTTGAGGATTCTGTATGCTCTGGATGTTCGGTGGATGTCGAGAAGGATGATCACCTTTTCTTCACTTGTGGGAGCTCTATGGAGATCTTGAGATATTTTGGGGATCACGAAGTGTGTTCGGACAATGTTGCTAGCTTCTTGAGCTCTATTAGGGCGGGTTGGATTGGTACGGAAAAGAAAAGGTCGATGTGTGTGGCAATGATATGGGCACTTTGGTTGGCTATAAATGTGGTAGTGTTTCGCCATGATTACTTCAATGCTGAAAATATCGTGGCACATGCTAATGCGATGGCTGGGGGTTGGAACATGTAACGTGTAACCTTTTTTTCCGTATTTATTCACACTTGTAATAAGCTTGTAATAATTTTTGGTGATAAATGATGAAGTTTTTGGGCACCCACCTATAAGGTGGAGGCCCCTTTTCCCTTCAAAAATATTTTTTGTGCCGATGCACATTCATTTACCAGGTTTCCGTTTGTTCGCGAGGGACATTCATTTAGACTCATTGATTGATATTCTTCTGTTACTTGTCAGGGGGGGATATAGCTTTCTCCACATCTCAGACTTCTTCGAGGGCTTTTAGCTCATGTGAGGTTTTTGATTATGTATCTCTTATTTTAAGATGTACTAATGAGCTGGTAAATAGATATGGCCGTGAAGAGAGGAATATCTGTCACATCTTGCAGTCTCCCCATGATAGTCATGTCACCATTGCTTATCATACTACATCCATTTTTGCGTGGCAATTTCGTTTGCTCACCTTTTTCTCTTTAGAAGTTCAGATGGTTTCTTCTGTATTTATCCCCTTGCGGGTCTTCTTGCCAATATAAAAAATGGCGAAGCCTTCTCCCACTATAACTAGGGTCGGCTACATGGATTCTTGCTCAATCTCATGTTGAAAGATTCAACTATTTTTTATGCTGGATGTCGACTACCTAACACAACCCTCACAAAGGGGGGATTTGAACCATGATCTTTTAGGTGGTAGGCACACTGCACTACCACCATACCATCTAAGTGGGTCTTCTTGCCAACTTGAGAAGCATTATTATAGCTCCCTCCTAAATCGTGAAGTCGTTGATTTGAAGTTTGTTTGAGCCTTTTCATTTATGTTCACCTGGGAAATAATCAATAATGAATATGTAATAATAAATAATGGGGTTTGTTCCTATTCATTTTCTATTGTGTTGGTGGGATAAAGGTGGAATAAGTGAGCTTATTTCTATTACTTGTTTGTTTGTTCTTGAGAATGTGGAGTAAGTGTAGCTATTGTGCAATAATGGGTAGTTATTATGGAAGAGGTTGTATGAATGAGGAATAGAAGGTAGCCATTGTTTAATGGAAAGGGGAGTAGCTATCCCAGGAATTGTTGTGGAATAAGGAGAATTGCTATTCCAAGTATTTTAAAAAATCAGGATAAGGGGAGAAAATCCGGGTTATCTTTTCTTATTTCCCAAAAGAACGGGCCAATAAATGTTTAGGGTTCTACTCGTGTTCTCAATCATTAGGGACATTGTTCTTTTTAATCTTCGTTGATGATTTTTCCCGTAATTCTTTGGTTTTTATTTTGAAAGCCAGTTGAAGAGAGAGATGTTTTGCAGACCTTTATTAAAGGTAGGGATTTTATCACTTGTGCCCCTCCGAGATATCACAATATCCGTTATGCCCCTATCTTTTTGGTAATATCAGTTGTGCCCCTCACTTCTTTCTCCATCATCAGTTGTGCCCTTCCGTCAGATTGACCGTCAAAAAATTAAAATAACCATAGTTTACTCAGAACATGGCGTGGTTAAAAGGGGTATTATGGTCAGAATAAAATCAAATGAGGAGGAGGGTTTGGGAGGAGGTGCGAGGCTGCGGAGGAGGTGCGGGTTGGCGGCAGGGGCTGGGGGAGGTGCGGGGGCCGGAGGAGGCTGCTGGGCTCCTGGTGGGGCCGCGGGAGGCGTGGCAAGGGAGTAGGGACCGGGGCCAGAGGCGTGCGGGCGGCGCTGGCGGCTGAGGGCCGCGCGCAACTATGGGGAGCAGACACGACAACAGGCGGGAGAGCGGGAGGACGGCTCCGACCACGTGCGGAGGCCGGCGCAGAGGGGCGAGGACGGGCTGGTTCTCCAGTATCCCCACGTCCTCGACCGTGTCGATGAGCTGATCCATGAACACGGCGTACACGGTGAACTGGCTTCCCGCGCTCGGGCAGCATTGCTCAAAAGCGATCAGGTTACGGAATTACGCGATTGTATTCTGCTGTATAGGTAGTAACAACATCTCGAGCGTCCGTCCACGAAGGACACGTTCAAGTAGCATGGATCAACCTTCCTCTTGAATTCGACACCGGATTGTCGGAGATTTTTCGCGCAAGGGAACGCCCTCGCTGCTTTCGCGCCCCTCTCAGAGGAACGGTGACGTGGGAGCTTGCACATGAACAACAAGGACAGGAGATAGTAGAAGACGGTAGCCACAGGCTCGGAAAGACGCCGCAACGTATTGTTCTTGCAGCTGGAGCGAACTTGATCCTACCTGTCGCGTTGGAAGAACCTCAGTTGGCACGAGTGATTCAAGTGGAGGAGATGGTGTATCAGGGTCGGAATTTCGGAGCTCGGCCAGTCCTTCACCTTGTCCTTGCCGATGTAATGGAGAGCTAGATCCAACAGACTGATGTCGATATCATCTGGGAAAGGGATGCGCTAGTTGTCGTAGAGGATCTCCAGGACGAAGAAAGGGATCTGGTTCTCGAGCAGAAGCAGATCGTTCCTCAACAGCGACAGGTTCCACTTGACGTCCTTCCACGGGGAGCCCACGCTTCCCACGGCGCGTTTGACCAGGAATTCGAGGATGAAGCAACCGTCGAGGGCGAGCATCTCCAGTTCTCATCCCAGGTCAGATTTATGTTGACGGAGTAGCGACTGCGCACTTCCCTCTCTAGGTTCCAGAGCGCCTCCGTGTACCTGCTGACGGTGTTGGTCTCGGGGCTCCTGGAGATGAGCGCGTCGAGGTACTTCCATTTGAGGGTCTGCATGTGCATGAGCTCCGGCCTCCGGTGGTGCAGGGGGCCTATGGACAACAGCTTGGGGTCGTAGGAATCCTGGCCTTCCTGGCGGAGGTTCTTGTGAACCTTGTAGATGGTTGGAGGAGGAGGAAGAGGATGGGGGAAGAGGAGGAAGAAGAAGAGGATGAGGAAGAGGGAGTCAAAATGACCACTAAACCCTTTTTTTTAAATTAATTCCGCTTATGTCCTCAAAGTTAACGTCCGTTTGCACTGTGGATGGACGGCAACTAACCCAAGGAGCACAACTGATAAAACGACAAGAAGTGAGGGGCACAACTGATATTACCAAAAAGATAGGGGCATAACTGATATTGCGATATCTCGGAGGGGCACAAGTGATAAAATCCCTTAAAGGTATAAAGGGATTTTTTTTGATTCCACTAAAAATGTACGTTCTGAGTTTTGTATTGCTTCTTCGCACACCTTTTGTCCTTGGATTGGAATCATCCATTAAACTTGTGTCCATATACCTTCTTAGTAGAATGGAGTATTTGAGAGGAAATATGTTACATTCCTGATGTTGGCTGCACACTCATTGTAGGTTAGTAATGCTCTCCTGTGGCTTGCTGAGGAGATTCAATTATGACTTCTTGCTGTCTTATCAATTGCATGCCCTTCTCTATTATCCAGGAGCATACTCCTTGTTCCATTCTTTTTCCTGACAAAAAAAATCCTTTTTTGGTTCCTCCGCATGCTTTTGGGTTGGGATCAGGACAATTTGGCACCCGTGACCATCAATTTTTTTTCTTGGATGTTTTAGAACTCAGATGGGCTATAGATTCTTTGATGTTACTCGTCGACGCTACATCGTGTCTACCATTTCCTTCTTCGAGTCTTTTGTGTATTTTTTTACTTTTGTCTACAGGATCTTAGGTTTTAGGCATGTGAGTCTGGTGGGGGCATTTCTTTTCCTCTTCATGTTTTAGAGGACACATTGACATAGGTAGACCAGGAGAGAGATGCATCCCTCTTCCAATCCAACATCTGATATATCCACTGGGTTAAATTCCCTACAAATGATGTCGCGCATTTAGATACTGATGATGTTTTGGATAGTGGTGACTTTTTTGGTGATGTAGATCATGTTTCAGATCTAGATCATCCCATTGCCTTGAGAAATGGTTATAAGGCATGCTCTCATCATGCCTTCACAGGATGTCGCACTTGAGCATCTACCTTGAATGCGCAGATAGTTACTGCTACCCATTTTACCATACATTTCAGGAAGCCTCCGTGATACATAGTGGTGGGAGGCTATGTAAAGAGAGATGAATGCTTTGATTTCCAAGTAGTAGATATGCAAACAAAATATGTACTACATGATTATTGATTCAATGCTTTTTTTAGAGGTAGTCTTGATACTTGGCAAAGCCAAAAATCGAACGTGTTTGCTTGTTTAAGCGCAAAAAATATTAGGACTTGGGCATGAGATCATAGGATCCATATATATGCAATGTGATAGTTGATAAATATGTGATTTATCATCATATTTATTTATTATCCCTCTAACTTAAACAAATCGATAAAAGGAAAAGCTAATTCACTAACTTTTACATTTAACCTCATGTACATAACCAACCCTAATTATTGTATATAAATTATTCTATTAATGTGTTTTTATTTTCTGTATATCCTAGATATTAAAAATAACATAAAAATTAGATAAATATTGTACATATTTCTTTTAACATTAATCACAAATTAAAAATGCAAAAAATCACAAAAGGAATTAAAAAAAGTGTTTTTAATTATTTAAAAATACTTACAAAAACATACCTATATATATGACCTATTTTGACTTTGTGTTAAAGATGAAACTTGTAGATCTTAAAAAGATTTACAACTTTCATGTTCAACACCTTTTTATTTATAGCTTCTAATTGTTTTATTTTTATTTTACTAACATTTTCCTTTTTCATTTAATTCTTATTGGGTCGCGTGACTCTCTATGGAGCAGCCACGTGGCTGGTTCTTCTGTACACTCCGGCCATTCCTCCATCGTCGGATCCACTTGATGGATTCGACCCTAGCCTCCCAATCACGTCGCGCCCACAACCATTGGATCAAGAGATCCAACGGCTCCATTGTCTCCCACCTCCAACGCCTCTTCTCTCTCACATGATCGCTTCACCAATCACCTGCCTTCAACCATTTCTTCCAACCGCTTCAAGCACACTCCTCGATAATTGACCAATCTACGACACAACCCCAACCACCCTCATTCTCACCCTTGACCTATCTCCCACACTCCAGCCTCTGGTCTAGGAACGACGATTGAAGACCCTTCGACAACCACATGGGAACCAACCCTTTCCTCTTCAAATACTCTATCCTCACCGCCTGCGCCGTCTGTCCACCCTTCGTGAGAAGCTTACACCCTAGCCTCCTTCCACTCCCCGTGACATTGGGAGGTGGAATCGAAGTGCGAGCATGGGCCCAAGCCTCTGGTGAGACCCATGGTCTCATACCATGCTACTGTCGCCCTCGGCTATTTGAGCTGCTCCCCTTAGCTGAGAGGGTCCTATAACGATCGAAGCTTCACTTGAAGCTCAACCCAAGCCATAACATTCATCCCTGCATCTTCTTCATGAACAAGTTAGTCAGGTTTGTGTTTTTGTTTTGATTTCTTCGATTTTTCGTAGCTGGTAGAAGCACCTTCACCTTGATCCGACCATCTCTTGACCTTCACCAATGATCCTCGATCCTCGTGAGAGATCCATCACACCTTTCTCCTTCCTCCATACCTTGAATCACCTCACCCCCCTTTCCTCGGCCAACACAACGGAGGAACCCGTAGGACCTCCACCTTCTTCGTCCCTCCATGCTCTCGTTCCACGCATTTCACGCATGCAAGCACTTTGCACCCTTCAGCTTTGCGCACTCTAACATTTGCAGGTCACCTCTTCTTCAATGGTTAGAGATCTCAAGATGACACCGTTCTAGAGCCAAAGCTCCGACAAAGTTTGTCATCTACACTATTTATGCAGCCTTGGCATATCTTCGATCCATCAGGACCTTCGCGTGCATATCGAGAAGGTGAATGGAGGTTCAGAGAGGCATCATGAGCGCATATGAGGAAACGAGCTCTCGGCGGAGCCCAACCAAGCTCAACCTTGCACGACAGAGTAGTCATCTGGGACGGGGTACATGTACCGTCCGATCCTATGATCTGACGATTCTTGTTGATTCACGAGTCTCATCCATGAAGCAACATGCTTGGTGGGACCGAGCCATTCTCGAGACATTGGGGTTCCGTCACGTATCCCTGAACCTGCAGCCGGCCCTATTACCTTCAGCCGAGCCTCTGCGTTCATGCTTAGCGCGTGAGGGGTGGGGTAATTTCAAGGTTCGAAATCTCGATTTTGATTTCGTTTCGGTCACCTCCAATACCGAAATTTCGCCGATATTTCGGGAAATTTCGACGATTTCGGTGGAAATTTCGGAAATGGCTCAAAAAGTCATTTTTCGACCATTTTTTTGCAAATTAAGATCTTTCAAGTTATTTACAACAATAAATAGCTCACAAATACACAGTTTTATCATACATATTGCTCATATATGCCCCTTATATCGCACATGTCGGTCATATCGGTCATATCGATCATTTCGTTGTTAAGGCTGATTATTGATGGATGCATATTGGAAATGGATATCATTAAATCCAAGTTCTTAAAACAACAATAGCTAACAAATGCGTACTTATATCACACATAGCTCTCATCCATATGCCTTATATCGCATATATCGGTCATATCAGTCATTTCGTTGTTAAGGCTGATTATTGATTGATACATATTGGAAATGAATATCATTAAATTCAAGTTCTTAAAACAATAATAGCTAACAAATGCACACTTATATCACGCATATCTCTCATCCATATGCCTTATATCACACATATCGGGGCATATCGTTGAGCTGATTGATAGATATTGGAATCGAAATTAAAATAACTAAGTTAAAAATACTTATAAGATGTATTTTTGTTCAGAAAAATAGATGAGTATTTTTTATTCTAAAATGTAGATAATGCTTAATAAGACAATGTTTAGTTCATAGAAATGACGGTCGTAGGCGCAGTTCTAGTGAATTACATAATTAATTATAGACTTACATCAAAGATGATATATTTTACAAAGATAAACGACAAAAGGAATGAAGCAAAGAAGCTATAGCGGATCTCTAGAATCTATAGAGTTGTGTTCATTTCCATTGCAAAGGGAGGTGAAGCTCCCTACGTTGAAGAAACATTGTATGCATCCCCCCTGTTGCACCATACCTAACCCGAAACAAAATATATAAATCATTATGTGTTTTGATATAGAGAATTGGTAAATACTAAATAGTTAGTGAAATGATTAAAATTGAGATCACATGGTTAATATCGTTGATTTACATATGTATCGACGAAATTTCGCCCATATCGGTCGAAATCCGAGAAATTTTGAACTGAAAACATGAATTTCGACCGATACGGGTCGAAATGTCGAAATATCACCGATATTTCGACCCATTTCGGTCGAAATCCGGGAAATCGATATATATGGGTGTTTTGAAAGACCCTCCCCGTCGAAACTGAAATTTCGGCGAAATTTCGCCGAAATTTCATGAAATTTAAATCCCTGGGTAATTTGCACCCGAAGCTGCGTCGATCTTCAATATTGCATCTAGGTCCAATCAGGCGCATGCAATGCATGCATGCATGGGGTCAATTGCATCGACACCACACCGGTTCTCACATATTGCATTTATGCCCTTGACATGACCTTTTTGTGTTTTGTAAATATTCAGCTGTGTTTTTCTTTTAGTTATGTCCCTGGACTAAAATGCTTACATCTTGAGCATCTGAACTCGCATTTCAATGATTTCAGTTTTATCTTGATGCTTGTTTGATTCTCTAGCTATTGACATGAATTAATCACGAATTTGACACCTTTAACAATATGAATTTAATTAGATATTCAATGTGTCATTCACTTGTTATTTAAATACCATTAAATGCAATTGGACTCATTTGTGATGCATCAAATGCTAAGGAAATTGGATCTACTTTATTGCTCAATTTATTGATCATTTAGGGACATTTGTGCATTATCATTTTGTTTGCACTGCATTGCATTTTGTAGCATTGTGTATTTAATTAATTTGCCTGAAGCTATATAAAAAATACATTCTGTCGCATATGTCTTATCTTGCATTGTATTTTGTGCATCGTTGACCTAGGTAGATTAATAGTCACTTAACTTAAATATTAGGAGATCATATTAGTCATTAAGGTAGCTCGTGTCCCTGAGTTCGACCCTGGACTTTTCATGTTAAAAAATTAATTAAACCGAGCCCCTCATCGCTGAGATATTTAAGGCTCGGTCTCTGATAGATTGCTGAGCAGCTGTACAACTCGACCAAATTATCATAGCCGCTCAGCGGTTCATCAATAGTCAGGCTGCCATTTTTGTTGCTGACACTGTCTTTTATGAGCGAATAAAACATGTGAAGGTTGATTTTCACTACATTGGTGATCTGATCAAGTGAGGGCTTCTTGAGAATCCACATTGTTGTCTGCCAATGAACTCGCAGATGTCTTTGTCAAGCCTCTAGCACAAATCATATGATACCTACCCTTCTCCTTTTGTGTGTGTGTTGGGGGGGGGGGTGCATATCTTGATGTTTGGGTGTCTATTTTCTTTGCTTCTTATGTATCCTTTCTTGTTCTTTTTCAGTCCCATATTGCCATCTCTCTTGTACAAAGTGGAGACTTCTCAGAATAAGCAAAGTTATTTGGCTTTCCCATCATTTTGTTTCATTTAGCTTGGGCATACTTCTGAAACTTCTTTTTAAATATAGTTCCTAGATCTTGGAGGCAGCATCTCGGAGCGTAAGAAACAAGAATGTTTATCTATATGTGCCCTTTCCTTTTTACCTTTGCTCCGATATAAAATATAGTTCATGTTTATCCCTCTTGTACAAGGAGCGGGCTTCCCATAATAAACAAGTCCCCCATTTCTTCCAACATTTTGTTTCGTTTATATAGCTTGGACGTACATATAAAACCCATTTGTGAATGTAGTTCACATACCTTTGATTTTGTTCTTGCAGTCATTTCCGAAAGTATACATATTATTTATCTCTTGAGAAATGGTGAAGTGCTGTTTATGTTATCTTTTGGACTGTTTACCTGTGGTCCGCTAATGTCTTTTGAACATTAGAATTGTAGTTTACTGATAGGTATCCTTTCTCATTTGAGGAATGGGAAAAATATATTTTTATTTCATCTAGCTTTTTCAAAAAAAAGATGCATTTTTTTTCTTTTTTACTTGATTTTCCAGTAGTAGAGGAGGATGCATGGGCTCAAATTTGCAACCCACGTATCTTTTATAGTAAGATACATGAAGTATGGACTTCAGTATCCACAAGTGTCAGGGACAGGAGTGAGTTGTGTCCCCTGCCAGCTTTTAGAAAATAGTAGTTTTAGCTGGCCAAGAACCCCAGAGATATTAGATTATCACGACTCGTGAAAGCACAGGGTAGCTTCACGATATCGTATGTTAAAGAAGGAATGCTAGACTATATTATTAACAAATCATTTTAATGCACATAATGTGTTGCTTTTCGTTTGCTAATCCACAAAAAGGAAACAAGCAGTAATTTTATTATTGTGTGTTTCATCCAAAGGCAAGTCTCCATAGAGGAGGGTGAGGCCAAAGCTCGGGATCTTGGTGTCATGTTCATTGAGACGAGCGCCAAAGCCGGTTTCAATATTAAGGTTCTTCCCATGCTACTTCTATTATCTTTCATCTATAATGTTCGACAACCGAAAAGCAAGTCTGTATACTACAATTGGCGTTGCTGCCTGCAGGCGCTATTCCGTAAGATTGCTGCCGCATTGCCTGGAATGGAGACACTTTCTTCGGCAAAACAAGAAGACATGGTTGACGTAAATCTAAAAGCCACGTCTGGGAGCTCGTCGCAGAATCAACCAGCTTCGGGAGGATGCAATTGCTAGACTGACATGCTTTGTTCTGGTAGCCCCGATTATATATCTTGGGTAGCCTCTATTTTTTTGATTTCCTGTATTGGAGACTATTCAGATCAGGGTTAAAGTATATACAGCAGGATCGGACAGAAAGGTTTGATAGCAGAATTAGATGTGTGTTTAATCGAAAAAAGGGATTCTGTCGCTGAGGTTTATTATCTATCGAGGTTCGTCGATGTTTGAAACCTGTAGCTGTAATGTCGCCTGTGGGGAATGGTAGAATTGCTTGTTCATATGGTTAAAAATGAATCTATGAGCCATAGTCTCTGTCCAGCGAAATAACGGCATTCTTCTTGTAGCAATGCTCATTATTCATACGCAAACGTTTCTTGTACTCTCAGCAGCTGCTTGCATACTTCAGTTGTTTTATTTTTAGAACGAGACAAATTCAAATATTTTGTTATCGGTTTGGTTTGGTTTTATGGTTCTTTGGGATTGAATTGGATTTAGATTTTTCATATCTGTAAAACTATGGACTGAATTGGACTATAACCCAAATCCGATCAGATCAATTTGTTAATTTGTTTGGGCAGGCACATGTACACGTGCATGCATAGAGAATACGTATAAGCATTGAAAAGAATCGAAAATAAAATATTGAATTTGACAACTCTTTAATCAAATACCATTTTGATTTTTTTAATTGCAACATCACATTTTGAATAAAAATTCGGATATAAATATATGAGAAACACCAACATCTGTTATATTAAATACTCCTTTGTATACATCTATCTCAGTTTATCCAATCCGTAATATAGTAGATCGGATTTGGTTGTAAATAATTGCAATATATTAAGGTTGGAGTGGAAATGAATTAGGGTAAAATCCAATCCAATTGAAATATGATGGTTAAAATTGACTTGAATAGTAATGCTCAATGCAGTGATTTGGATTGTAAAAAAGTTCAAATCGGTTAAGGATGAATCGGGCACAGATTAAGCTGAAATTCCATCCATTTCCATACCATGGTATTGCATATGTTAGACTAGAGAGAAAATTACACTTTTACCGGTAGAATTATGTGTATTTGTGCTTAAAGAGAAATGTGGCAAAGTTGTATATTATTTTTATTGAACATATAAAGAAAATAAAATATGCTTACCTTTAAACAAAAAAAATGGAAGGTCATGTTGGAGTTGCTATTTTCTTGTTTCTGGAGTCAAAAGGCAAGAATATGGGCGTTGACTGTTTGTCGCCTTTACTCCTATAATAAAACCATCCCAATTACTACTATAATAAATAGTAGAGAAACAGTTCAAATACAAAAAAATCCATGAGATATTTCCTATTGGAAATAATATTTTGTGGCAAAGTAGATATGATAATAGGTATGCTATCTTATAGACACAGACAATTAAATAATGAAGCCCTCGATGCCAATATGGCATTGCAGAACAAAACTAATAGTAATTATATATATATAGGGTAAACACCTTGGGTGTAGTCAATTGGCTACTCCCACCCTCATTTTCCTCTTATTTATTTATTTTTTTAGAAAATGAAAATATGTATATTCATCACTGTATCCCTCGAACATGTCATTCCAATTTCGTCAGAAACAGAAACTCTTGTGCCCTGCATCTGAAGGGGGTCAATTTCAGCAATTCTAATACCGTTAAAATTTGACAGTCTTGGAGAGGATAGAAGTCTCGAATTAAGTCAAATTTTTTTATGATACCATGGTGACATATTGTGATCTAAATTCCAATAGGTTCATTTTATATAAAAAATACAGGGAAAAGGAATGGGATCATGTAAGTTAGCTACACCTCGGGAACGTACTCCTTTTCCCAACATACATACATACAAACATGCATGCATGCATGCATACATCCGTACATGCATGCATGCATGCATACACACACACACAAAAACAAACAAACAAACACACACACAAATAAACACACACACACACACACACACACACACACACACGCACGCACGCGCGCACACACACACATACATACACATACACATACACACATACAAACATACACATACACATACACATACACATACACATACACAGAGGAGTGATCCTATGAGAGCAAAAAAATGTGAGAGCATGCATTCTAGACCGCTAGATTTTATCTTCTCTCTCCTGGTTGAATCATGTGGTCCAGAATGCATGCTCTCATGCTCTCACAGGTTATAGCTCTCATAGGATCACTCCTCTACACACACATAGAGAGAGATAGAGATAGAGAGAGGTTGATCCCGTGAGAGCCAAAAACTGTGAGAGCATGAGAGCAATGATTCTGGATCACTAGATTATGTCATCTCTCTCCTGATTGATTGCATGAGGAGAGAGAACATAATCTATTAGTCTAGATTCGCTGCTCTCATTCTCTCACAATTTGGCTCTCACAGGATCATCCCTCTCTCTATATATAGGGTTCAATAAGGCTGCCTCATTGGGGCAGTCAACATGGTTGTCCCTGCTTTATTTTTGACATTTTTTTTATTTTTGAAAACATCGTCATGTATATTCATCTATTTATCCCTCCAATATGTCATTCAAATTTAGTCAGAAACGAAGAATCCTATGTCCTCCATCTAGAACAAGTCGATTATATCATTGTTTAGACCGATAAAATTACATGTTCTAGATGAAGCACATTTGAGTCTATGTTTATGATGCAATTCGAATGACATATTGGAGGGATATATAGATGAACATACATGATGATATTTTTCATGGCTGTTCCCGTCCCTATTTTTCCGTAATTTTTTTGGAAAATATCACCATGTATATACACTATATATCCGTCCAATATGCCATTCGAATTTCATCAGAAATAGAGACTCATATGCCCTCTATCTAGAATATGCAATTTTAATGGTCTAAACATTGTTGTAATTGACCTGTTCTAGATGGAGGATATTTCTGACGAAATTCGAATGCCATATAGGATGGATATATAAATGAATATAAATTGTGATGTTTTTTAAAAAATAAAAAAAACATCAAAAATAGAGCGGGGGCAGCCATGGGGAAGCTCCATTGAACCCCATGTATATATATGAGGAAAATGGGGCTGCCCCCTAGGGGGAGCTAACTTAGCTCCCCCACCCTATTTTCTCTAATTTTTTTATTTTTTTTGAAAATTTTTCCGTGAATATTCATCACTATATCCCTATATTATGTCATTCAAATTTCACGTGAAACAGAGACTCGACCTCCATCCAGACAATCATTTTTTAACGGTCTCATGATTTTTTAAATCGACCCCGTCTGGATAGAGGTCGTAGGAGTCTCTATTTTGCATGAAATTTGAATGACATAATATATGGATGTAATAATGAATTTACATAATTTTTATTTTCAAAAAAAAATATGAAAAATGGGCGGGAGAGCCCCAGGTGGCATACACATTTATATATAGAGAGAGAAAAGGGATCCTACACCTGGGGGTGTAGGTAATTACCTACACCCGACTCTTTTTTTTTTCAATATTTTCTGATTTTTTTGAAATGAAACTTTTGGGAAATTAAATCACTATATATCACCATGATGTCATTTCAAAATCAACTTAATTGAAGACTTCTATCATCTTCATCAAGACTACCAAATTTTAACGGTCTCAAGATTGCTGAAATTGACCTATTCTAGATGAACATGTTAAGAATGTTTGTTTTGAATGAAACTTGAAACACATATTCCCCTCAATATATTAAGAAAATCCCCCTAAAGTTTCCTTCAAAAAAATCCAAAAATAATGAGAAAAAAGTTCGGGTGTAGTTAGTTATCTACACCCCTATGTGTAGGCTCCCAGCTCCCATATATATATATATATATATATATATATATATATATATATATATATATATATATATGGAAAAAGGAGCCTACCTCGGCGGGTGTAGGTAACTCCCTACACCCGGCTTAATTTTTCATTATTTTTTGATTTTTTTGAAATGAAACCTTGAGGGATTTAGATCACTATGTATCACCATATTGTCATTCCAAATTCAACTTAATTCGAGACTTCTATCATCTCCATCAAGACTACCAAATTTTAACGGTCTCAGAATTGCTGAAATCGACCATGTCTAGATGAACGTGTTAGGAATGTTTGTTTTGCATGAAACTTGAAACACATATTCCCTTTAACATAATAAGTAAATCCCCCCAACTTTTAATCCAAAAAAATAAAAAAATAATAGAAAAATAGGGGTGGGTGCAGGGAGTTTCCTACACCCTAGGGTGCAGGCTCCCTGCCCCCATATATATATATACACACACACACACACACACACTCCACGTATATCCCTCCAATATTCCATTCGAATTTCGTCACAAACAAAAACTCCTATGCCCTTCATCTAGAACATGTAATTTTAACAGTCTAAACAATGATACAATCGACATGTTCTAGAAGAAGGACATATGAGTCTCCGTTTCTGACGAAATTCGATTGATATATTGGAGGGATATATAGATGAATATACAAGGTGATATTTTTCAAAAAAGAATATTTTTTTGAAAAAATGACAGAGGGCAACCCCATCAAACACCATTATATATATGAGAAAAGGGAAGCTACACCGAGGGTGCAGCCAACTAGCTACACGTGGCCATTTTGCTTATTGATTTTTGATTTTTTTAAGAAAACCTATGGGGATTTACTTAGTTTATTGAGTGAAATATGTGTTTCAAATTTCATGCAAAATAAATACTCCTAATATGCTCATCTAGATAGGGTCAATTTCAACAATTCTGAGACCGTTAAAATGTGATAGTCTTGATGGATATGATAGAAATGTCGAATTTAGTTGAATTTAGCATGAGATCATGGTGATATATGTTGACTTAAATCCCGTAGGTTTCATTTCAAAAAGACAGAAAAATAATGAAAAAATGGTCGGATGCAACTAGTTAGCTACATCCTTGGGTGTAGCTTCCCTAGCCCCTTTATATATATGTATATATGGAGAGGCGATCCTGTGAGAGCCAAAATTGGTGAGAACATGAGAGTAGTGATTCTGGACCACAAGATTCAACCAGGAGAGAGAAGACAGAATCTTGTGGTCCAGAGTCACTCCTCTCATGCTCTCACCAATTTTGGCTCTCACAGGATCGCCCCTCTGTATATATGTACGTATATCTATATAGAGAGGGCCCTTCCAATAGGATACAATCCTTCGTAAATTCAGGAAGGCTGTCCCTTTTTTGTATAAAATACATGCACTTTAGTAGAATACGTATACAATTTGTATTCTAGCTGTACATTATAAATACAAAACCGCATACAAACTGCACATTATAATACAAGCATTAAAACTACACATTATAATACAAACTTTATACGTATTCTACTAAAGATATCGTGTTTTTTTAGAAAAAAGGTTAGCCTTCTTGAACTCAAAAGGATTGTATCCTATTGGAAGAATATCATATATATATATAGGAGAAACTTTAAATGAGAAAGGGACTCACCAGTATTGTGGTGAGCCCTCACTCCTATCCTTCTATCTTTGATCTCACGACTGGATTTATTGACACATTAATTAAAATAATTTAATGATTAGAAACCTATTTTGATCATTTCATCACATTCTAAATATAGAATGTGACAACTATATCACCTAATCCGGCGCCTCTCTCTCCCTCCCTCCCTCTTTCTCTCTCCCAATTTGTCCTTTTCCTCTCTCTTGAGTGCTGCTCCTTCCTTCTTTCCTTGATCGAGAGCGGCGGCGGCGTTCGTCCAGGCAGCGGAGGAGGCATTATTGATGGTCAACGGAGCACCAAGCTCCTGGCAGAGGTTTTCCTCCACGCAAAGAGAGGGTGACGTTTCTTCTCCGACGAGGGCTCCCGGCGGATGGGTGGGGCTCTTGTGGTTGGTAGCAACAATGGAGAAGGAGGGTCGAGCTCGGTGGTGGTACTGGCGGCGATGGCGAAGGGGCTTTCGTCGAGGGCTGTGAGGTTCCTCCAGGCGAAAGGGGGTCGATCGGTGGATGCGCAATGGTAATGCATGGATTTACATTGTGGTTTGATAATTTACATAATTGACCTTTTGATTTACATATTGATTCACTTTTTTTTACAAATCTCATTATTATTTTATCTTTTTATTTGCAGAGCTCCCCACGAATTTTACAAAAGAGCGCGATACAGTTACAAAAGGTCGTACAAATTTTACAAAATGAATATATACATTTACAAAAAAAATCGGAGTTTACAAAGAGTATAATTACTCTTACAAAAACTCATTGGAGTTTATAAAACAAATGCATCCATTTACAAAACGGAATTACCAATTTATAAATGAAAATGTGAAAAACGAAATCATTAACGAAATTACAAAAAAACATATATTTTCACAAAAACTCACGGGCGTTTACAAAGATATGATTTATCCCAATTCATTCGGCATAAAATTGAAAAAAGATCAGTATAGGTATGATTCAAAAATACCAAATCCAGAAAACATTAAATGGTAATTAAAATCCATTAAATGAAATTTGAATTTACAAAAAAATAAGATGACGGAAATACTCTTTTGGATAATATTTTTCATGCCACCGTCAGATTATGATCTGACGAATCCAATTGATGGCTCACCACAATATTGGTGAGACCCCACCTCATTTGAAGTGATCCATATATATATATATATGAGATTAATGGGGCTGTCCTCGTACCATTTTCGGTGTTTTTTTTATTTTTTTCTTTCAAAAATATGGTCATGTACATTCATCCCTATATTCTTCCTATATGCCATTCGAATTTCGTCAGAAACAGAGACTCCTACAACCTCCATCCAGACAGTCATTTTTTAACGATCGCAAGATTTTTTAAATTGACACTATCTCGATGGAGGCTGTAGGAGTCTCTGTTTCTGACGAAATTCGAATGACAAATAAGAGGGATATATGGATGAATATACATGGTGAATTTTTTTTTAAAAAATTTAAAAAAACGTCGAAATAGGAGGCGGGGCAACCCCATTAAATCCTATATATATGGGAAAAGGACGCCTACATCCATGTGTATGTAACTTTCTTACACCCACCTTTTCCCCTCAATTTTTTGATTATTTTTTAATTGAATCCTTGGGGGATTTAGATCACAATATATCACCATCACGTCATTCAAATTTCAACGTATTTCGAGATTTCTAACTTATCCATCAAGATAGTCAAATTTTAACGGTATAAGATTTACTGAAATCGACCCCTTCCGATGGAGATGTTTGGAATGTCTGTTTTACACAAAATTTGAAACACATTTTATTTAATATTCTAAGTAAATCCCATAAGGATTCATTTCAAAAAATCAAAAAATGGAAGGGAAAATGGGTGGGTATAGGAAAGTTACCTACACATAGGTGTATGCTCCCCAATCTCTCTCTCTCTCTATAATTATAGTAGAGTAGAACCGATCAGTAATGCATAGATGTGGATAGAACATAACTGTAGATGAACCTAAACCATAAGGGTGCGTTTGGTTCGTGGGTTATCTAGGGGAGGATAGCCCGTTTTTGTGTTTTGGTGTTTGGTTAGTGGGTTAAAGGTTGAGAGGGTTTGTGTGATGTGATTGTATTGAAATTTGAATAAGTGGATAGTTATTATGATATGATTGTATTGGAATTTGAAAAAATGGGTAATTGTTGTGATGTGATTGTATTGAAGTTTGGAATAATTAGTAAAAGTTGAGTATCTTATGATTTTTAGATGATATGATGGTATAATATAGTTTTTTGGTGGAGAGAGAGAGTGGGACCGATGGGTTAGATATATGGGTTTTAGGGGTAACCCATCCAAAATGAGGGGTAACCTCCCAACCAAATGACTTCTAAGGGTGCGTTTGGTTAGTAGGTTAAGACGGGTTAAACTGGTAGAGGTAACTCGTTTTTGGATTTTGGTGTTTGGATAGAGGGTTAAACTGAGGGTGTGTTAGAAGTGGGTTTGTTGTGATATAATTGTATTGAAGTTTGAAAAAGTGAGTAGTTATTGTGATGCGATTGTATTGAAGTTTGGAAAAATGAGTAGAAGTGGAGTAGTTTATAATTATTATATGATATGATGGTATAATATATTATTTTTTGATAGGATTGAAGATGTAAAATTGATTATTTATTTTTTTAAAAAGAATAAAGTGGGGCCCACACAGGAAAGAATGGGAGTGGGATAAGGGGGGTTTACCTCGTGACCCGAACGGACCCTAAGTAAAGGGAAAATATGATGATGTCGGTGGCATTCATTGGATTTATTTCGATTACTAAA
>JAZKJV010000502.1:485159-549541 GCA_037367405.1 Ottelia alismoides
TAGGATTACTGTATTCAAGCAGGCATTCGTAGGTAGACTACAATGCCCTATACACCATAGCAAAATGGTTGTAGCAGAAAGAAAGAACCGAACTTTGATGAATGCAGTAAGGTGTATGTTCTCACACTCAGGACTCTCCAAGAAATTTTGGGGAGAAACAGTGTTGACTTCGAACTATATACAGAACAGAATTCCCACCAAGTCCGTAAAATCAACGCCATATGAAATATGGAATGGCAGAAAGCCTGAGTTGGGCCATCTCCGGAAATGGGGATGTGTTGCACATGTTCTGGTACCGAGTCAGCTTAGAGACAAGCTAGACTTCAGGACATTAAAGTGCAAGTTTATTGGATATAGTGAAAATTCTAAAGGGTATAGGTTCTTCCATGAAACTAAAGGTCTGATCGAAAGTCGTGATGCAACTTTTCTTGAAATTCATCAAGAAAAGGAGCATGAAGTAGAGGAATCAGATCCTCTGATTGTCTTACAAGACAATGAAGACGACTTGAGCATTAGACAAGAACTTGAGGATGATATCGATCATCCAAATGTAGAGAATGAACCTATGGAACATGATGATCCTTTAGAGGAAGTGGGTGGACCCACACAACCCACGAGTATAATCGGCAACAAGAGACCCAGAACAAGGCCCGCATGGATGGAAGATTACCATTTCTATGTATGCGAGGCGTCATGCTACACCGTGGATGAGGATGTCGCGGATTGTACAGATCCCATATCCTTTAATGAAGCTATGGCTTCATCTGAGTCGGAATCATGGTCGGCCGCCATGAGAGATGAGTTGGACTCAATCGAGCGAAACGGTGTTTGGGAATTATGTGATTTGCCAGAAGGTAGGCAATCCATAGGATGTAAGTGGGTATTCAAGAAAAAGTACCGAGTTAACGGTACTGTTGACAAATACAAAGCCAGATTAGTTGCCAAGGGTTATACTCAGCAAGCTGGAATAGATTTCCAGGAAACCTACTCTCCAGTGGCTAAGTTTGCATCCATTCGGATGATCTTAGCCATAGTCGCATATATGGATTTGGAATTATTCCAAATGGATGTGAAGACGGCCTTCCTTAATGGAGAATTGAGGGAGGAGATTTATATGCGACAACCTGATGGATCTCAGGTTGAAGGTCAGGAGAAAAAGGTTTACAAGTTAAGAAAGTCATTATATGGCTTAAAGCAGTCTTCACGGCAATGGTATCTCAAATTTCATGAGAAAGTTATTCAATTTGGATTTGTCTCAAATAAATTGGATAACTGTGTGTATGTCATGAAGAGTGGGAGCAGGTTTGCAATCATGTCATTGTATGTAGATGACATTCTGCTCGCAGGTAATGACATACAAACGCTCAATGAAATCAAACAGAAATTGAGCAATGAATTTGAGATGAAGGACATGGGCGAAGCATCCTATGTTCTTGGAATTCAAATAACAAGAGACAGGGACTCAAGGACATTGAGCCTTAGTCAGGAAAGATATTTGCATACTGTATTAAGGAGATTTGGAATGGAAAACAACACTCCAGCTCCAACACCACTTGTGATGGGAAAGAGACTCAGTAAGAGTCAGTGTCTCGGAAAGGGGCAGAAATCTTTAGATGTACCATATGCACAGGCGGTGGGAAGTCTAATGTATGCAATGTTGTGTACTCGACCTGACTTAGCCTATTCAGTAAGCTTAGTCAGTAGATATCAAAGCAATCCCGGTCCAGCACATTGGGAAGCTGTAAAGAGGATTCTTCGATATCTGAAAGGAACAGTACATCTGAAACTTGTGTATCAAGCAGAATCGCTTGAAGTGGTAGGCTACTCCGATGCTGATTTCAGAGGGGGATGTGGATGATAGAAAATCGACATCAGGTTACCTGTTCATATTTGGGGGTGCATCCGTTTCTTGGGGAAGAAAGAAACAAGGATGTGTATCTCGACATACACAGGAGGCTGAGTACATTGCATGTAGCATGGCCACCACTCATGCTGTATGGATTAGACGTTTTCTAAAGAACCTAAGCCTCGAATTGGTCAAAGGGCCAATTGAAATGTATTGTGACAATCAAGCTACGATAAGCTTGATCAATAGTGGGGCTAATAGTTCTAAAGGAAAACACATTGAGATTCAATATCACTATATACAAGATATAGTGGCGAAGCAAGAAATTACGGTAACCTATATACCTACCAGTGACATGTTGGCTGATTCCCTTACCAAGGGAATAACAACAGGAACATACATTAAACATGTTGGTTTAATGGGACTCAGGAATGTATGAGTCGAGGAATATAGTGCACGAGGAATATAATGATCCTCACATGATAAATCTCCATGTATATACTGCACGAATAGTGGGAGTATATATGTCTTTGACCACTACGGTCAAGTGGGAGATGTTAGAACGATTCTCGCGCGGAATGACCGAGTGGTCAAAACCGTCGTCGACGGTTGCGCGAGGGCCGGGTCTCGCGGAGGCCGTAACCGCCGGGCGTGGGGGGAGGGGGCGGACTTGGCGAGGGGACATTCACGCCCCTATATATGACTACCTCCATAAGGAGGGGAAGATCATCCGAAAACAACTATCGCCATAGGGAGCCCCCTCTCATTCTCTCCATCTCTCCCTCTCTATACCTCTCTCGAGCTCAAAGGAGGAGGCGTACCTCGAGATCCGAAGATCTCATGTGTAAGAGAGGTATGGGTTATGTTTTTGTTTAACTTTTTTCTTCTTCATGTTTATAATTAAGAAGCAACTAAACATACAAACGCTGCCTTTACTTTTCATTGTTAACCACATTAATGTAGTAATATGAACATTTACGGGGAAAGATTGATTTTGTTATCTTTTTTAAAGTCAATTAAAGCTAATGAATTTTGCTTTTTTTAGAAAATCGATTTATCTCGCATATTAGTAACAATGTTTCGAACTTGGTTTCTCCTTGGGTTGATCAACTTCTCTCAAAAGTTTGGGCATCTATATGGAGATTCTTTTTTTTTGGGAAAGTTTTGATGGAGATCTTAAATGCTTTAAAATCACGAAGTAATGTTTCTTAAGCGCTATCTTTGGTGTTACACATTCACACCTTATTGAATAGTCAAATAAATAGGTCTGCTATATTTACCTATTTGCGTGATTTATGAATGCGACTCATGAATATATGATTTTCGAGTTTAATTGAAACTCTGTTAGAAATCCAGAATAACATTAATTGTGAATATGTCTTCATATCGTATATTTATAATTCTGTCTAAAGCTCCCACCAATAGTCACATCTGTTAAAGCCAAAGCACAGTGAACGGTCATCCATAAAAAATCATCAAACGAAGAAATGTTACATAACAATGTTCATCTTTTCTTCTCAACCACAATAAAAATGGGACCTGGATTGGATCACAATCTCTTTATAAGGCTTTCCAGACCTAAACACCATCTCATTCCTTAATCGTTTAGCATGATTATCAGTGGAAAATAAAATTTTCAGGTATTTTAACACTTGGGGATAAGCTTTGTCAATAAAGTTTTTACATGTTATTTTCTATAAAACACCTCTTTTTACATTTGTGTTTTACCATTAACATCCGTAATTGCTATTGTTAGAAATAACTGTGAAATGACAAACAAAATTAAAATATTTACAAAATAACCTCTGAAGTGTATGACATTTATTTGGTCATTCTCCATATTCTTAATCTCTTTTGTCATCCTCTCCCTTTTGCTAACAGCCACAACCCCTCTTCTGTTGTCTTTCGGATGTTGTGGCCTCCACGATATTTATGGCACATCATACCTGATGTCCTTGACCTCCCCAACGTTCATGCCATGCCAACCTCCCAGCCCTTCCTAATCTTGCTGGTTGGCCTCCATTAAATTCCATTGCAGACACATCATTCGTCATTTTGTAATTTAGTTTTAAATTCAAATTTGTATGATGTGAAGTATAACTCAAATAAAATATTTTTTTGAGTACATGTACAACAACAAAAGTCTTGTCCTACATTAAGTAGGTCGGGAACATGGATTCTTTGCCTCCATCCAGAACAATCTTGGGTCATCCTTGGGCTTAGATCCAAATAACTAAGTTTCATTCGGATAGTCTCATTCCAGCACTTCTTGAGGCTGAACTTCTTGATTCTTGGCGTCGTCTGAACTTCTTGATTCTTTCGCGCTCTCCTTTGTGGAGGCTAGGCCGCGGACGCTTTCAGATCACGTACCGATTGTTTGGGACTCCGGGGATGCCCCCATGCAGAGGGGTCTTTTTAGACATGAGAAGTGTTGGCTACTGGAGGATAACTTTAAAGAGGTGGTGTCCTCCCATTGGTCCGGGTTGGATGTGTCCGGATCGGCTGCGTCTCGTTTTGCCCAAAAGCTTACTTCCTTGCGTTTGAGGCTTTGTGCGTTCAAGAGGGAGACCAGAGCTGCCAGATGCGCTGCGAGGAAGGAGGCTGAAGGGGTGGTTCGGAGGCTTAATGCCACGGAGGATGACATGGAGCTTACGGCTACCGAGTTGGCTACTCGCTCGGTGGCTCAGAAGTTGGTTGCGGCTGAGGACCTTAAGAGGGTCACTGAATGGAGGCAGAGGTCGAGGAGTACGTGGTTGCGGGAGGGGGATGCTAATACGTCTTTCTTCCATCGTGTTGCTAGTGGAAGACGTCGTTCCAATGCCCTGCGATCGATTACGATTGATGGAGTGCGCGTGGATGGAAATAAAGAAACGGGGGAAGCTATTATCAAACATTTCAAGGAAACCTCGGTGAGGACCATTCCAAGAATTTGGCGTTGGACGGGCCTTGGGGCTGCGCCTTTGGACCCCTCTCTCTGTGATATGCTAACACAAGATGTCTCCCTGGGGGAGGTGAAGGAGGCGGTCTGGGATTTAAATGCTGATGGGGCTCCGGGCCCCGATGGTTTTCCGGTGGCCTTCTACAAGGACTTCTGGGATCTGGTCGGGTCGGAGGTGCTTGATGTCATCTCTGAATTCTGCTTGGGCAACGCGGGTTTCGAAAGGATCAATCGATCGTTGATCATCCTGCTTCCCAAGTCCTCGACGGCCGAAGATATTGGGGACTTCCGTCCCATTGCAGTCCCTAACGCTCTATATCTCATTGTTGCAAAGGTTTTTGCCTTTCGTCTGAGCCGTGTTATGGAGAATATTATCTCCCCACTACAATCTGCTTTTATCCAGGGTAGGCAGATCTCAGATTGCCTCACTCTCGCTTCGGAGATCATTGCGGACTGGAGGAGACGGGATAAGCGTGGGGTGTTATGGAAACTCGACTTTGCTAAGGCTTACGATAGCCTGGACTGGAGGTTCTTATGGTCGGTTCTGCGAAGAAGGGGGTTTCCGGTGAAGTGGATTTCTTGGATGAGACGGTGTGTGACTACGTCTTTTCTTTCGGTCATGGTGAATGGCCGCCTGGAGGGAGGCTTCTTTCAGCCACGTCGGGGCGTGCATCAGGGATGCCCCCTTGCTCTGCTTTTTATCATTGCCGCGGATGTCTTAGCGCGCATTACTATTCGTGTGGTCAACTTGGGGCTATCGTCCGGTTACTCTAGGGACGGGTTGCTGGTCCCCTTGCTACAGTACGCCGATGATTCCATATTCTTCATCGAGGGGGGTGCTGAGGAGGCCACCAGCATGGCCTTGGCTCTAGATATTTTCAGCGAGCTATCAGGTTTGTTCAAGAATGTTGCTATGTCGAAGGTTGTCACCTTTGGCCTCTCTCCTGATGAGGCGGGCGCTCGTGCTCGTGCTCTTGGGTCAGGCTGCAACTCCTTGCCCGTGGAATACCTTGGAATGCCGCTGACGATTGGTAGATCCAGACTCAGGGATTGGTTGCGGGTTGTGGAGAAGGTGGAGGCTAGATTGGCGGGTTGGAAATCAACCTGTCTCTCGAGGGGGGGGGGAGGGGCGTTTGGTCCTTCTCAAGGCGGTCCTCTCCTCTATTCCTGTCTATTTTATTTCCAATCGCCGCTTACCGAAGGGAATTCGTGATCGCCTTGAGAAACTTATGCGTAGGTTCTTGTGGGGCAAGCATGGGGCGGCCGGGGGGGGGGGGGGGGGAGGGAGGGGGCATCCAACTTGTGGGATGGGAGGAGGTTACGCTCCACAAGAATGAGGGAGGGTTGGGGATAAAGAGTCTTGATCAGATGAACGAGGCCTTGCTGCTTAAGTGGGCGAGCAGAATTTGGGGATCTGGGGAGGATTTATGCTGCAACGTGAGGGGACTCCATCGAGGCCAGGGGCTCATATGGATTCCCCCACTCAGTTTTGGAGGGGGGTGATGGAGGTTTTCTCTAAGCACATCTCCCTGTTTAGGCCGATGCTTGGTAGTGACGAATCTTTTGCGTTCTGGTATGACAACTGGACGGGAGGGGGGTCCTTATGCGAGCGATTTCCGCACTTGTTTGCTCTTACGGATGACAAAAATGCGGTGGTTGCGGCATACTGGTCGGATGGTAGTTGGTTTCCGGCATTTTCATCTTCTTTCTCGGACCAGAGATTCGAGGATTTCCTCGCGTTATTGGATGCTATCAAGGATGTGGGGCGCCCAACGGAGGGGAGAGATCACTGGGGTTGGCTTGCGGCCCATTCACGGTCAAGAAGGCATTCGGGGCGATTTGCAGGCCGCCGCCATCTAGCTCGGGGGTGGTGATCCGTGATTGTGCGTTTTTTTGGAGTCTCAATCTCCCAGAACGGATTGGGTTCTTCTTGTGGCTGCTACGCAGACAACGACTGATGACGAGGGACCGATGTGCGAGACTTCTGGGCTTCACCTCTGATAGGTGCCTTCTCTGCAATGATGCGATTGAGACTGCTGACCATCTCTTCTTCTCATGCCCCAAGATGAACCGAATATGGGAGGGGGCCGGACTGATGTGGTTATGCAATGTGGACATGACCTCCTTCTGCGTCTCAATGATTGCCAACAAAGACAGGTCTCGGAGGGAGCTGATATTTCCAATAGCCATTCTTTGGGCCGTTTGGCTCGGAAGGAATGCGCTGCTCTTTTCGGGGCAGCGCTTCTATAAGGAAAACATCGGGATTCATGCATCGAGGCTGGTGGAGGAGTGGGAAATGTAGTTAATCTGGGTTCCCCTTCACTGTAACCGGTCTTCTTTACTTTTTGTTCTTTAATAAATCGTTGGGGTGAACACCATCGAGTGTGTCCTCCTGATTTTGACTTAAAAAAATACTTCTTGAGGCTTCTTCGCCCTCTCTTTGCCAGCTCAACATCTAAATCTCACATCTTCTAATTGTTGCATCAGTGGACCTCCATTGCTAATAGCCAAATCATGGTAAGCAATTTCCTCTTATCTTATGCTACGCTAATTTTACTTCTGATCTTATCATTTCGAATACGATCTTTTTGTATTTATCCACACATCCACTTAAGCATTTTAATTTCTGCTATTATCATTCTCTGCATACGTCTATGGTGAGTATAGTAAGTCTCACATTTGCTTTGTAATACTTCTCTTTGATTTTCATAGGAATTTTCTTATCACATAGAATAGTAAATGCCTGTCTCCACTTTAACCATCCTGTATTTATTCTATGAGTAACAACTTTATCAGTTTTCCCATCATCTTGCAAAATTGATCCCAAGTATCTAAAAGAATATTTCTCTCCAATCTTTAGCTCGGTTACGTCACTATGATTTAACATGAGCAAATAAATATGGCTTTATTTTTCATCCGTTAATTAAATTAAGGTCGAGGTAATTCTATTGAGCTCGTTGCAATTTTATTTTAAATAAAGAGATCTCATGTGATCTCAAATCAATTAGTTAGTTGGTTATAGTAAGTAGTTAGTCGATTATATATATTTAGAGTCCTAATTAGGATTTAATTTTATTTGACTTTATTTTCTTTCTATTTTTGTAACCCACCCCTCCTATATAAAGGGGATGTTGGTCCAATGTTGAATTCAATCTAGAGCCAATCGGAATTGAGATTTATCTCATTTATCTCTCCTCCTCTCCCTTCTTTCTCGACACGATCTCCATGCTTCTTTCTCCAAATCCCTTGCAATTGGCGAGTTTTCTCTTCTTCCTCCCTCTAATTTCTTCTCCACCAAATAATTTTCTTGCAAAATTATTATTTTTACCGTTACAAATTTTGATTTGCATCAATTTGACATCGAGATGAGCTAAGGTGGCGGTGGTTAACTTCGAAGCATGCACGTTGGCAGCGGTTTTGACCACAGGTCCACAACGATGGGGGCGAGGCGCTGGTTGTAAGCTCCACCATCGGCGACCAAATTGATTTGCGGGGATGGATTTCTGCCGTGTGAAGTAGCAGATGGCGGTGCTAAGGGTGGGAGATGGTGCGCTCCGCAGTGGCGAGAGGAGGAGGTGGCATTTGGTGGTTGAAGGGGGTTGCGACGGTGTTCGGGGAGTTGTTTTGGTGATGGATGAGGCCTGTAGCAGGACTAAGGGGGTTGCCAAAGGTGCGTGGGTGGTGTAGGGGATCGGTGAGGGGGTTGCGGGTGTTTGTAAAGCTGATTCCACCGACGTTGATTGATCGGAATTGTACTGGACCGCAAGCCCAGATTGTTTTTTCTTCTTTTTTTCTTCAGTTTCGTCTCCCTTATGGCCTTCAGGCTCGTCTTAGACGAGGGCTGCACTAATGACAACACTTGGACTTGGAAATGACTGCAAGGTTTCTGAAACCTCATGAATAGCAGCTTTTGCAGCATTCTCCTCTAGTTGTCGTGTCGACGACTCAACATTCTGCGTATCTCGCATTTCTCTAGCCAAACCTTTCATATCTGCATATACTTGGAGCATATCAGATAGTATTTTTCTAACCTCAGCTCGCCATGCATGTTCCGTTGAATGTGACTCTTTGGATTTATGTCTGCATAAACACCTGGATAGATCGTTAGATCGTGAGGACGATCCGTAGGCCATGCTCTGATACCAATTGAAACAAATCGAAATCATATTGCAGCCACTGTTGAATATAATTACAAATGTGATGTTGAATTGAGTAAGAAATTTATGAGATTAGAGCAAATTATTCAATGAATTCAGTAGGAATTCTTCGGTACCGTACCCAAAGATCAAGCCACTCATCATAAGATGAGTTTTTCGAAGCAACATCGAGCTGATGTAGTGTGAAACAAATAAATATGCCTCTATTTTTCATCCATTAATTAAATTAGAGTTGAGTTAATTCTATTGAGTTCGTTGCAATTTTATTTTAAATAAAGAGATCACATGTGATCTCAAATCAATTAGTTAGTCGGTTAGAGATACTTAGAGTCCAAATTAGGATTTAGTTTTATTTGATTTTATCATATTTTTTTGTACTCCACCCCTCCTATATAAAGGGGATGGTAATCCAATGCTGAATTCAATTCAGAGTTTATTAAAATTGGAATTTATGTCATTTATCTCTCCTCCTCTCTCGTCTTGTTCTACGCGATTTCCACGCTCCTTTCTCTAAATCCCTTGCAACTGGTGAGTTTTCTTTTCTTCCTCCCTATTTTTTTCACCAAATATTTCCATTGTAAAATTATTTTTTAATCATTGCAAATTTCGATTTGCATCAATTAATATTAGAGCATGGTCTACAGATCATCCTCACAATCCGATGATCCATCAAGGCGTCCGCGTGCAAAAGCTGATGTCCAGTAGGTTTCCGAAACCCGCAATCATTGCCAAGTGTTGTCGTTAGTGCATCCCTCATCCAAGACGAGCTTGAAGACCATGAGGAAGATGAAATTGAAGAAAAAGAAGAAAAGACTCAACATGGGCTTGCTATTCATACCGATTTCGATGAATCGACGCTGGTGGAATTGACCCCACCAACATCCGTAGCCCCCTCATAGGTCCGCCAGGCCACTCCAGCACCTCTGGCAACCCCCAACCCTGCTATAGGACTCCCCCGTCATCAAAGCAACTCTCCGAACACCACTGCATCCCTCTTCCGCCACGAAAACACCTCCTCCTCTCGCCACCGCAGAGCGTGCCACCTCCCACTCTCAACACTTTCATATGCTGTTTCGCACGACTGAATCTTAGACCTACAACCATCACTTTTGTCGTTGATGGTGGAGCTTACAACCAGCGCCTCGCCCCCGCCATTGTGGTTAAGATCACTGCCAACATGTGTGCTTCGGAGTCAACCATCGTCGCCTTAGCTCATCTCGTCGTCGACACAAAGTCCGACACCTCTCTTGCGGCAAGACTCACTGCCGCCCACAAGTTGGGTGCATGATGCATCCAATCCCTAGCCGGAGAAGGTGATGACCCTTGGTTGGGTGGCTACTTGCTCTCCAAGAATAGATCACAAATCAATCAGGAATATTATGTCAAGTCCCTCACCTCAAAACGTTTTATAAAAAAGGTTAAAGTGAAGAATAAGACAAAAGGAAGTTTTTTTTGTGAAGGGATGGAAATATTGCAGCCACGTCCTCTAGTTGAATATAATTACAAACGCAATATAGAATTAAGTAAAAAATTACGAAATTAGGGTATTTTTTAATTATTCAATGAATTCAGTAGGAATTCTTCGGTACCACACCTAAGGATCAAGCCACTCATCGGGAGATGAGTTTTTCAAAGAGACAGAGAGCTGATGCGGCATGAAACAAAAAAATAGGGCTTTATTTTTCCTCTGTTAATTAAATTAGGGTCGAGTTAATTCTATTGAGTCTATTGCATATTTATTTTAAATAAAGAGAGATTGCATGTGATCTCAAATCAATTAGTAAGTCGATTATAATAAGTAGTTAGTCAGTTAGATATATATTGTCCAATTTAGGATTTAATTTTTTGATTTTGTCATCTTTCTATTTTTGTTACCCAACCCCTCTCATATAAAGGGGATGGTAGTCCAATGTTGAATTCAATTCAGAGTCAGTAAAATTGAGATTTATCTTATTTATCTCTCCTCCTCCCTTCTCCGTCGATACGATCTCCACACTTTTTCTTTCTCCAAATCCCTCGCAACTGGCGAGCTTTTCTCTTCTTCCTCCCTCTAATTTCTTCTCCACCAAATATTTCCCTTGCAAAATAATTTTTTTTACTGTTGCAAATTTCGAATTGCATCGCACTGATTCCATCGAATGTGCATTCCATATATTCAGAAGTGCTTGCATGGCCTCCTGCTGGTCTGAGGCTGGTTGGTTCCCTCTCTTCCGTGATAACCTCTCGGAGCAGAGGCTCCACGACTATCTCCTTCTTTTGGATTCCATCAGGGGGGCCTGTCAGCCCTCAGGCGGGAGGGATCACTGGTCCTGGAGGGGGGGGGCCCTTCTCGATCAGGAAAGCATATGCAGCGGTTTCCTCCTCCCCGAGCCAGGGGATGGAGGTGGTAGTGCGGGATTGCAGTTTTTTTGGGGTTTGAGGCTATCTGAGAGGGTGGGCTTCTTTCTTTGGCTGGTTCGTAGACAGAGATTGTTGACGAGGGATCGCTGCGCGAGGCTGATTGGCACTATCCCTCATAGCTGTGTCCTATGCAATAATGCCGTGGAAACTTTGGAGCATCTTTTCTTCGCTTGCCAGGCGGTGGTGGGTGTTTGGGAGGAGGAGGCTGATGCTTGGGTGTGTGCCACGGATCTGGCTTCTTTCTGGCACTCGATGGTGGCTAACAAGAGTAGGGAGCGTAGGGAGCTACTGCGGCCCTTAGCGAAAGTGTGGGCAATATGGCTTGGCCGAAATGAATCTATCTTTGCAGGGCAACGTTTCTATAAAGAGAATGTGCTGTTACATTGTACCCGTTTAGTTGATGACTGGTTGTTGGTTTAGTTCCCTGTTTGGTATCGCGGTTGATACCTTGTAAAATTCCTTTTTCTTTCTTTTTTCTTTCTTTTTTTTTTCTTTTTTCATTTTATATAAAGCATGGGCGAGCACCACTGAGTGTATCCCCCTATTTTCTAGACTTCAAAAAAATATATTCAGTCTTAGCCCTGATTATACGAAAACTTTAATCTCTAAAGCATGTTCGGAAACCTCAAGCTTCTCGTTTAATCCATCTATAGTCTCATCAATCAACACAATATCAATGACGAACAATATGTACCAATGTACCTCGTCCTGAATGCGACTAGTCAACTCTTCATAATCAAAGTAAAATAGAATGGAGTCAAAGTTGAACCTTGATACGGATCGATGCTGATGTCAAAATAGTCTGTCTTTTCATATTGGATCTTTATACAAGATGAAGCCCCATCATACACATCCTTTATAATGTTAATATATATGATATTTATTCATCTTTCCTTCGAAATTGTTCATATTGTTTCCCATGAGACTTAATAATAAGCTTTTGGAATAAATATAATTGATTTTTTAGGCCAAAAGTGGGGGTAACACGCTATGGTGTCTGCCCTAAAGTCAAAAGTTAAGAAAAGATGACCTTACATAAGCCATGACTCAACAATAGTACTGAAGTGCACAAATACATTTTCACAATAAAAGCGTTGCGAAGAAAAGATGACGCTATTTCTAACTAACCAGATTGCCTAAATAAACGCTAACGACAGGACATCCTTCTTCGTCCTATCCTTGGCTTCCACAAGCGAGCTCCACAATGCCTCTACGTTATGTGTATCAATCCACCTCGGATCAAAATCAATCCAAAGTTGCGAATTTACCGGACAATAGAAAAAGAGATGGTTAATAGTTCCCACCTGGTTATTGCATAATGGGCAAATATTGGATATATCCGGGAAGAGCCTATCACAATGGTCCCTTGTCATAATTCATTTCCTTCTGAGGAGCTACATAAAAAAGCCGATTTTCTTCGGTCGCCCGAGCTTCCAAAAGGTTGCAATCTCTAATGATGATATCGTCCTTGAAGTTGGTGGTCTGTTGATAGACTTGTACGCCCTCTTCACTTAAAAAGAGTTGTTTTTCAGACCTAGGGATCCCATCCAATAGAAAGTCTATCAAGTTGCCTCAACGACTCCAATAGTAGCAGGAATTCCTCCAAACGCCGGTCTGAGAAATTAGTAACAAAGGAGGGCATCCAGTTACCATTGTCCCAACAGTCAACAACACGGCCGCTGCGGTTGGCTGCCAGAGCAAAGAGGCTAGGGAACCTGATGGATGATGCCCCGCTCCCCGTCCAGTTATCAGTCCAAAAAGCAAAGGAACTACCATTGTCGAGCTCGGGTTTGAAAAGACCTTGGAAGGGAGGCATGGCCGAAATGATCCCCCTCCAGAATGGCAAAGCCTGTAAGCAAAGCATATGACTCATATGATCATGTATGCTCGTGTCGTAGATGCATCACAAGAGTATGCAAGAAAGGTCCTCATTTTCCCCCACAGTCTCCCCACCCACTTTTTTTTTGAGCCTTAAAGAAGGGGGATACACTCGCCCCAAGATTTATTTAAAAGAAAGGAAAAACGTGAAAAGACAAAGGGGAGCAAAATCTAAAGCAGGCAATTACAGATCCCAATCTTCTATCAATCTCGCGGAGTGTAACCCTACATTTTCCATGTAGAACTTTTGCCCAGAAAAAGGAGTGCATTTCTGGCAAGCCACAAGGTCCAAATGATGGCAATAGGTCTAAAAAGCTGCCGCCGTGGCCTGCTCCTGTTGCCAACCAACGAGCCGCAGAAGGAGGCCAAGTCCGTCGTGCACAACCAAGCTAACCTTGCCTCGTCCCAAATCTGAATCGTTCTCGGGCACTTGAAGAATAGGTGCTCGAGGGTCTCGATCGCGACATCACACAAAAGGCATCTATCAGAGATGGTGCCAAGAAGTCTAGCACAGCGGTCTCTCGTCATCACTCTCTGCCTTCTGAACAACCACATGAAAAAGCCTACACGTTCAGGGAGGCCGAGACTCCAAAAGAAGGCGCAATCTCGAATCAAGTCCTCGAGGGCGAGGGGGGAGGCCTGCAAATCGCCCCAAAAGCCATCTTAACTGTGAATGTGCTCTTCCGCCATCCCCAATGGTCCCTTCCCACAGACAATCTTCCCATCTCTTTGATAGAATCAAACAACGAAAGAAAATCCTCGAGTCGCTGATCCGAGAAGTTAGTGGAGAAGGTGGGGAACCAATTACCATCCGACCAGCAAGACGAAACCAGCGCATTCTTATCGGCCGCAAGAGCATATAGGCGAGGGAACCGCATGCACAATGGCCCCCCTGTCCAATCATCAGTCCAGAAGGCAAAGGATTCGTCACTGCCAAGCAATGGCCTAAACAGTGAGAGATGACGGGTAAAGACCTCCATCATCCCCTTCCAGAACGGAGTAGGCGACTCCACCCGAGCATCAGGACTCAGCAGCGCACCACCTACACCGTATTTTGCGCAGGATGTTGCAGCAGAGATCCTTCCCAGGCCCCCACACTTTACTCACCCACTCAAGGAGCAAAACCTCATTCATTTGGTCCAGTCTCTGGACTCCCAGGCCCCCTGCTTTTTTAGGGAGCGTGACTACATCCCACTCAACAAGATGAATCCCCCCCCGATTCACCACCATGCCTGCCCTATAAGAACCTGCGCATCAGCTTCTCTAGACGGCTACGGATCCCCTTCGACAAGCGTCGATTGGACAAGAAGAAAACAAGAATGGAGGAAAGAACTGCCTTTAAGAGGACCAATCACCCCCTCTGGAGAGAATGGTCGACTTCCATCCCGCGAGTCTCGCTTCAAGCTTCTCAACAACCTGGAACCAGTCACGCAACTTCGTTCGTCCCACCGATAAAGGCATCCCAAGGTATTCAATCGGAAGGGAGTAGCACTCCGAACCTAAAGTCCATCCACACACATCAACCTCTACCTCAGATAAGCTGAAGGGGACAACCTTAGATTTATCCGCATTCTTAAAGAGACTAGAAAGTTCGCTGAAGAGATCTAGGGCCTCGGACATGCCAGAAGCCTCCTCAGCCCCCCCAATGAAGAAGATAGTTTCGTCTGCGTATTGGAGAAGCGGGATCATCAAATCATCCCTCGAGTACCCGGCCGAGAGACCACAATCAG
Organism: Ottelia alismoides; assembly: GCA_037367405.1. Classification (NCBI taxonomy): domain Eukaryota; kingdom Viridiplantae; phylum Streptophyta; class Magnoliopsida; order Alismatales; family Hydrocharitaceae; genus Ottelia; species Ottelia alismoides. The sequence continues at coordinate 500,109 of JAZKJV010000502.1, forward strand.
TTACACGACCCACAATATGCGCTAGGACATCGGCAACAATGACAAATAAGAGAGGTGCAAGAGGGCAGCCTTGCCGCACACCCCTACGTGGCTGGAAGAAGCCACCCTCCGGGCGACCATTCACCATGATTGAAAAGGATGACGTCGTAACACAACGTTTCATCCAAGAAATCCACAGATCCGAGAAGCCTCTCCTCCGCAGGACCGACCAAAGGAATTTCCACTCTAAACTAGCAACGTCTTGTTCATGGTCTCCAAACTTTTGACCCCCAATCCCCCTTCAGATTTCGACAACGTTGCAGTCTCCTAGTTAACCAAGTGAATAACGACACTGTCCTGTCCTGAGTTGCTCTAAAGGAAACGATGCATCAACTTTTCCATCCTCTCTCGGATCCCAACAGGCATGATTTGGGACGACATGAAGAAAATCGGAATAGCCTCAAGGACCGCCTTTACCAGCACTAACCAACCCCCTATAGAGAAAAGCCTCTTTCCAGCCTGAAAGCTTTTTCTCCATCTTTTCAAAAAACGGAAACCAGTCCGACAACTTGATTCTGCCAGCAGCAAGAGGGAGACCCAAGTAATGCAGGGTAAGCGAACCGCACATAGTGCCGAACTCTTCACCACAGGAAAGAGCTTCATCAACCGGCATACCAAAAGGCACCAAAGTATACTTTCTGCGGTTGAGAATCAAACCGGACATCTCCCTAAAAATTTCCAGCATGGTTGCCATGCGCTTTGCCTCACTTCTACCTCTCTCAATAAAGAAGATTGTGTCATCAGCTTACTGCAAGAGAGGGATAGAGATGCCATTGATAGAATACCCCACAACGACACCACAACTCTGGGCCCAATCAGCCATACAGGCGAGAACACCTACTGCAATGACAAAGAGTAATGCCGCAAGGGGACATACTTGCCTAACTCTTCTATGATGATTTAGTGTAAAGAAAGCTCAAAATCCAAGTAGCTGATGTGCAATTTATCTCAAATAAAGAGTGCTGAAATCATTAAAGTATTCTTTGATGCTGTAGATAACGGAGGAGGCTGGGGAGGGAAGACAGCTGGAGAAAAGGAGGTCGGGGAGGGACCAGGTTGGGGACATTGGAGAGGTAATGAACCTTCATCAATCATTGTCATTAATTTTGAATTAGTATTCCACCGTAAACATGTGCATAATATAATCATTAACACACACATCTTCCTTTAAGATGGGTTGGTACTCCGTATGAATTATTTAAAAAGAAAGGATATGCTCTAGGGATGGGATGACCTTTTGGAATCTTATACGTTTCAACGACAAGTATTTCAGATGCAAAGAAAGCACATGGCTGATTAATTAATTGGTGGCGTGTATTTTCCGATATTCTTAGGTTTGTAATCTCAGTCATGAGTATTCTCATGTGGCTTAATACCAACAGCACATTTTAGCATACTTTTCAGTAATCTAGCAACGCCCTTCCCAACTCCTCCCGGATAGCAAAACCAGTTTTTCTATAAAATGACAACTTGTACATTATTCAAATTGCATTAAACTAGATTTGAACATCTTGAATAATCCCAATCTAAATATTACTTCGCCACATTTACAACCATACAAGAAAAAAAATCAAAATTTATGATAACTTGTGATGAAAGCTCTAATCGGTCCAAGGACAATAAGATGTGAGAGTGAATTAAAACCGAATCAAAACGACATCACTTTGTGGATGTGGGGAACATTGATAAGGTTGGGGAGGTTAGCATGTCAGGATGAGGTAAAGGAGCGGGTTGCAGAGGATCGAGAGACGAAGAACATGGAAAAAAAGAGGGAGAAAAAGATGAATAACAAATGTTATATAGCTTGGAAATTAGTTTGTATTTTTTAATCGTATTTTAGTTTGTTGACCATCATCTCTAGCGGATCCACATATTAACTACAATGGCATACATGTCATTGTAGGGGTTACCTTGTAAATATAAAATGTGTCATACATGTTATTTACATAGGGGCATAAATGTAAACAATTTTTTTTGGGATAACCAATAAAGTTGTCCTTTGTTTTGTAAATGTTGGTGGATTGATTATAACTCAGGCATGTCGGGCTCCAAGCTTGGGTAAATGAGGAGGGTTGTGCGTTAGGTAGCCGACAACCGGTGCAAGAGAGCTAAATTCCTAAGTAGTATTCTTTTAGGAATACTATTTAGGAATTTGTCTCGAATAGATTTCGTTGGGGCATTTCCTATTTGCAACGTGTTGCATCGCCATAATGCAAGGAGAAGTTGGCAAGGGCCGCTACATCGCTGCCCAGATGTAGTTCAAAATTTGTAAGGGTTCTCACATGAGGAACACATGCGAGGAAATAAGCTAGTTCCGCCGCATCCCCGCCCGTATCCACTCCAAATTTTGCAAGGGTTTTCATATGATGGATGCATGCGAGTAAAGAAGTTAGTCCAAAAGAGGTTGCAAAGGAAGTTGCGGATAGGTAGTTGGAATATTATCACTTTAACTGGCAAGTTGATGAAGATAGTTGATACGATAGAAAGAAGGAAGATTTTGACATTATGTCTACAAGAACAAAATGAGTTGGAGAGATAGCAATGGAGCTTGAGAAGACTTGCTTTAAAATTTTGGTATTCAGCTAAAGATAAGGTCAGGAATGATGTTGGAGTGATTGTTCATAAGGATTTGAAGGATTGCGTGGTTGAGATGCAGAGACATGGAGATCGGATTATTTTGCTAAAAGTGGCGCTCGAAGAAGAAATTTTGAATATTATCTCAGTTTATGCACCACAAATTGGTTTAGATGATATGATTAAACATGCTTTTGGGAGGATTTGGATAAGATTTTCAAGGAATCCCAGAAAGAGAGATGATTTGTCTAGGTGGAGATCTTAATGGACATGTGAGAAAGGATGCTTCAGGGTATGCTAGTGTTCATGGAGGACATGGCTTCAGAGATAGAAATGAAGAGGGAAAATGCATTCTAGATTTTGTAACGGCTTATGATCTTTTCATTGCAAATACTCTCTTCAAGAAAGGGGAGGAGCATTTAATTATTTATAAGAGTGGCTCGACTAGAACACATATAGATTAGTTTGCATTGAGAAGAAGAGATCGGTTGTGTTGCAAAGACTGCAAAGTAATCATAGGAGAGAGTCTGACCACCCAACATCGTTTGTTAGTAATGTATGTGCAAATAAAAGGGCTAGTAAAGAAAAGGAGGATTTTCAAGTTCACTAGAACTAGATGGTGGAATCTTCAATTGAAGCAATCAAGCTTCAGGGAAAAGGTTTTAGAAGACTTATCTTGGGATTGCAACGGAAATGCAAATGAGATGTGGGAGGCGGTAGCATATTGTATCCGAAGGGTAGTCAAAGAGATGCTAGGCGAGTTAAAGGGAGGAGCTCCAGGCCAAAAAGAGGCGTGGTGGTGGAGTAGAGGGGTGTAAGAGAAGCTTAAAATTAAAAAAGCCTGCTTTAAAGCTATGTCTAAGGATATAACAGATGAAACTGTCACAAACTACGAAATAACGAAGAAGGAAGCAAAGAAGACGCTAAACGATGCTAAGTCAAAAGCTTATGAAGTTTTGTACAAAAAAGTCGACTCTAAGGAGGGATAGAAGGATATATTCAGGTTGACTAAAGCAAGAGAAAGAAAAATCAAAGGTTCTCCTCAAGTGCGATGCATTAAGGATGAGGAAGATCGTGTGGTTGTTACTTAGAAGGATATAAAGACTAGATGGAAGCAATACTTTCATAAGCTTTTCAATGGAGAGGGAAATAGAGAGATCAGTTTGGGAAATCTAGCTAGTAGTGAAAGTTACTTGAATCGTGCAAGCTATAAACGAATACAATGGAAGGAAGTAGAGGCTTTGAAGGTTAAACATGGGAAAGGTGTAGGATCTGATGACATTCGTATATAAGTTTGGAAAGTTTTAGGTGAGTGTGGTTCGACTTGGCTAGTTGGCCTGCAAATTTATTCAATGTTATTTGACGAAGCAAGAAAATATTTGAACAAGTTGATGAGTCACACTGTGAAAATTTGGGAACGTGTGATCGAAAGAAGGTTGAGGCAAGTTTCCAAAGTCAAAGAAAATCAATTCCGATTCATGTCAAGTCGCTCAACTATTGAAGCCATCCACTTGCTGAGGAGAACAATGGAGATATGCAAAGCTAAAAGGAAGAATCTCCATATGATTTTTATTGATTTAGAGAAGGCTTATGATTCTGTCCCACGAGAGATATTGTGGGGAGTTTTGGAGAAGAGACAAGTACCTGTCCTATACATTAACTCATAAAAGATATGTATAATAGGGCTTTATCTTGTGTAAGTATACGGTCTGGGAAGTCTGTCTTTTTTGACATAAAAATTGGTCTGCATCAAGGTTCAACTTTAAGTCCATTCCTTTGATTATGGACGAGTTGACAAGTCACATTCAGGATGGGATACCTTGGTGTATGTTATTCGATGATCATATTGTGTTGATTAATGAGACTGGAGATGAAGTAAATGAGAAGCTCGGGATCTAGAGACATGCATTGAAGACTAAAGGATTTCATATAAGTAGGGTTAAGATTGAGTATATGGAGTGTACTTTTGATGGAAGCAATGGTGAAGGAATCGAGGTTAAGATTGGTGATGATAACATTCAGAAGAGAGATTCTTTAGATACTTGGGATCTATTTTACAACATGATGGGGGAAATGGATGGAGATGTTACGGCCGTGTGTTGTTCGCCTATTTTGAAATGGATGGATCTATTTTACAACATGATGGGGGATCTATTTTACACGGCCGTGTGTTGTTCGTCTTTTGGTTTGGGGATGGGATCCTCTCGATCCTTGGTGTTTGTATTTCTTCTCTTCCTCCTCCTCTTCTTCGCTGCTTTTTAATAAAATTTGGGGCGAACACCATGGTGTGCTTCCCCGAAACGTTTTTGGTTTCAAAAAAAAATGGATGGAGATGTTACAAATAGAATATATGCATGTTGGCTGAAGTGGAGAGGAGCCTCTACAATTCTCTGTGATGAGAAACTTCTTTTGAAAATCAAAGGAAAGTTTTACAAAGCAGACTTGAGACCTGCTATGCTCTATGAATCTGAATGTTGGCATGTGAAACATAGATATGCGCAGAGAATGACCGTAGCAGAAATGAAAATGCTAAGGTGGATGTGTGGACACAAGCACACACGTAAAGATCAAATTTGGAATGATGCCATCATAAGAAAAGTTGGTGTAGCTCCAATCGATGATAAGATGCGAGAAAATTTCTTAAGGTGGTTTGACCACTTGCAAAGGAGGCCAACTGGTGCACCGGTGAGGAAATGTGAGTTTTGGAATGTTGAGTCGGCTAAAAGAGGGCGAGGAAGACCTAAGAAGTGTTGAGACTATTCGAAGGGATTTTAGTTTTTTGGATCTAAGCCCGAGAGTGACCTAAGATAGATCTGAATGGAGGCATAGAATCCATGTACCCGACCATACTTAATGTGGAAAAAGGCATTGTTGTTGTAGGTGGATTGTTCATATCAGAGCCAATGGTTTTGGCTTTATAATGATTGCAGATTCATATTATACCATACAAGATCCTATTATATATGATTGGAATGCTGAGAATAATGCCAATGAATTTTATTTTCTTTTCTTGCTTCGGAAGTAACTCAACAACTAGCACTACTTTGTTGTGAACCATTAGGAATAATTAGTTGTATAGTGTAATGTACTTTATCCGCTGGGTTACGATTGGACGTTTTCTCATATGTTTCGATCAATTTATCTTTGTATGATTCAACACGAATCATATACTTGGGGGTGGATGCAGAGTGGGCAATTTCAAAACAGATTCCTTATTCATTAAATAAAGAAGATAACCAATATTTCGTGATCCGCTGTAACCTATTCCAATTCCCAGCTCCATCCTTCTTTCTACCCTCCCTAAAAGGTCCATCCTTCTTTCTACCCTCCCTAAAAGGCATAGCCTGCCATTTCTCAAAATGCCAATGAAACATCACCAATGTTTTTGTTTCCCCAAGTCTGCGAAAATTTAAATGTTGTTGCTTTCTTTTTTCTCTCTTGTTTGCGATATAATGCCGGCATATCGACGATATGTCTCCATGTTGGCAATAAATCACCGATAGTGAGATTCCTTTGACTTTTTTAAAGGCAAATGGGCCATATGTCTCATGTTATCCCAATTCAACGTATTCTCGCGCCTTGTGCTGTTTCTTCCATTTCATAGAGCTTCGTTGCCTCATTCATTCAAGCTTTCGTTGAGCAATTTTAAGCATTATGAGAGCTTTTTTGCCTCATCAATTTTTACGGTATGCTCTGTTCTCTATGTTTTGTATGATGCGTGATACATGGGACCAATTCTCCATTTTTTTGTGTATTTGTGTTTTACCTTTTCATATATTATGGAATATGAGTTGTAATTATTATTTCAACTTATTTTCTCATGACACTTTTAAATTCTGATTGCATGCCTCAAAGAGTCTAATTCTTCATTTTGTGGGACATCCATCAACCATATGTTGTTTAGGAGGGATGAGAGTGGCTAGCAATCTAACCCCAAATGCCCTCTCTCGTTCTCTCTGTCTCTCTTTTTCCGATCAACTCACATCATTTCTCACTCTTCCTATAGTAAAGTCATATCAATTATCTCTTTTATAAATCAATTCACACCATTTGTCTCACTCCATCAAAAGAAAATATAGCCGTTTCCTAAGAAAAAAATACCATCACATCTTCACATCCAATAATTATAAAACAATCCTCCAAAAAGTCCAATAAAATCACATTATAACAAACCCTTCCAACAACCACCCCTCTATATTATATATTTGGAAAAACACATTGAAAATCTTATTTTTTAAAAACAGAATTTATAGGCATTTTCATCATTTTGGCCAACTCAGGCCGCATATTGACGAAATGTCGTTGATATGTTGATTTTTGAGGTTGGCGAAATGTTGGCAAAATTGTCATTTAAGGCCTTGCCTAAAAGACAACCAAAATGTCAATTGGGAAGTGGGTCCAGCCTGGGGATGCATGTGCCCAACTCTTCCCAGACCATGGCATCAAATTAGGCTGAAATTCAACCGAATTTCGGTCGAATTTCAGTTTTGACGTGTGACCGAAATGACTAAAATGGTCGAAATTTCAGGTTGGAGGGGGTCAATCGAAGAAACTAGGATCGAAATGATATAAATTTTGACTGTCTTTTGGTTGAAATGTCATTTTGGTCAGTCACGATTGCCGAAACGGATATTTAAGGCCCTATCCAGGACCTCACATATAAATGGGCAACTGAAAAACATGTGACAAATATCTTCCTCATTTTTGCTCTAGGGGCGAGCAACATCAGCCAACGAACTTCGTTTCTGTTTATGAACCTTGGTTATAATCTTTTTTGGCCTGAATAAGCTCACTGATTTTTTGACTTTGGCAAGGCCCTGTCTTTTATAATGCGTCTACTGTCCAAATGAAAAATCAGATCTTCTATCATGCCCTCCGAAGAAAGCTTATTTATACTTATCACAACACAAGCTTATTCTCCATTTGACTCCTCGTGATTCAGAAAATGGAAGAGAGAGAGAGAGGGAGAGTGTGTGTAGGTTGATTAATTCTTACATTAAGCATATGAAATTTGGGTGCAGGATTTGGAGTTGGTTCTGGATTGGAAGCGGGAGAAACAGAAGGGTGCCCTTTGTAAGGTGGATTTCTCTAAGGTCTATGATTGCGTTGATTGGTGCTTCCTTTGGCGATCGTTGTAAAAGAGAAGGTTCCCTGACAGATGGATTGGTTGGGTGAAAAGGTACATCACAACGGTATTCGGTACTCGCGAATAGTAGACTAGAGGGGGATTTTTTCAAGCCCCAACAGGAGGTGTGATAGGTGTGCCCACTAGCATCGCTTCTTTTTGTGATTGTAGCGGATGCACTGGCAATAATGATGAGGTTGGCATCGGCTAACAGATTTTGTGCTGGATACATGAGAGGCGACACTTCCATCCCCATTTTGTAGTACTTTGACGACACAATTCTGTTTATTGAATGGGACCCGGAGCAAACGAGACATGTCTCATGCATTATGGATATCTTTGGGGTGGTCTTGGGGACTGCAGTCGAACAGAGACAAGTCCAAGATCATCCCGTTTGGTGTGATACAGGAGGAGGCTCATGATCTTTGCTGTCTTGCGATGTCCGAAGGGATCCCTTCTGACCGCATACTTGGGCTCCATTTAGATGCTTGGCGGTTGCGTGGTAGATTGGAAGGTGGTGATTGACAGAGTGGAGAGTAAGATGGCGGGTTGGAAGACAAGAGTGCTCCTTAAGCGGGGAAAGCTTGTCCTCCTCAAGCGCGCTCTATCCGCAGTCTTGATGTTCTTCTTCTCAATGCTGTTGATGCCTGTGGGTGTGCGACGGAGGTTGGAGAGGATGGTGAAGCGCTTATTTTGATCGGACGGGTGGCAAGATGGTGGGAGAATGCACCTGGTGAGTTGGGACACGGTGACGGTGACGAAGAGGGAGGGAGGCCTAGGTGTCCGCACTTTGGAGCTCATGAATAAGGCTCTGCCGACGAAGTGGGCCATAAGAATCTGGGGAAGTCCGATGTCTTGGTTTGTAGGGTGATGCGGAGCATCTATGGGCTTAACAGTTCGTGGAGAGCAAAGGTATGCATGCGCCCATCATCGCTTTGGAGGGGGATGTCTAGAGTCTTGCAGGGGTTGGGTGTTCTCGTGAGACCGGTGCTGGGCGATGGGCACGACTTTGGCTTCTGGAAGGATGATTGGTTGGGGCTGGGACCGCTCAGTGAGAAGTACCCATGTCTCTTTGCCATTGCGGGGGACGGGAATGCTGTGGTGAATCAGGTTTGGTCGTCAGGAGCTTGGTGCCCAACCTTTGCTTCTGCGTTATCAGGCCAGAGGTGCAACACGATCATGGTCCTCTTGAGGGATCTAACAGATGTTCTTGGGCCTGGTGAGGGCAGGGATCATTTTGCTTGGAAGAAAGGGAGTTTTTCGATAAAGTGGATATATCAATCTTTCGCCATGACGAGTGGGGTTGTTCAGGAGGAAGCCGCTAGGAGACTACAAACTTATTTAGACTAGCAGAGTTCCTATGTGGATTAAGGTCTTCATGTGGTTGGCGAGACGCGGTCGGCTGCTTTCAAAGGCTTGTAGAGCACGACTGCTGGGTATCAGGGAGATTCTATGCGATAGATGTGTCCTTGAGCAGGAGGATTCCAAGCATTTCTTTTTTGGCTGTTATACCTCTGTCACGGTATGGGCGCGGGCGGCTGTGCGTTGGTTTCACTCGGTGGACAATGCGTCATATTGAAGTTCAATTAGAGTGGCTTGTGGAGGTTTTCAAGAGGATATAACTGATCCTTTTGCCCTACTTTGGGATATTTGTTGTGATAGAAATGAGAAAATCTTTCGGAGAGGTCTGTTTCTATTTGAGAGGGTTTTGGGCACTACAAGGCACTGGTATCATTGTGGCATAGCATGTAATTTCTAATTTCTAGTTGTAATATATTTGTAATGTAACTTGGTTTTAGTTTAATAAATTTGTGGTGGATTCCAATCTTGGGACTACACCCTCGTTCTCATAAAAAAGTTAGGAGTAAATATCTCACCGTCACTCCATGTAGGCGATCAACAATCCATCATACAAGCATGCACACTTGTTGCGCGATCTATTAACTCAAAGAGTCTATGTGGACCTTTTTCTAAATCAAGAGGGTTCGAATCCCCCCTTGTGGGGGTTGCGTTAGGTAGTTGACAACCATTGTAAAAAATAGTCGAATCTTTCAACATGGATTTGAGCAAGAATCCATGTAGCCAACCCTACTTATAGTGAGAGAAGGTTTCACAAGAGAGGGGGAAACGTGTTAACGACACACATGCACACACACCATGCTTTTTTGGCAAGGGCGACACCAACATTGGTGGCTTCGAGAAATTGTTGTATTTAATACTATGTAATTAGGTTTTAACTTGGTAATCCTATGCAATTACATTGGATTAACTATTTGGTTTCAATTGGGAAACTAAATGATATTTGAGGGAAGTGGTGAATTCTTAAATTTGAAATAAAGGGAGTTTTGGATATAGTTTTAGTACTACATCTATTAATTCTAAAACTTTGGTGGACTTATGTATGAGTTTACACTCCATGCTCTTGTAGCAATAGTAGAGAGGGGGAATGTAGCTTAGGTTTCGGCTCCGACTCGGGAGAGTCAATTCAGATCTCGATTCTTGATAATTTTACTACGGGGTTCATTTTGCAAGTCGAATATTATAATCCTATGGATTAATTGTGTCTAGAAGAATTTGATTTAACCCAACAGTTCGGACTGAGCTGTTGTTTTAGACTCCGAAGCGGCGCTCGATGAGGGGTATTTTCAGAAACAAAAAAAGTTGTGAGCTAGGTCTTTTTAACCCCATCCCCAGATGACTTTTCTTCACACACAAGAAAATTTTTCTCCCCCTCTCGCTTTCTTTGTTCTTCCACCGTGAGGCGACGTTCTTCTCTTCTCTCGGCTATAGATCTCTGAGGTTCGTTCGAGGACAATCGCGTTGGTGTGCGCGGACGACGATCGTATGCCGTCGTATCTTGAGAGCGGACCGCCGATACTCTATGCATTGATATTGTGTGGGCGATATCTTCTCTAAGGACATTCGATTACATGGGTGCTTCAATGATGTATGATCTATTTTCTTTACCGTCTTGTTTGCTACAATTGGCTTGCTCTTTTACCTTAGACGAATTTTGCTGAAATATGATGTATCAATATTTTAATACGTTTATGTATGTCATATGAATCGGAAGTGCTTGATCATAATCATGTTGATCTATGATGTTTTATTAATGATTCATTTTCATCTGAATAAATATTGTTTATTGAATACCCTATTGATTATTCTGACAACAATATGAGCGGAGATACCGGGAACCATGATTAAAACCACATCGGATACGATATTTAATTCGAGGGTGGATATGACCGGGATGCCTGAAAAATTCGATGGTTAGAATTTCAAGCGTTGATAACATCGTATTAACATGTGATTAACCAACATAGGGTTAATCTCGATGCTTGAAATTGAATGCCCTACAATGGAAAAAGAAAACCCTCCACACGATAGTCAGAAGATACAATATGTGTGGAAGGAATGCAAACGTATACATCATGGTTGTATCTTGTTGGCTTTGTCCAACATGTTCTTTGATGTGTATTGTTCGTCCATCGCTTGGCGACGTTCTTCTCTTTTCTCGGCTGTAGTTCTCTAAGGTACTTTCGAGGATGATCTCATTAGTGTACGCATACGGCGATCATGTGATGTCATCTTGGTAGAGGATCGTCAATACCCTTATGCATCGGTATTGTGGGGGCGATATCTTCTTTAAGGACACAATCCATGGATGCTTTGGTGATGTGTGATCTATTTTCTTTACCATCTTATTTGCTGCAATTGGTTTGCTCTTTTGCCTTTGACGGATTTTGCCCTAATATGATGTGTCAATGTTTTAATCTGTTCCTGCATGCATATTGTAATTGTGTTTTGAATGGGAAATGCATGATTATAGTCTTGTTAATCTGCGATGCATTATTACTGATTCATTTTCATACGAGTAATTAATATTTATTGCATTCCCGGTCGATCATTCTAACAACAGGGCCATGGTGACGATGGTGCAGAAGATGGCAGTGGTTACAACGGCAATCTTCCCCCCACCATGGCCGTCAATATTGGCATTGATGGCTAAACAGATAGGGAAATATCGACGAATGTCATTGTCATATCCTCGATAACGCCAGAAATCATGGAAATAGCCATGAAATTTGATTTGTTCACAAAATAAAGGTTTTTAATGTTCTTTGATCAGGTATGCACACTTGCTAACGTAGAGGTCTAAATATAATTTTGTAACTATATTATCCAAGGTTCTAAAAAATGTGAGAGGGATTGATGTGATTTTCATTTTTGAGGCGGTTGAGGCATAAGCTTCGGTTTAGTAAACAATATGCATAAAAAATACAATTAAATGGTGTTAATATTATTTGCATAGATTTGGGTGACTGATATATAATAACCTCAAGTTGCAATCTTTTCCCCTTTTTGAAAAAAAGCAGAAGAAAAATGTTCCTTGTGCAGAGGCTGTGCCCCTGAACTAGGGACAGATTTTGTTTTTGCCGAGATGTGCACACTGTGGATGGTATGTGTTTGATGCATAATTAGCACTGATATTACACTATTTAATTGTCTGAACGACCTATATAATCAACATAGTGGAGGGAAAATGACAGGCTATATGAGCCCCAATGTTACAAAAAGGAGTGAACTGACCTTTGTTGTATGTTAATTTAGGAATGCACATTATTTTCCCCCATTTTATTGTTAGGGTTGTCATCATCGGCATTTCCATTTAGGTACTCAGAGACTTTGCTTTATCGACTGTATATTGTGTGCGGGATGGCTTCGTCTTCCTTCCGTGGATGAAAGACTACAACTTTACAGAATCCAGCCTTGTTTGGAAATGGATTTGAAGGAAAATTGAATGGCCTATCTCTTGGCCTTCAACACTTCCAAAATCCATCCTCACGAATCACTTTTGCGAGGTGCATTTCCATCTGAGGTTTATCTTACACTCCAATCTCTGTTATTATAACGATCACTTCTCTCTGTGTATCCAGAATCCTCCAGTAGATTCACTGGACCTTTCCTGCCAGCTAAAGGTGTCGTCGGAGAATATACAAATGGCATCTCGATCATCTTTGCTGGTAAGGTTAGTAGCGGGGATCGGCAGTCACATCAACACCGTGTTGATGAATGGAATCCTTGCTAATTTTCTCAGGTTTGTATTTTGGCTGAAACCCAAAGCCATTGGATATGGTGATAGTATTTAGGAAGTATTTATTCAAACAGAGCCAAGATAGATTCTGATTGAAATGAAGATCGTATCCGACAGTGATATCTTGGTGAATTTCACACTTTCTAGAGGGCAAAAAGCTATCTTCTTTTGGATATTGGATGTAGCAGTAAACCTACCTGTTTTAATTGGAAACAGCCGTTGTTGATGACGGAGCTTCGATGTTATCAGTTCAAACCTGGGAAACAGCTGCAAAGGAGGGAAGAGGGTCTTAGTGGGCACGTCGACCAAGTACCGTGTGATGGCATATTCAGATGTTTAATTAGCAAGTTGCCCTGAGATGGAATGGTAGTTTTTAGTTATCTGTCAAAAAACATCATCTGTACCTGAAGTAAGACGACCTTTAGAGGAATCATGGCTAATGTAATACACTACTGTGGTAGCCGAAACGCTTCTTTCTTGCTCTTATATTGTTTTTTTTCGTTATTATTATCTTAAATATTTGATGATCCCATGTAGTTCGCAATATCTTGATACGTGCACACGGACACAGATTTTATTTTTCATTTTTTTCTTGTTGCAGGAGCATCTACAGCTGCTCATTTGATTGTGGTACTGGACTATTTGATCGTGGCATGTTCTGATCTTATCATTGCTCAGTCATTGGTCGACCTACCCATTTCAATGAATATGTGATTCACTTGAAGTCATGTACTCACTTCTATTAGGAAAAGATGAGTTGCATTTCAATTGAATGACTAGTATGTCCATTTGTTTAGATGTTAGATTGACGGGTTGTTTGCGTCACTGCCACTCAATGTTATGACAGATACAATTACTTTGCTATAATTACCTTTGTGTCAGAATCAGACATTATTTGCAGATTGGACGACGAGATGAGTATATCCTTAAGCTGCGAGGTCGAGTGGAACCGCAAGCTGGAAGGGTTGTAGAGTGGAAAGCAAGTGTTCATGTTATGAATAAGGATATGATTTGCTATCAAATTTATTTTATTCACATTCGTATCCATTCTAGAATGGCTATATATATGGACATTTTTTTGATATCGGCAATTTTCATATACGTACCTCCATTTTACTATGTAAATATAGTTGTCAATATATTTGTAATTATATGTAATAAATATTTATATAAGAGGAAAGGGATCCTAATTCATGGAACTTACCTACTCAATTTTCATTTTTCACTTTTTTTTTTTTTTGAAAAATGCTTCCATGGATCTTCATAACTCAATCCCTCTTATATGTCATTCAAATTTAATCAGAAATAGATGCTCTTATGCCCTCCACCAAGAACAGGTAATTTTAAGGGATTTTTACTCGGCAGATCCTGTAATCTTTTGCAATTACCGCTACGACCTTTGAAACATCCTAATTCCTCTCTCGACCCCATAAACTTGCTAACCCTTACCCTACAGACCCTGTGGTTAACCCCCATCCATTTGCCCGTTAAAAGTGATCGGATTCCGTTATATTCTTATTTTATATTAGGGATTTTTGCACTCATAACCCCCTCCCCTCCCAGCCCGTGCGCCTCCCCTGCGCGAAGCAATCCCTCACCGCCCCCAACACCTGCTCGAGCCCCTCCTCGACGTCGCTGGAAGCCCCCAATGCCGACGCCGTTGGAAGCCCTCTCCCCCGCCCCCGACGCCGCTGGAAGCCCCCTCCCCCGCCCCCGACGCCGCTGGAAGCCCCCTCCCCCGCCCCTGACGCCGCTGGAAGCCCCCACACCTGCTCGAGCCTCTCCTCCGCCGCCCCGCAGCAACTGGAAGCCCCCCTGCACCTGCTCGAGCCCCTCCCCGATGTCGCTGGAAGCCCCCTCCCCCGACGACGCTGGAAGCCCCCTCCCCCGCCCCCAACGCCACTGGAAGTCCCCGCACCTACTCGAGCCCCTCCCCCGCCGCCCCGCTGCAATTGAAAGCCCCCCTGCACCCTGCTCGAGCCCCTCCCCGACGCCGCTGGAAGCCCTCGACGCTGCTGGAAGCCCCCTCCTCCGCCCCCGACGCCGCTGGATGCCCCTGCACCTGCTCGAGCCCTTCCCCCGCCACCTCGCTGCACCTGCTCAAAGCCCCGGCCTTGCCTCCCATGTGACTCCCCTACCCCTCGCCGCCCCCGCCCCCGTCGCCACTGGAAGCCCCCCAACTGCCCGAAGCCCTGGCACCGCCCCCTTTGATCTTGTTTTTTCTATTGTTTTGCTGTTGTGTTTGCTGTTGATGATGGTTTGCTGTTGACGATGGTTTTTTATAGATGTAATTGCTATTGTTTTGCTGTTGATGATGGTTTTTTATTCAACAGTTGAGTTTGACAGTAAGATTTCACTGCGTGCATCAAATTTTTGCATCAAAGAAGAAGAAGAATGGAGGAATAAGAGGAGGAAGAAGAAGGAGATGGGGAGAAGGAAGATCCACTGTCAAATTCTCCTCTGGTTAGATTAACTCAAGACTAACTCAAGTAATTAACTCAAATAAAGTTAAAACTGACGGTAGGGTCTGTGGGGTAAGACGGAGCAAGTTTACAGGGTCGAAGGAGGAAATACGTTATTTCAAAGGTCGTAGCGGTAATTGCAAAAGATTACAGGGTCTACCGGGTAAAAATCCCTAATTTTAATGATCTTAGATTTGCTGTAATTTGCCTGGTCTGGATGGAGGGCATATAAGCCTCTATTTCTGACGAAATTGAATGGCATATTAGAGGGATATAGTTATGAAAATCCATGGAAGCATTTTTCAAAAAAAAATGAAAAAAATGAAAATGGAGCAGGTAAGTTACCTACTCCATGTAGTAGGATCCCTTTTCTCTTTTTATAATTATTTTACCATATTTGATATAGTTATTTTATATATTAGTTTCACGTGAAAATCATCTAATATGTATAAATTTAAGATTATTTATTAAGCATTTCATGTATTATTTGTATTCGATTTACATTCTATTAATATAGTAGCTGTTCATGATGATTCAATAATACATATTTTGTATATGTCAATATCCACGTTCTATTCGATTTACATTCTATTATTATGTATTATTTGTATACTTTTTTTTTAAATTTTTTTTGAAAAATACTTCCATGTATTTTCATAACTATATCTCTGTAATATGTCATTCAAATTTAATAACAAACATATACTCTTATGTCTTACATCCAGAACATGTAATTTATGATCTTAGATTTGTTGTAATTTACCTATTCTCGATGGAGGGCATATGAGCATTTGTTTCTGATGAAATTGAATGACATATTAGAGGGATATAGTTATGAAAATCCATGGAAGTATTTTTCAAAAAAAATGGAAAAAAAAATTAAAATGGTGTAGGTAAGTTACCTACTCCATGTAGTAGGATCTCTTTCCTCTTTCTATAATTCTTTTACCATATTTGATATAGTTGTTTTATATATTAGTTTCATGTGAAAGTCATCTAATATAAAAAAATTTAAGATTATTTATTAAGTATTTCATGTATTATTTGTATTCTATTTACATTCTATTAATATAGTAGCTGTTCATGATGATTCAATAATACATTTTTTGTATATGTCAATATCCACATTTGTTTTTTTGTATTATAAGATAGATAAGAATATGATAACACATATATTTATATTTAGATGGCTTCCAACGAGAAACCTAACTGATAATTGCTTTTTTGCATGGATAATTTGATGGGTCCTCTATTATGACATACCAACTACTTATTCATATAGGTTCGAACGTCTACTTGAATTTAGGCTCAAATTATACATATGATGTTGGATACCCGCTATCCTCAATTAAGTTATGTATCCTTTGCTTAATTTTACTCCAACATAGCCCTTTCTTCTTGTTCTCTTTTCCCTCACCTTGAGGGTATGTTTGGCTACTGGGTTATCTCGGGGTAATCTGGCTTACCCTCTCTATTTCTGAGTTGGAATTCCATCACAAATCAATGTAACATCATATCTCATTCCTTATTCCAGCATTCTCCAACCCTCATAATTATCCAAATAGCTATTATTTATAGGAGGTTACCACAACCCATCCCATTCTAGCAACCAAACAGATCCCTAGGGGCCTGTTTGGTTGCAGGGTTGGGCAGAGTTGGTCCAACCCTGGTTACTATTCACAAGGGCACTTCCTCCTCACAGATTACTATTCACCCATCCCAACCCAGCCCAACCCAGTAACCAAACAGGCCCTAGGAGTCCTTTTCATTACCACCCCTCTACATTCATGGTCCGATTAAATTTCCATCACAAATCAATGACATCACATTCCTAATTCCAATCCCTCTCCAACCCTGATAACCATCAAACATCTACTATTCAATCACGCATCCCTGCTTGGTTACAGACCCTAGGGATGCAATCGCAATATTCTAAAGTTTATAGACCAAACCGAAACCCACCTCCTCCTCCAGGGCCGTTGGTCTCTCGAAACGCCGTGAGTCGGTGACACACCACAACAGATCGCGGAGCACTGGAATCGAACACAAGTTGGCGAAGACTCTCTTTCTACCTATCTGTCTAAACGAAATTAAAAATATAGCAATAATAATTAGAATAAACCGTCCGCCGCCTCCTTCCTTGTGGCTTTTTCCCCACTTCGATCCCTCTCAGCTTCCTCCCTCCCGATCTCCGCCGCGAAACCCTAGAAGTGGTTCCTCGCTCATCGATCGGGAGGAGCTTTGAGCCAATGGCTCCCATGTCGGCGCTCGCCAAGTACAAGCTAGTCTTTCTGGGGGATCAGTCCGTCGGCAAGACCAGCATCATCACCCGCTTCATGTATGACAAGTTCGACAACACCTATCAGGTAAACACTGCAGATACCCAGATCTGTTGACCGAGGATGCGTGTTCTTTACAAGGATCGCAGGATCTGCTCAATTTGATCCTTTTGTTAGTAGTGTGAAGCGGTTTGGTTCGTGTGTTTATACTGCGTCCGATCTATTTTGTTTCTTCTTTTGGACGTTGGTTTTTTAGACGTGGAATGATGTTTTGATTGATACGAGATCTGGAAATTGATTTTATTGTGTTGTCGCGGATTTAATTAGAGACCGTTTTGACGATTAGTGGGTGTGATTTTTCTGAGGATTTATGATCAGAGCCGTGAAGATTTGGTTTCAAAATATGCCATTTTGTCTAATATAGAACGTTTGGAGGAAACGATAAAATAGTTCTATGGAGGAAACGATTATTATGGATTGTAAGTTGGGTAGGGCCTTTGAAATGGATGAGTGGAGCCTAATAAAGAGGGTCTGTTCTAGGTGTTAGTCCAGTAGATCTTTGTTGGAGACCAATGAATTTAGTGGTTGTTATGATGGTTTAGACTTGGTTCTTTTTATTATAATCTTGGGAACGTGATAAGTTGCACCGGGTTAGAGAAAGCTTGATGATGTGATGTATTCGAAATTTGGTCATTAGGGGATGTTGAGATATTAACTATCTTTAGTATTATTTATGTAATTTTCTATGTTTATTTCTTGTTTCTGTAATTTACCCAATGGTTCCTCTCCTATATAAGGGAACTCGTGGGCCTCTCATGATATCATCTCAGTATGTTTCCTTAATGTGGTATCGGAGCGACGGTCTTAGAACGGAGTAACCATATCCATCCCTAACCCTAACCTCAAGGTTGCAAAAGTCGGTACTCGATCAGCTGGTTACTGACTAACGATTAATTGGCAGTCGGGCGACTAATCGGATTTAGTCGGACTTTAATCATCTTTGAATTTTATGATTATTTTAAATATATAACTCATTTTTATACATATATTTACATAGAATTTGTACATTTTTATACTATCATAATAAACTAAAAGAAGTAATTGAAACTAAACAAAACATTAAGCATATTATAATTAGTTTGCTTATAAAAAAAGCAAAACATTAAAAAAATATGATATATCCAAGCTAAAATTGGTCGATTAGTGTACCTAGTCGGAATTAGTCGGTACTCGATCGGCTACCCCACTGACTAGACTAGTCGGACCTACTAATCGTGTCAGTCGGACGACTTTTACAACATTGCCTAACCCTTCCCTACTCGACACCTGCATCCCCCCTTCCGTGTGAGGCGCCCCGGTGTCCCCCCTACGTCCTCAGTGTGCGCCACCCTTGCCCTGTGCGCCCCTGCGCACCCCCAACCTGCCAACACCCCTGCGCACTACCAACGCTCCCCCATTGCACCCCCCCACACCTCCCGCACCAGGCCACCCACGCCCTCGCGACTCCGGTCCCCCCCTTGCGCGCAGACCACCCGTGCCCAGACCCCCCTACGCCTCCCGTGCTAGGCCACCTGTGCAGGCCCTTGCGCCCTCGCGACTCCGATCCCCCCCGCGCGCAGACCACCTGTGCCTAGGCCCCCAGGCCCCTGCGATCTGATTTTCTACTAGAGTATGATTTTGGACCTCTAAATCACGTTTTCCGGCCCTAGCGAGGAAGATCAGCTTTCGAGTATCCCCTCGCTCGACATTTGATTTCAAACTAGATAAGATCATTTTGGAATGGGTAACAATCTACCTCCGCTTTTGAATTCTTTTCCTCATATCCGGTCCTCGTGCAAACTGAGAGAACCAGGGGGGCTCATCCCATCCATATATTCATAACTGTATGAAGTATAGATACAATTTCTATTTGTTGACTGACCGGAGGTCAATGAAGTTGAGGACGGCAAGATTAACAAGGATGGTTAGACTCGTTTATATTGATCTACTCCCCAGTTGAATTCCGTTATTTGGTATTCTTTTTCTTACATCGTGTCAGACAACAAGGATGACATCTTCTCGTCCGGAGCCTTCAAAGGCCCGACTCCCATCGTTAAGATGGATGGGACCGACTATGAGTTGTGGTCCATGCAGTTTGTCACTCTCATGCAGTGCAACAATAAGGAGCACACCCTGACAGATCTAGAGCCAACGGATAAGACTGGGGCAAATGCTTCTTGGAAGCAAGATGATGCGTACGCGCAGGTATGGCTTTGTGGGGCTCTTACTATAGAAATAGCCAATGATATTCTAAATTAGCCTACTGCCAAGGTAATGTGGGACACTTTGGCATCCACTTATGCACAGGTGAAGAATGAAGCCAAGATCCTTCAACTACTATTTAATATCTACAATACCAAGCAGAATGGTTGCCCCCTACATGTTTACTACTCTTCGCTATGTGGCATATTTGAAAAACTTCATATCTACATGCCCATTACAACGTCTACTGAGCAACAGAAGATGTATAGGTACTCCACGTTGGTTTTAGTTTTCATGGGTGGACTTGATACATAATATGATGCTGCACGTACACATCTTCTTACTGGAGCTACCATTCTTTCTATAGAGGAGGCATATAGTCGTCTCAGCTGGATCATCGTCCCTTCAACGGTCACGTCTTCGCACTCTTCAACGATGGTCGCTTCTCGTGGTTGAGGTAGGGCAATCCAGTCCAGAGGACACCCACCTCGAGGAAGAGGCGGTGGATGCCAACGTGGTCCTTCACCTACTGTCGCAAGCCTGGACATGCAGAGGATACATGCTATCAGAAGCATGGATATCCTATCTCTGGTCGAGCAGCAGAACAGATTGTGTCTTCAGAGGCTTCAACTCCCCAAGCCGATCCTCGGCTGGATGATATTGTTTCTCATATTCAAGAGATCATGACTCATATTGCTGACACCACCACTATAAATACCGCTACATCAGCCAGAGCCTCTTCGAGCTCCTCAGGTATCACATATGCCTTTACTGGTAGTATGAATGCATACATGACAGAGTGGATTATGGATTCTGGTGCTTCTCATCACTTTTGTGGAGATAGAACGCTGTTGAAGTCCTACAGGGCTATACCACCTGGCAGATGGGTTGTCATTGCTAATGGCGACCATTTACACGTTACAGGACAGGGGGAGGTGCATTCGACACCATCCATGCACTTGAAGAATGTTCTATACGCCCTTGCCTTTCAGATGAATTTACTTTCTATTGGTCAGATCTCTAAGGATCTGCATCGTCATGCCATCTTTTACCCTTCATCTCTTGTGTTTCAGGACATACTCACAGTCATGGTGATTGGGTGTAGCCGTGAGCAACGAGGACTCTACAAATTGGTCCAACCTCCTCATGCTAGTGTTTCCACTATACCTACTGGACCTGTCTCTCCTTATCTATGGCACTCCTTAGGTTTGGACATGTTCCTCTACAGATGCTATGTCATGTTCTCCCTTAGATTTCTACGAGTTCCTCCTATTAGTGTGAGGCATGTTAACTTGGGAAACATCACCGTTCCTCTGTCTACCACGTCAGAGTCGGAGCAATACTCAGTTATTTGAACTCCTTCATTTAGACATTTGGGGTCCTGGTCGTGTTCCTGACCACCAAGGACATCATTTTTATCTTGTTGGGACTTTCCTGGATTTTCTTTTTGAAGAATAAGTCTGAGGCTGGATCCGTTATCAAGTATTTTACTAATGAAAGAAAGAATATTTTTTCTGCCAACGTCAAGTATCTCCTTTCTGATAATGCATTGGAATTTTACACCTTACAGCTTTCTGAGTTCCTTAGATCCCATGGCTTTGTTCACCATACCTCATGTGTCTACACTTCCCAACATAGCGGTGTTGTCGAGCGCAAACACCACCACTTACTTGATGTGACCAGAACTTTGTTGATTCAGAGTCGTGCTCCTTATGCTTATTGGGGTGATGCTGTCCTTACTGCTTGTTATTTGGTAAATCGTATGCCCTCGTCCGTGTTAGGAGAAAAGATTCCTTTCTCGATTGCATTTTCCGAGAAGGATCTTTTCTCTCTTACACCTAGTGTGTTTGGATGTGTTACTTTGGAAGATCTCGTCCGTGTTAGGAGAAAAGATTCCGGATTTTTATTTTTTCATATTTTTGGGATAGATATAATCAAGTATCTAATAAGTTTCCAATTTTGTATTACATATCCGTTGAAATCAGTATTTGTGTGTTTCTGCTTGAGCCGTACGAGATGCAATTTTCATATACGGTTCTCAGAGGGGGAGTCTCCTTGTTTTACCTATCTCAATAAAGTATGTGATTGGTTAGAAGAACGTCTAAAGATTCAGGCGATTGCAGATGATATAACTAGTAAATATGTTCCTCCTCATGTCAACATATTTTATTGCTTAGGGGGAATCACACTCACTTGTTTTCTAGTACAAGTAGCTACGGGTTTTGCTATGACTTTTTACTATCGTCCAACCGTTACAGAGGCTTTTTCCTCTGTTCAATACATAATGACTGAGGTCAACTTTGGTTGGCTAATTCGATCAGTTCATCGATGGTCGGCAAGTATGATGGTTCTAATGATGATTTTGCACGTATTTCGTGTATATCTCACGGGTGGGTTTAAAAAACCCCGCGAATTAACTTGGGTTACGGGTGTAGTTCTGGGTGTATTGACTGCATCTTTTGGTGTAACTGGTTATTCCTTACCTTGGGACCAAATTGGTTATTAGGCAGTAAAAATTGTAACAGGTGTACCTGAAGCTATTCCTGTAATAGGATCTCCTTTGGTAGAATTATTGCGTGGAAGTGCTAGTGTAGGTCAATCCACTTTAACCCGTTTTTATAGTTTACACACTTTTGTATTGCCTCTTCTTACTTCCGTATTTATGTTAATGCATTTCCTAATGATACGTAAGCAGGGTATTTCGGGTCCTTTATAAGGATTTTTTATAAAAAAATAAGACATGTCGATTATAGATATTTATAATTGCTCATATATTTATTATTTCGGAGAGGAACAATAGTATTTCATTGCCACAAATATGGATTATTGAAAAGAATAGGACATATTATTTGGATATTTCTCTTCAACCCCGAAGTATTTTTTATTTGATACTTTGATACAAATAGTTGAAGTGGATTCTCCGAAGAGAAAATGGATTATGGGAGTGTGTGACTTGAACTATTGATAGGGCCATGCGGATATATGATTTGATCCGTCACAGTGGAAATCACAATTAAATGTGCCTCCGCATCCAATCAACACGTAAGACAAGCTCTCTCCTAGAGCTGTCAAGTGCATGTTTGTCGGCTACTCTCGTACCCAAATGGGGTATCGCTGCTTTGATCCTCTAAGCCAGAAATATTTTCTTAGTGCCGACGTTACTTTCTTTGAGTATATCATGTATTTTTCTCCTACATGTGACAAATTTGCTCCATCTGACTCTGATGATGAGATATACATGCCACTACCTCCTACAATTGATCCTTCACCTTCATCTATTCCTCTTCCACCTCCTCCACCACCTCCTCCGTTAGTTCAGTTCTTGCCTCGTATTTTTCCTCGTAAGTCTTGCTCTGTTTGCCATGCTCACAAGCCTTGTCCATCATCCAGCATGCCTCAGGTATGTAATGAGCATATTGTTTCTACTGATGGCACTACTGAGTTGACTGTACAACAAAATTCTAGACAGGAGGAGCATGTATCCTCTCAAGAGGGAAATTTACAGGCCCCAGTCTTGGCTGATGATCTTGACGTGCCGATTGCTCTGTGAAAGCAGAAACAGGCGTGTGTTACTTACCCTCTTGCAGCCAGGTTTCTTTGAGCCGGTTGTCAGAGGATTTCAGGAGATTTATTTTGGCACTATCAACAGTGTAGATACCACATACATATTAGGAGGCTCTCAAAGATAGCAGTGGAGGTTAGCCATGGAGGAGGAGATGCTGTGCTACAGTCACGTGGTACGTGGAGTATTGTCTCTACTCCTGTTGATACATCTGTTGTGGGATGCAAATGGGTGTTCACTGTGAAACACCGTACGGATGGAAGCGTGGATCGCTATAAGGCGAGACTTGTGGCAGGAGGGTTCACCCAGACATATGTGGTGGATTATCAAGGTACTTTCTCTCCAGTTACCAAGCATTCTACTTTACGTATTCTTCTTGTTGCTGCTGTGACATGGGATTGGCCCCTTTATCAGCTTGATGTCAAGAATGCATTCCTCTATGGTGATCTACATGAGGGGGTCTACATGCAGCAACCACCTGGGTTTGTTGCTGAGGGGGAGTGTCAGAAGGTTTGCAAGTTACACAAGGCTATCTATGGTCTCAAGCAGAGTCTAAGAGCAATGTTTCAAAAGCTCTCGGACTTGATAGAGCAGCAGGGATTTGTGAGATCAACTGCTGATCACTCCTTGTTCATACATAAGACCCAGAGAGGTGCTACAATCATTCTTGTTTATGTTGATGACATTATTATTACAAGGGGATGACAAGCAGGTATTCAAGATGCCAAGGACTTTCTAGGTCAGCAGGTTGTGATCAAGGACCTTGGACATTTACGTTACTTCCTTGAATAGAGTTTGCCAAGAACCAATGAGGTCCTGTGATGACCCAGATGATGTATGTTATAGATCTTCTTTCAGAGACAAGCATGGCATATTGCAGACCTGCCACTATTTCGCTTGATCCAAGCATGAAGTTGAGAAGTTCCATGATGATGATACTGAGGAGGTCGATAAGAGGAGGTACAAAGAGCTTGTTGACAAGCTACTATATGTAACTATTACCAGACTCGACATATCATTTGCCATGGGCAAAGTGAGTCAGTTTATGGAGCAACCCAGACATGTATATATGGATGCAATCCATATGATTCTGAGATAGTTGAAGAGTTCACCTGGTACTGGACTTCTTTTCAGCAGAGGCACATCTCTCTCAGTTACAACATGCACAGATACAGATTATGCTGGGTGTCCAAAGGATAGAACGTCTACATTTGGCTTTGCTATGTTCATAGGAATTTCTCTTGTTTCATGGAAGAGTAAGAAACAGACTGTGGTTGCTAGATCAATTGCTGAATTGGAATACATGGCCATGACACATGATAGTACATAGATGATGTGTGTTAGATCCATTCTTTTTGACCTGACTATAGAAGTGCCTCTTTCCATGTACCTCCAATGCAATAATCAAGCTGCTCTCTTCATTGCAAATAACCCAGCCTTCCATGAGAGGACTAAGCACATAGAGGTGGATTGTCACTACACTGGTGACATGATACAAAAGGATATTATCACTACTACGTATGTCATCTCTGGAGACCAAACACCAGATATACTTACAAAGGCTCTAGTGAGAGGACCATGTCAGATATGTTCTTCCAAGCTGAGTCTTATTGATATCTACACTCCAGCTTGAGGGAGAGTGTTGAGATATTAACTATCTTTAGTATTATTTATGTAATTTTCTATGTTTCTTTTCTTCTTTCTGTAATTTACCCAGTGGTTCCTCTCCTATATAAGGGAACCCTTGGGTCTCTCATAATATCATCTCAGTATGTTCCCTTAACAAAGGAGAGAATAGTCACGATTAGCCTTGCAGGCTGAGCTGAGGACGGAGACGAGGTTTAGCTACTTGTAGAAATAGGAGAGGTGACAGATGTTTGTGAATTCTAAAATTCAGTAACTTATAACTTGTTTTCCCTTAGAAACCCTAATAACCCCTGTATATTAGAGAGGGGGCTGAATTTCAAAATGCAAAAAAAGAAAATAAAAAAACCCCTAAGGTGGGGGGGATCTTTTTGCTGATCTTAGTCTAGAAACACAGTTATTTAGATATCACCCGGTAGCTCTATCCAAGCTAATAATATTACTAAAATTATATGACCATTCACTCTATATAATCATACAGAAAAACGGGCTAGGCTACCATGTCATATGGATGTTAGGAAATTGTTGGTATCAGATCATGGCTACTGAATCGTTCTTACAATTTGACGATCCTATCAATTATTGGTGCTTGAAGTTTGATTTGAGCCGCCTCTCTCATGGATCACGTTCACAACACCAAAGGTTCAAGCTTCGTCTCCTATCAAGTGTGAAAGTTCACCGGTGTCTGGATACGTTAATCGAGAAAAAGTCATTCGTCAGCAACAAAAATCATATCGTTGCATCTTCTGTGTACACCGATTTTGATCAAGAAAATGAATGTATTTTCAGTTCCGAAGAAGATTTTATTGATACAACTATTTTACAACAAAATAATGAAGATACATGATCAATCTTCGATGAAGATCCTACAGAGGAGGATTATAAAATCATCGATTTTTTTAGCGGTCGAAGTTGTCCAAGACCAAAAAGATGATGAAAAAGAGCCCATATTTGATTAATATCAGTCGGATAACAAGCGAGATATCATAGATCTGGATGCCATCGTAGTTGTTGAACACGTGGGCTTTGACCCACTGCAACCTCCTTGTGAAGCATCGATCTGGATGCATTTGAAGTACCGAAAGTGTCCATCAAAAATCTCCATGTTTTTGTACAAGAAGTCTTCAAATCATCACCTCTATCGCCCCCTACGGTTGCACCACCAACCTCGGTTTTGCTCAAGCTCGAAGGACCCATCCCTAGTCGCACCCTGGCGCAGAGGTCCCTAGCCCAATGATTCGATGCCCATCACTGTCGCCCACCACGATGGGACACCATGAGGCGAGATTGGCACCACCGAGCGAGCTTTGAGCCCAACAACCGTCGCTTTAGCTTTGGCCCAACATGCGCGATCGATGCAACCTCTTTCCAGCTTGGCATCGCCACCTAACGCTATGCTCGTGCGGTACCCTTCGAAACTCCCATAGCCATCACCCCTTATTGGGATTCCACCGCCGTCGAAGTCGAGGAACCCTATAAGGGGTTGGGAACTCGTCTCCTGTGGAAAGTAGTAGAGAGGACTTTATGTCCATCGGATCTCCAATCTCAAAACCCAAAGAGATGGGACTGTTATGGAAAAATTACGAGCAATCTCCACTTCCCAAAAGTTTTTATCAAAGGGGCAAATTGGAAGAAAACTTATGTTATGGATTTTGTTTAGCTGAAGGGGTAAACCAATTGCAGTTCAACCTCTGGATTCAAAGGAATTACAAAAGAAATGTTGAGGATCATAAAGAAGGTAACAAATTAATGGGGAAAAATCAACAAATAAAGCTTCGATCAACTAATTCCCATTGCAATTGAAGATCGAGTAATTCGTCTGGGACGGATTTTTTTTCAAGAGTTGAAGAATTGATGTTATTATTCTCAATTGACAGGTCGAATCAAAGTGAAGCAAAATGCGGATTTGGAGATTTACAAATTTAGGTTTTTCCATCCCTAATTGACCACTTTTTTTATTCATCTATTTTTATTTATGTTAAATAAATTTAGATTGATAACAATATCAATATTTACGGTAGATTAAATTAGTTATGGGTCAATTAGAGTAGGTTAGAGTCAATTATGATTTTTTTGATTTGATGTTATCCTCTTTTTAATTTTGTAATCCCACCCCTCCCATATAATGGGGATGGTAGGTATTTGTTTAATCAATTCATATTATATGAAAAATTGAGATTTATCTCTTTTTCTCTCCACATGATCTTTGATGCAAAAATGAATTTTGCGGCATCGATAAAATTGATAAATTTTTATGGTAGATTTTTGGTAGAAGAACGAGAGGGATTGAGAAGAGAAATTGGAAGGGTTGAGAAGAAGAACTCGTCGGTAACGAGGGGTTGAAGGAGGAGAACCGCGGAGATCGCGTGGAGGGAGAAGAGAAAAAGGGAGATAATGAGATAAACTCAAATTTTCATAATACTTGACTGCCTAAAAATACTGGACTACCATCTCTTTATATAGGAGAGATAGTTTACAAAAATAGTAAACAAATTAAAATTGACAACCAACTTTATCCTAATTGACCTCTAATTACCTTAATTGGACTCTAAATTATTCAATTGACCCAAATTACATTTAAACTCTACGAAATAAACGTTGAGATCACATGCGATCTCAATTATTTAATTAGACCATTACGACCGCTAAAAACGTAAATAAAATTGATTACTATTTAATTAGATAAATGTGGCCCTATAATTTGGGGTCACGCTGCATCAATTCTCCACCGCTTTTAAAAATTCGGCTCCTAACGAATTGCGTGATGTAGGTGGATCGTTAGAGAAATCATCCTTGAATTGGGCTTCAATTTCCTCCCATGGGATCATCTTCAACATTACGTTTATAGTTTTTTCCAATTGGAGGGTACCACTGCAATTTTCGTACCCCTTTCTTTTTCTCTCTTTTCATACTGCTCTGGACCCCTCGGTAAATAGAGGAATTTGGGGATTTACTGCTGCAATTTTCCCAATTTAATATCCGATCCCTCAATTCTAGGGATGTTGTTTCCCCGAATTGCGGTAGGGCTTCCTTCGTCCTCAAAAGGCGGCGGGGCGCGGGTCGAGGGAGGCAGCGGGGAAGGCGCGTTGCCGGCGCGGGGGAGGTGCTGAACCTGCAGGCGGCGTTGGAGGGTTTGCGGGATGGTGGTGAAGCGAGGTCTGCGTCGCGGGGAGGGTGCGGAGGTGCGGGGATTCGCGCCGGTGGGGGGGGGGGGGAAGCAAAAGGGCGGCGTGGCGGCTATGGCGGTGTGGATGGGGGGCGAGGGCGATGACCCGTGCGAGGGGGAAAGGTTGGGTGGCTGGCGGAGGGGCGGAGCTATGGCCGTTGGCGGGCCGAGTTGGGGCGCCGCCGTGTCGGGGGAGGGCGCGGCAACCATTGTGGTTGGAGAGGAATGGCGCGGCGGCCTGGCGAGTCGGCTGGGGGGGTGGTCTGCTACCGCGGCGCGAGGGAGAGGGGTGGGTTGCGGCGGTAAGGAGAAGAGTTGGGAGGGGCAGAGGGGGGGGCAAAGGCTGTTGCGCGGGTTGAACAACGGAGGGCGATGGGTCAAGCGTTGAGGCAGCGAGGACAGCGGGTGGTAGTGGTGGTGTTGACGGGGCTGGGACGGGGATTGTGGTCGAGGAGGAAGGTATGGGAGTTACCTGGGGTAGTTTGGGCAACGCCGGGACGGTCGGAGGGGCCGATGGAAGCGATTCCGGCGGCGAACTAGGGTCTGGAAGGTGCTGGACAACAACTGCAGCTTCACGGAAATTGATTATTTCATAATTTTCCTCCGTAGGATCTTCATCAAATGTTGGTCCTATGTCCTTCTTGTCTTGTTCCACGATTGTCTCACTGAAATCGATATTAAGACTGGGAATACCTTCGTTTTCATGGCTGAAATCGACTTGAACTGCAGGCACAACGTTCTGATTTCGGTTGTCGACCGGCGAATCTTCGTCGATTTGAGCGTCCAACCATGCGTTTGCACCTTGATGCGTGATATAAGTCGTTGATGGAACTTTTTTGAGCGATGCGAATCACGAGATGGACGGCGGAGACCGAACTTCGCACACCAATAGTCGATCGGATCGTCGAATCGTAGGAACGATTCGAAATCCATGCTCTGATACCAATTGATGCAAAAATGTATTTTGCGGCGTCGATAAAATTGATAAATTTTTATGGTAGATTTTTGGTAGAAGAACGAGAGGGATTGAGAAGAGAAATTGGAAGGGTTGAGAAGAAGAACTCGTCGGTAACGAGGGGTTGAAGGAGGAGAACCGCGGAGATCGCGTGGAGGGAGAAGAGAAAAGGGAGATAATGAGATAAACTCAAATTTTCATAATACTTGACTGCCTAAAAAATACTGGACTACCATCTCTTTATATAGGAGAGATGGTTTACAAAAATAGTAAACAAATTAAAATTGACAACCAACTTTATCCTAATTGACCTCTAATTACCTTAATTGGATTCTAAATTATTCAATTGACCCAAAATTACATTTAAACTCTACGAAATAAACGTTGAAATCACATGCGATCTCAATTATTTAATTAGACCATTACGACCGCTAAAACGTAAATAAAATTGATTACTATTTAATTAGATAAATGTGGCCCTATAATTTGGGGTCACGCTGCATCAATCTTTTTCGTTTCGTCTCCAAAATCTCGCGCAACCGACACATTCTTCTCTTTCTTGCTCTCTTATCTACTTTTCTTCCACCAAACAAAATTTTCACTGTCAAAAGTATTTTTCCCACCGTTGGATTTTTTTATCTGCATCATCTTTTAGCATATTCTGTTAATTTTAACAATCAAGGTGATAGAAGATAACACATGGGTATGCCATGTATGTTAGTAATTATTCATGAATTCACGTGTAAGTATAAATCATGGAGGGGTTGATATGGGAATATGAAAGTATACATGGGTATGTGTATGAAAAATCTCATTACAAAGGCAAAATTCATAGATCAAGTGGAAAACAAGGTCCAAGCTCCTAAGACCCTCATCATTTTTTGTAAGCTTGAAAATCCATATTGCTAGCAAAGCCATATTAGAAGCTATTATCTAGAGCATTTGGCACATTGACTTGACACATCTCATGACATTAGATTTGGGATGCGGACACATATATAGATATTTCCGTATTCTTATCCATTTAGATCCATTTAGATCTGATTAATTATTATGCTACCATGTATATGAAAATGGATTAGATTGGATTTGGATTATACACCTATTATTTATAAATAAATTTTAATATACATGTTATTGATGACTAAAATTTGACACAAATACGCTACATATACGCATTGTTACTATCAAATATGGATAGATTTTTCAAGTAAAATATGGGTAGAAATAGCTTATCATCATATACAATTAGAAATATCTTGATTTATAGCAGGTAAACATTAATTGGTGGATATAAAAGTAGTAAATACATCCTCATCCATTATAAAATTGAAATATATATGAAAACACTTGTGAAATCAGAATTGTTGTGGATATAACCTTCTTGGTTTCATCCCTAAGCAAGATACATTGGGATGCTTTCTTTTGGGCCCTCTAATCTATAAATGTCATGAATTTAGTCCCACAACTCCTGTCATCTTGAAAATTGATTGACGTAAAGGTATTTTTGTGCAATGATTTGCTTAATCAGTGTTTTTAGAATTGGATATTTTAGGTTGTGATAGCTTTTTTATTATTTATATATTTCCAGTCGTGGCACCGACAATATATATATATATATATATAGTACAATACAGAATTTTCATATTGAAGTACTTTCACATTTTTAATTCCGCAAATATTCTCTATATTTCCTTTGACGTTCGTGTTATGGAACAGGCCACCATCGGTATTGACTTCCTATCTAAAACAATGTACCTTGAAGATAGAACTGTCAGGCTGCAGCTATGGTATCATATTGACTTAATTTAGCTCAAAAATGCAAAGCCTTTTTCAGTTTTGTTTGAGCTTTGGACAAAAAGTTTTGTTCATGCAATGAATTTTATGGCGTTGCTTAGAGTCTTATTTTTGTCCCCTGTATTTTGTTTCTTTTAAGTTGTCCATGCATAAATTCAGTGCTTCTGCATTCAAAAGATCGCATGAACTGGATTTAATAGATATTAGGGTACATTACAAAGAATGCCTCAACTATGCATTTATTCTCAATCAAGATCCCCGTTTTTTCTATGCAACGAAATAGAGTCTGATCTTATTTTTGTCTCAAATATACGCTTGTTTGAGCTATCACGACCTTTTTATGTCGACGATAAACTGTAAAGTTGAATGTTCAGGCCTCCCTTTGTTTCATTTGAAAAATGGACCCTCTATTTTTGAATTGACACTTAGTTGAGGTCCTTTTTTGTACTTTACCCAAAAAAATAACTAGGACTGGACACTTTCTAGTTTGGGTGGCATCCATTTAGACATGTCCATGCCCCAACTTCACTTCTAAAAGTCCTACGAAAATGAATAATTAATATTTATCAATTTAAGGAGAAGTCAGTTCTGATCAAAGCCACGCTTTTCCTCATATTTCTTTTTTGGTTATAGTTTCTGAATTTGTTTTAACATATTGAAGAAATTCATTTAACTTGCATGAATCAACTAGACAACACATCACTTCCCAAGGCAGTATATCTAGCATCTTATGATGGTACACGTTCCTAGTGAATTTTAATGAAAATTTTACTTTCAAAAAAATGACTGAAATTCAAAAACCATAGCAGCATACTGTAATATAAATAAATAAATAAATAAATAAATATATATATATATATTTGAAAACGTTCCAAATCTAAGTGAAATATTTGTCTCTAATTTCTATTTTAATTTCAAAATAAAATATCAACCTCAATCATTTTATTTTTTTTATAAAGTGGTTCTCCCTTGACTGGTGTTCACCAGGATATTGCATTAATCATCAATTTATGACAAAAAATAACTGCAACCGTGACTCAATCAAGAAGTCAGCATGCACGAATATTATCTGCGTAATGCCACTCCTAGAAAAAATCAAGGCATCTCTAGCGAGCTAAATGGCACAGAGGAAGACACAATGTTGTCATCTCAACTCTAAAATGATAGGTTGCCCCCCCCCCCCCCCCCCCACACCTTTCTTGCACTGAAACATCAAAAAAAAAGTGGCCAATGACTTATTTTCTTGCTCTGGCTCATTGAGGAAAAAAAGGTGGCCAACGACTTCTCAATAGGTATGGCTGGAAATCACCAATCTGGAATAAAGCGTGTTATGAACATCACCTTCTCCCTTATAAGCTGTCATGTGCAATTCTTCACTCTCAGAGGAGCTCATATTCTCTATATCAGCATGCCATCCTTTGTCAAATCTGCATCACCGTTTGTGTGTTGCACTGTCAATGCATTGTTGCATTCTTTAGTGTGAACTGCTCTCACTATGTCCACAAGTCATGTGCCCCCATAGAATCCTCCTTAGGTTCCAACTCAACATCTGAACAAATTCTAGTCCATGCGTCATTCTATCTTTGGGGCTGATCGGCAATTTTGAATTGACGCCTCCACATTTCTAGCCAAAGAAAAAGTCAACATACCAGGTTACCAGCATTCTCCATCTTTACCAAAAGGGAGATCAATCCCCATGTACTGACACTAATGGATGACCTCTAGGCATGCTAAAATACTCTCCCACATGTGTTCCTTGCCTCGAGCTAAAAGGAATAAATGTTTACTTCACTTTGTTAAGCTCTGAGAACCCACCAAAAATGTTTGTGAGAGACGGAAGTGTTTTGGCTTCATGAATTATCCCTCCACAAAGAACAATGTTACAGATCCAGCGAGTGACTCCTGTAACCCTTGAAACACCCACTTGAAACGCCCTCTGTGGACTGCTAGCTGAATGGCAATGGTGAATGCATCCATCGGAATGACAAAAAGATGGGGTGCCAATGGGTACCCTTTGTAGACACCCTGCTAAGGTCCGAAAAACCACTGAAAGATTGCCCCTTATAAACATTGAAAAGAAAGATGTAGTGACCTATCTCCTTATCCGTGCAATCCAAACATCAATAAAGCCCCTCTTGCGTGTCTCTAATCCACTCATTCACCTCATTCCACCACCTGTCTTCTCTTCCAGTCAGCAATGATATCTTAGACCATAAACACCGTATGTGTCATTGTCCTTCCATGTACGAACACTGTATGCAATTTGCTGACAATCAACTTGAATTAGCCTTAAAGATTGCGGTTCAAACGCACTTGATCCAGGACTGGAGATAAATTTAGGACGTTAGATGTATCGATGCTTACATGATAACTGGTCAAGGCCAAAGTATCATGTTCTCGATTAAGGAATGAAACAGCTTTGGAAAAGTACAAAATGAAAATCCAATGGTGGTTTTTTACAACGTTTTAATAATATGAAAAAATGATTTGGAGAAGTTCACTTTCCACAACATTGCTTACATGATAATTGGTCAAGGCCAAATTGTTATGAGGTCTCAATTAAGGAACGAAACAACACTGGAAAAACTACAAATTGAAAGTTCAATATCGGTTCTTTTTACAACCTTATATTAAAAATGTACCTAGCCTTTTCCCACTATAAGTAGGGCCGGCTACATGGATTCTTGCTCAAATCCATGTTGAAAGATTCGACTATTTTTTACTCTGGCCGTCGACTACTTAACACAATCCCTGCAAGAGTGGGATTTGAACCCTGGTCTTTTGTGTGGTAGACACACTGTATTACCACTAGACCATTAAGTGGGCACACCGTTTAATATGAAAAAAATGTCTAAACCTAAGTGTCAACCCTTCTTTTTCTGTTGCACTTCATCCTTTTTCTCCTCTTTTCTTGATTTGCAAGTGTCTCATGGAAGTGGTAAAATATCAGATAGAAAAACATTTAATAACCTTATTATCATTAAAACTGATCTGTAGACTGCAGAGCTTTCCGTATGTACTAACACGAGGCACTTTTGCACCTAATTTGTTTTTTTTGCAACTTGCATTTGAAGTGCATATTATCTGAAAAAATAATACTTAATTGCTTTGCTGTTGATTAAATTATTGAGCATATAGGTGCACTAAAATTTATTCTCCCTCAGGGATACTGCTGGGCAAGAAAGATTCAGGAGCTTAATCCCAAGCTATATCAGAGATTCATCTGTTGCAGTAATTGTTTTTGATGTCGCAAGTATGACAGTAATTTTTAATTAAAAGGAATTGGTTTTCCAATCTTGTCTACTTCTTCCAGCCTTTGTAAGTTGATGTTGTAAAAAAATCATTTGTGATTGTGGTTCTTGTGTTATTTGGAGGAATGCAGGGTTGGAAGGATTTATAAAGTTAGTAATTATTTCCAGAACTTCTTGTTCTAGACCAAAATTGTTTAAAAACAATATGATATGCGCTATAATTTTTCTGGAATTTTGTGTTATGCTGAAAGACGTAGTTGCACGTTAGAAAAGCTGTCATAGTTGGAGGCAGACAAAAATTGTGAAGAGCGTTTTTATTCTATTTCAGAATGAGCAAAGAGCACCTTTGTTAAGGTTTAATCCATTATGCATTCTTTCTCCAGGATATCATTTTTTCTTTTTCCGGTTCTTTTTTTAAGTATCCGACCATACAAAAAAAAGATAACATTTATAGGAGATTATTTGGAAAAAGTTGGCCTGCCTTTAATAGAAATAAAATGAAGAGAAATTTACGGAAGGATGCAGAGGAAACCAATATTTACGTTGTTTAGGTGTGAAAAGTTGGATAATGGGCCTTATTGGCGGGGTTAGGGAAGACTTGGAAATGGTGGGATGGAAGGCAATGTCTATGCGGGTGGGCGGGCAGGCGAATAATCCTAGGATTTCCCTAGATCTCTTTGGAGGCAACAACATTGGAACCATGTAGCTGATTGCGCTAACAAGGAGCAAAACTTGGTTTTGTTTTGGTTTTTTACTGTCTTGAAATTTGGATTAGAATTATCTTCCACCCCTGCAAGTTATCTCTTGTTTCTGAATTTTGGCTTTACTACACCAGACAAGCGCGCATTTCCATATTTTAGGACGAGCCGAGGCAAAATATTGTCACGGTGGTATGAGAAACTATATATAAAAATTTCTATTGATCCAGGGTTGATTAGGACTTCATTGATTTTTAAAAATCTGACAGCAATCTAAATCTCATTCTAGACAGATTTAAGATTCTACTCTTAAATTTATCTCTTAAGAGGTGCTTTTGTCACTTGTCTCCTTTCTGCTATCTCATAGGCAGACATCATGAAAAAAAAGAATGGACTGTCTTTTAAACAACCACCTAGCTTTATTCCTTATTAAGTGGGGTAGTTCTTTTGTCGTTCCAACTAAATTCATCTTATAAGAATCTAGATGTTGCCAAAAGTAATTTAGATGTTTTAATTTTGACTTTCTTTTCCATCAGGTCGCCAATCTTTCTTAAACACATTGAAGTGGATTGAAGAAGTTCGCACGGAAAGAGGAAGTGATGTTATTATCGTTCTTGTTGGTAACAAAACTGATCTTGTAGATAAGAGGTAATGAATTCATCCGTTGATTCCATCACAAGTTTTTTTTATTCATCAATGCGACCATGAAGAATTTTGCATGGGCCTTTCTCATAATATATGTTTTCAGTATCCATGGCAAGCTACCTGAGGGTCGACACTAACATTGTTTTAAATAAAATCACTGAATAACTCCATTCAGTTTGAATGAATGCTCTCTTTTTTATGCTAGATGTTAGGTTTCATTCTTCTTATTTCAGACACATACATGCATTCACACACTTCACTCCTGCACGCACACTCACACATGTGCACGCACGCACATAGAGTGAGAGAGATAATGAGAGCCAATGAATTAAAATTTGAGTTGAAGCGTAAAAGCCATGCTTAACATTTAGTTGACATAAAACTTACAACGCATGAGGTCCTTTCAAAAAAGGGAAAAAGCGATACCTACCCTAGTCATCAGGAAAGCTAGTGATACTAGTTGCATGGTCTCTTCTATGAAAGGAATACATAGGTTTAACTTACAAGAATATTAAACACCTACGTTTGCGGGTTCATTCAAAATTATTCAAGATGTTAGTAAGGTTGCATATAGACTTGCACTTCATCCTCTTCTTTCGGAAATACATGATGTCTTTCATGTACTAAATTTGAGGATATACATACCTACATGCATGTATGCATATATACGAAATGATCGATATAATACATGTTTAGAAAATAGGAATGCAAAAGCGAAAATGATAAATAGAGCATGAACTAGAAATATAAACTTGGAACATAGAGATTTTACGTAGAACCCTACTCCCCAAGGAGCGGGATGAAACCACACGAGAACACCTCAAAGGGCTGATGTGTTCATTGAACTTTCTCATCTGATACATGGGCTGGGGGGCTTCTTATATAGCCCTCACCAAGTCTCCACATCCCACAACCGATAGATGTGGAAGTAAACAACTGGATGTGGTAAATCTCCCACACAAAGTGACACATATAACAAATACTCCAGCACTCCCCCTCAAGCTGGAGCATGCAAAGCTCATCTTGGACAAACAAAAAGAAATCTCTACTCACGCTACGTAACAGTACAGACAATATCAATTCAACGCGCACAACTGTCGGCTGCTGTCGAGGACATTGCTTCTCATGCCGTGCAGGTGAGGAGGACGAACGAGCTGGAGTGTGAGTCAAACTAAATCTCTTCATCGGAGAGCATATGCTCTGTACTACACATGTTAGAGTCACTGCAACTGAAATGAATTTCTACATGGAGAACTCCGGCCTGCCACAAAATGTGGACAATTGCTCCATCTTTGAAAGGGCCGAATAAATAAACGTCGCTAATTATCCATACTTAGATCTCTGAAGATGGATTTCTCTCATAGGGACGTCAAAGTGGGTTCTCTCTCATAGGAACCTCAAAAGGATCTTGTATTGGAGTTCACGATCGCTTAAGAATGGAGTCTGAAAAAGTCTCCTTGTCGGAGAACTAGGTCTCTCCCATCTGACTCAGAGAATGGTACTCTACTCTAGAGTCCCTATGAAACCACCTGAAAAGCCTAGCCTACATGGCATAGGGAATGAGATCTCTACTCTGGAGTCCCTATGGATTACATGAAAATCCTAACCGAAAACTAAAAAGATGGGGACCATAAACAATGATGGCAAACATATGCACATATGAAAAAGACTGCGTATATGTGTGTGTCTGAAATTAAAGTCTCGAAACCAATCTGACGTTGAGTCTGAATATATGCTCATCTGTAGAGTCTGGAAAAATCTGGCTGGCCTGGAATAATCCGAATCTGACTTGGAATCTGAATCATGCCTGAAGAACTCTGCACAATTCTCCCCCTTTCTCCCATACTTGTCAGAAAAATCAAAATCGATCAAGTTGAGAGGGAAGGCAATAAAGTGGGGAGAACCAAATAAGCCATCACATTTTTTCGGCTTTTCTCAATCATTTTTTTAAAATCATTTTCAGCTATTTCATCCTTTATAGCTGTCATTCATTTTTTTAATAATTGGTTCACATTTTTTCCGCCTTTCCTCTCTTTTTTCCACGTACATTTTTTTGTATGCAACTCTTTTTTTTAACAAAAACTTAAGTCCCATTTGAGTCCACATGTAGCATCTCCCTTTTTTCTTTTATAACTTCACGAACCCAATTGGCCGAAAATCCACCAGAGTTTTTTTTTAAATTAAGGGGCCATCGAGCCCCCTCCCTTCCTGTATGCGACTAGGGTTCCCACGATTGGGAACCCACTGCCGCCAAAACACATGGGGCTCCTGAGGGGAGCTCTGCGCCGCCACGTGGGTTCGGGAATACGAGAGATGAAGATCGGGGACACTAGGGCGTCGCTAGGAGGCGAGTTGCATGTGAGAACCTCGCCTGGAGGTAGGGCGTGAGAGAGATGCGTGCTTAAGGCAACAACCTTGCACGAGAAATTGGAGTTTCACCGCTCGCACGGCGGTGCGACGAAACAACGCTGCCTGAACGTGAGGAGAAAGGTAGATGGCACCGACTACGCCTGCTTTTGCTGCTGTAGATGCTCTTCCTCCTGGAAGGGTTCTCAGAGAACGAGATGGGGCTTCATCAGCTGTGAAAGGGTATGCGCACGGTCGAGGATCCGCACGAGGTGCGAGAGATGTTTTCGCGTTGCCTGAAGATTTTTTTTCTTCGCGTGGAACTGGAGCATAACACAATGGAATTGATCCTGCTCTTCGCCTGGTGGTTTCACCGCATGGAAATTCGAGGCACCTCCTCCTTCGAGAGCTTCAGGGAAGCAAATTAAGGATTGAATATTTTCAGATTCATGTTGATTTCCAGAATTTGGCATGGTTGCGATGGAGATCATGCTATAGAGTACGCCTCCCCTTTTTTTGTAGTTGCTGGGTCTTGCCTTCGAGAATAAGGGTCCCTCTTCTCCGTGCAAAAGCTAGGGCTTCAAAACTTTATGTCATTGATGGCAAAATTTTCAGAACACCGTCCAGAACTAAGATTCCAGGAATCGTAGTCTTCCTTCAAACTTGACGATGTCAATTTTCAGAATTTGGAATATGATGCTAACAAAACTTGCTATCTAATTACTTGTCAAAACCATGCATAAAGGCTAAAGATTATGCTTAAAGTAGCACTTGAGAATTCCTCACCTGATCGCTATCTAACTCGAGTCGGGATTGCCTTCTTTAGTGAATACCACCTATATCCGTCTCAGATTGAATTCTACCGCTTGATGGCTGGCAGAACCTCGTTAGAACGTCCAGTGTTGCAATAGTCGGCCGACTATCCCGAATAGTCGGTCCGACTATGCGGTGCGAGGGGGGGGGGGTAGCCGACTGAACAGACCTCTAGTCGGTCAATAGTCAGCTCGACCGAATAGTCGGCCGACTGGCCTGACTCTTAGGCCGACTGGCCTGACTCTTAGGCCGACCGAATAGTCTGACATTTGATATTTTTATTTTTTTATTTTTTATTTTCAATTTTTATGGGTTATATTTTTACCATGGTATCACAACAAATGTCAAATTCTATATATCTATTATATTGATTGGTACTTTTATCTTGGATTCATGTTAACTAATGATCATATATGTATAAAAATATAAGAATATATGTATTAGAAATAAATTTTATATTAAAAAATACAAAACCGAATAATTCCGAATAGTCACCCGAATACCGATTATTCTCTATTCAATGACCCCTCCAACTGAATACCGAATACCGTCTTCTGCAACACTGATGACTTCTATCGTGCTCTCGGTAATCGACAGAGCTTCGTCGCGACTTCTACCGTGCTCCTCCAATACCTTCTACGTCTCTCGATTTCTAAGGTGGTGAGAGTGGTGTGTGATCGAATAAGTAGAATGAAGAGCTCATGTGTATATATAGACCTCCAACTCCTTTGCATGTGTGACATGTGTCAGCATCTAAGGGAGTTTTAAGACACATGTTACCTCTCTACCATGCATCAAGACACATGGCAACACTTGCCATCTATGCACCATGACACATGACTTATATGCATGAGGAAACATGTTGTACATGCATGAGGGCACTTGGTGCACATGATAACGCCACATGCCTTACATGCACTAGGACACATGTTAATCTTTGAATGTTGATGACACATGGTACTCTTGTGTATTAACACATGTCCTGTATGTATAACAACACGTGTCCCATGATTTGCCCTCCATGTGTCCTACTTTTGCTAATTACACTTAATTATCACTAATCACAGGTAATTAATACTAATCATGCTTAATTAGTCTTAATGGCATGATTATAGTCTAATGAGCACAAATCTGTAACGTCCCAGCCTTAGACTGGTCCTTTATTGGGGATTATTGGCACATTCAACATGTTGGGCTTGGGCTCAACTGGACCCCTCAATCACAGCCCAAAATTCTTAAGCCCTGGTTCACTAGTAGTAGCTTCTACTATTTATAAGTAGTTGCCACCTTCCAAATTACTAGATGTAGTACTATGTTTGACGTGCTTCAAAATCAAGAGAACTTTTTTGAAGTCATAATTATTCAAGATGGTCTCTAATTTACACCAAACAAGTTTCAGTGAAATCGTTGCATCAAGGCGAATCGATTGACCGTGTCAAAATTAATGTATGAACACTATTCATCCAATATTTCTTTGAAATAACACTTTTTATAATCATAAACATAGTATATATAGTTTATATTCTACAAAACTCACAACTACTTATGATGCTACATCGTGTCTACCATTTCCTTCTTCGAATCTTTTGCATATTTTTTTCTTTTGTCTACAGGATCTCAGGTTTTAGGCATGTGAGTCTGGTGGGGGCATTTCTTTTCTTCTTCATGTTTTTGAGGACACATTGACATAGGTAGACCAGGAGAGGCATGCATCCCTCCAATCCACCGTCTGATGTATCCACTGGATTAAATTCCCTACAAATGATGTCGTGCATTTAGATACTGATGATGTTTTGGATTAATGGTGATTTTTTGGTGATGTAGATCGTGTTTCAGATCTAGATCGTCCATTGCCTTGATAAATGGTTAAAAGGCATGCTCTCATCATGCCTTCACAGGATGTCGCACTTTTGCACTACCTTGAATGTGCAGATAGTTACTGCTACCCTTTTTACCATACATTTCAGGAGGTCTCCGTGATACATAGTGGTGGGAGGCTAGAGAGATGAATGCTTTGATTTCCAAGTAGTAGATATACTATGCAGACAAAATATCTACTACATGATTATTGATTCAACGCTTTTTTTAGAGGTAGTCTTGATACTTGACAAAGCCAAAAAAAGAACGTGTTTGCTTGTTTGAGCGCAAAATTTTTTTAGGACTTTGGCATGAGATCATAGGATCCATATATAAGCAATGTGATAGTTGATAAATATGTGATTTATCATCATATTTATTTTTATCCCTCTAACTTAAACAAATCGATAAAAGGAAAAGCTAATTCACTAACTTAAACATTTAATCTCATGTACATAACTAACCCTAGTTATTGTATAAAAATAATTCTATTAATGTGCCTTTATTTTCCGTGTATCCTAAATATTAAAGATCACATAAAAATTAGATAAATATTGTACCTATTTCTTTAACATTAATCACTAATTAAAAATGCAAAAAATCACAAAAAGAATTTAAAAAGTGTTTTTAATTATTTAAAAATATTTACTATATATATATATATATATATGACCTATTTTGACTTTATGTTAAACATGAAACTTGTAGATCTCAGAAAAATCTTTAACTTTCATGTTCAACACCTTTTGATTTATAGCTTTCTAATTATTTATTTGTATTTTACCGACATTTTCCTTTTCATTTAATTCTTATTGGGTCACACGACTCTTTCTGGAGCAGCCA
Organism: Ottelia alismoides; assembly: GCA_037367405.1. Classification (NCBI taxonomy): domain Eukaryota; kingdom Viridiplantae; phylum Streptophyta; class Magnoliopsida; order Alismatales; family Hydrocharitaceae; genus Ottelia; species Ottelia alismoides. Next base: position 541,504 of record JAZKJV010000502.1, read on the forward strand.
TGTGGCCGGCTCTTCTTTACACTCCACCCATTCCTCCACCGTCGGATCCACTTGATGGATCCGACCCTAGCTGCCCAATCGCGCTACGCCCGCAACATTTGGATCGAGAGATCCACGGCTCCATACTTGTCTCCCACCTCCAACACCTCTTCTCTCTCACATGATCGCTTCACCAACCACATGACTTCAACCATTTCTCCCAACTGCTTCAAGCATGCCCCGACAATTGACCAACCCACGATACACCCCTCACCCTTGACGTATCTCCCACTCTCTAACCTCTGGTCAAGGAACGACGGTTGAAGACCCTTTGACAACCACCTGGGAACCAACCCTTTCCTCTTCAAATACTCTATCCTCATTGCCTGCACCGTCTGTCCATCCTTCGTGAGAAGCTTCCATCCCAGCCTCCTTCCCCTCCCCGTGACATTGGGAGGTGGAATCGAAGCGCGAGCATGGGCCCAAGCCTCTGGTGAGACCCATGATCTCAATCCATGCTACTGTCGCTCCAGGCTGTTTGAGCTGCTCCTCTTAGCTGAGAGGGTCCAACTACGTTGGAAGCTTCAGTTGAAGTTCAACCCAAGCAATAACATTCATCCTAGCGTCTTCTTCATGAACAAGTTAGTTAGGTTTGTGTTTTTGTTTTGATTTCTTCGATTTTTCCTAGTTGGTAGAAGCACCTTCACCTTGATCCGACCATCCCTTGACCTTCATCGATGATCCTCGTTCCTTGCGAGAGATCCATCACACCTTTCTCCTTCCTCCATACCTTAAATCACCTCACTCCCCTTTCCTCTGCCAACGCAATGGAGGAACCCATAGGGCCTCCACCTTCTTCGTCCCTCCATGCCCTTGTTCCACTCATTTCACACATGCAAACACTTTGCACTCTTCAGCTATGCCACTCTAACATTTGCAGGTCACCCTCTTCTTCAATGGTTGGAGATCTCAAGATGGCACCATTCTAGAGCTAAAGCTCCGACAAAGCTTCGTCGTCTATACTGTTTATGCAGCCTTGGCATATCTTCGATCCATCAGGACCTTCGTATGCATATTGAGAAGGTGAATGGAGGTTCAGAGAGGCATTAGGAGCACATCCAAGGGAACGAGCTCTCGGCGGAACCCAACCAAGCTCAACCTTGCATGACAAGAGGAGTCATCTGGGACGAGGTACATGTACCGTCTGATCCTATGATCTGCGGGCTTGTCGATTCACGAGTCTCAACCACGAAGCGACATGCTTGGTGGGATCGAGCCATTCTCGAGATATTGAGGTTCCGCCACGTATCCTCGAACCTGCAGGCTGTAGCCGACCCTACCTTCAATCGAGCCTTTGCGTGCGTGCTTAGCACGTGAGGGGTGGGGCAATTTGCGCCCGAAGCTGTATCAGTCTTCAATATTGCATCTAGGTCCAATCAGGCGCATGCAATGCCTGCATGCCTAGGGTCAATTGCACCAACACCCCGTCGGTTCTCACATATTGCATTTATGCTCTGACATGACTTTTTTGTGATGTTTTGTAAATATTTTGCTATGTTTTTCTTCCAATTCTGTCCCTGGACTAAAATGCTTACGTCTTGAGCATATGAACTCAATGATTTCAGTTTCATCTTGATGCTTGTTTGATTCTCTAGCTATTGGCTTGAATTAATCACGACTTTGACACCTTTAACAATATGAATTTAATTAGATATTCAATGTGTCATTCACTTGTTATTTAAATGCCATCAAAATTGGACTCACTTGTGATGCATCAAATGCTAATGAAATTGGATCTACTTTATTGCTCAATTCATTGATCATTTTAGGGACATTTGTGCATTATCATTTTGTTTGCATTTTATTGCATTTTGTAGCATTGTGTATTTAATTAATTTGCATGAAGCTATATAAAAAATACATTTTGTTGCCTGTCTTATCTTGCATTGTATTTTGTGCATCGTTGACCTCGGTGGATTAATAGTCACTTAACTTAGATATTAGGAGATCTTATTAGTCGTTAAGGTAGCTCGTGTCCCTGAGTTTGATCCTGGACTTTTCAGGTTAAAAAATTAATTAAACCGATCCCCTCCTCGCTGAGATATTTAAGGCTCGGTCTCTGGTAGATCGCTGAGTAGCTGTACAACTCGACCAAATTAACACAGCCACTCAGCGGTTCATCAATTGTCAGGCTGCCATTTTTGTTGCTGACACTGTCTTTTATGAGCGAATAAAACATGTGAAGGTTGATTTTCATTACACTGGTGATCTGAACAAGTGAGGGCTTCTTGAGAATCCACGTTATTGTCTGCCAATGAACTCGCAGATGTCTTTGTCAAGTTTCTGGCACAAATCATATGATACCTACCCTTCTCCTTTTTGTGTGTGTGGGGGGGGGGGCATATCTTGGTGCTTGAGTGTCTATTTTCTTTGTTTCTTATGTATCCTTTCATGTTCTTTTTTAGTCCCATATTGCCAATATTGCCATCTCTCTTGTACAAAGAGTGGAAACTTCTCAAAGCAAAGTTATTTGGTTTTCCCATCTTTTTGTTTCATTTAGCTTGGGCATACTTTTGAAACTTCTTTTTAAATATAGTTCCTAGATCTTGGAGGCAGCATCTCGGAGAGTAAGAAACAAGAATGTTTATCTATATGTGCCCTTTCCTCTTTACCTTTGCTCCGATATAAAATGTAGCTCATGTCTATCCCTCTTGTACAAGGAGCAGGCTTCCCATAATAAACAAGTCCCCCGTTTCTTCCAACATTTTGTTTCGTTTAGTTCGGACGTACATATAAAACCCTTTTGTGAATATAGTTCACATACCTTTGATTTTGTTCTTGCACTCATTTCCGAAAGTAAGTATACACATTATTTATCTCTTGAGAAATGGTAAAGTGCTGTTTATGTTATCTTTTGGACAGTATACCTGCGATTCGCTAATGTCTTTTGAACAGTAGAATTGTAGTTTACTGATATTTGAGGAATGGGAAAAATATATTTTTATTTCCTTTAGCCTTTTCAAGAAAATATTTTTTTTGTTTTTTTACTTGATTTTCCAGTAGCAGAGGAGGATGCACGGGCTCAAATTTGCAACCCATGTACCTTTTATAGTAAGATACATGAAGTATGCGGGACTTCGTTATCCACAGGTCTCATAGGGAGAGGAGTGAGTTGTTGTCCCATGCCTGAGCGAAGCCTGCCAGCTTTTAGAAAATAATAGTTTTAGCTGACCAAGAACCCCAGAGATCCTTGGTTATCACGACTCACGAAAGCACATGGGAGCTTCAGGATATCATATGTTAAAGGAATGCTAGACTATATTATTAACAAACCATTTTAATGCACATAATGTGTTGCTTTTCGTGTGCTAGTCCGCAAAGCAGGAAACAAGCAGTAATTTTGTTATTGTCTGTTTCATCCATAGGCAAGTCTCCATAGAGGAGGGTGAGGCCAAAGCTCGGGATCTTGGTGTCATGTTCATCGAGACGAGCGCCAAAGCTGGTTTCAATATTAAGGTTCTTCCCATGCTACTTCTATTATCTATCATCTATAACATCCGACAACCAAAATGCAAGCTCTGTATACTATACTTGGCGTTGCTTCCTGCAGGCGCTATTCCGTAAGATTGCTGCCGCATTGCCTGGCATGGAGACACTTTCTTCGGCAAAACAAGAAGACATGGTTGACGTAAATCTAAAAGCCACGTCTGGGAGCTCGTCGCAGAATCAACCAGCTTCGGGAGGATGCAATTGCTAGACCGACAAGCTTTGATCTGGTAGCCCCGATTATATATCTTGGGTAGCCTCTATTTTTTCGATTTCCTGTATTGGAGACTATTCAGATCAGGGTTAAGGTATATACAGCAGGATCGGACAGAAAGGTTTGATAGCAGAATTAGATGCGTGTTTAATCGAAAAAAAAGATTCTGTCACTGAGGTTTATTATCTATCGAGGTTCGTCGATGTTTGAAACCTGTAGCTGTAATGTTGCCCGTGGGGTTTGGTAGAATTTGCTTGTCCATATGGTTAAAAAGGAATCCATGAGCCATAGTTTCTGTCCAGTGAAATAAAGGCAATCTTCTTGTAGCAATCTGCTCATTATTCATAGGCACACGTTTTTTGTATTCTCAGCAGATGTTTGCTTGTTTTATTTTCAGAATGAGACTAATTCAAATATTTTGTTTTCGGTTTAGTTTGGTTTCATGGTTCTAAAGGATTGAATTGGATTGGATTTAGATTTTTCATATCGATTAAGCTACGGACTGAATTGGACTGTAACCCAAATCTGTTCAAATCCAATTTATAAGATTCATGGGGTAAAAATCTCTAATGTTTAATGTCATGACTTGGATTGTAAAAAATATAAATATGTTAAGGTTGAACCGGACAAAGATTAAGCTGAAATTCGATCCATTTGCATCCTATGGTATTGCATTGATAAAATATAGAGAAAATTACCCTTTTACCGGCAGAATTATGTGTATTTGTGCTTAAAGAGAAATGTGGCAAAATCGTAAAGTGTTTTTATTGCACACGAAATATAAGGAAAATAAAATATGCTTACCTTTAAACCAAATGTTGAAGGTCATGTTGGAATTGCTATTTTCTTGTGTTAGGAGTCAAATGCAAGAAATGAGCATTGGCTGTCCGTTGCCTTTACTCCTATAACAAAACTATCCCAATTACTACTGTAATAAAATAGTAGAGAAGCGGTTCAAATACAATAAAATCTATGACATATTTCCTATTGGAAATTATATTTTGTAGCAAAGCGGATATGGTAATAGGCATGCTATGTTATAGACACAGATAATTAAATAAGTGAAGCCCTCGATTCGAATATGGCATAGCAGAACAAAACTGAAAATTATTTGAGATGAATATTCTTATATAAAACTATAGCAAAGCAGAACCGATAAGTAGTGCATAGATGTGGATACGAACATAACTATAGATGAACCGAAACCATAAGTGAAGGGAAAATGTGATGATATTTGTGTCATTCATTGGATTTATTTGGATTAATAATATATGGACTTTAGAAACATTGACTTAATTGTACTTCAAAAATGAAAAGATTATATAATTACCAAAATTATGTTTTAATAGTTAGTAACTGTACAACTATTCATTTAAACAGAATGAAACTGTAAATGTGAACGTAAAACAGCATGATCATCCATGCACTTAGGCTCTATTTGGTTGGAGAATAGGCTTTGGAATAAGGGGTCAATTCTCCTCCCGGAACGGTTCCCAGTGGTACGACTATTCCTCATTATTCCATCTTATTTTACTCTTATTCCTATCTTTATCCCACCTTACCTACCTTTATTTCACCTTATTCTCCTTATTTCTATCCTCCACTCGAACGGAGAATAGACCCTTATTTTCCTTATTCTCTATCCTTATTCATGCTTATTCTCTATCGAACGGGCCCTTAAAATAATTTTCCTATAATTTTTAAATACAAAATGATTTTTTTAATAATGAAAATACAAGAAATTAAATTAATTGTGTCGGTAGGGACCTAACTTTATTTAAAATAAAGTTACAATGTATTTCCGAACACTTTGCAAAAGTCTAGGATCATTCATGCAAAAATCCTCGAATATTCAATAATAAACATGCAAGCAGGGGTATATTTGCAATATCCAAAAAGTTGTAGGTCCTGAATGCATAATACTGTAAAGCTCCAAAAAAGAGTAAATTAAAAAAAAATCTTTGAAACCATACATCTAATTTTTATGTCATATAGAACTTTGAAAAATAACAATGTAGTACATGATCTTCAAGATTTATCTTAATGTAGTCGTTGATATTAGTATACTCTGGTCTTTCTAACCTTAAATCACAACAACTTAAAATCACATCAAGATATATTAAAGATTGAGTACTACGTTGTTATCTTTTAAACTTCACGTGACATTAAAATCGGATTATAATTCCGAGGCTTTTATGGAATTTACTCAAAAAATATGAACAAATCTAAGTAAATAAGAACTGTTCATGGCTGGACTTGATATATTGGGTATAAAAACTAATGGTTAATGTGGTGTGTTTGCGTACTTGCGTGTATATGTGTGCAAGTATGGATGAAAACAGATACAGATATATCTGAATATCCGCTTACCATATTTGAAAAATTATCGGATACGGATATCCGTATTCAAATATTAATTGAATATGGATCGAATATGGTTATGGCTTGTAAAAAAATATCGAATACAGATACACATATGATAATGGCTTGAATATTTGGATCCAGATATCCGAATACAATATTTAATATTATTTTATATATTAATTTATGTAATATAAGCCACAACCTATGCTATTATATTAGTATTATATATTACATAATACAACATATTAATAATATTAATAAACTTACGTTTGTTTGGGGATGTACATGAATAAAAGTTACGAAACCCTATCCCTCCTTTTGCTTCCGATAAAGAACCATGTCACTTCGACGTTCTCTTTTATTATGAAGCAACTTATTTATATTTCATTATCATTTTCTAAATCATTACGAACTTTGATAAAAATTCAATTCGTATTCGTATGTGGTCTTTATTCGATCTGTATTCGGATTTTATGTTTACTAGATCCATATTTATGTTCACTCTTTATTTGATTCATATTTGGATTAAATCTTTATTCGATCCGTATTCGAGTGCGCCTTCTATTTGATTTGTGTTAGGATATAATAAATATCTGATTCGAATTCATTTTCGTATTTTAAAAGATATGGTTTCCTTAATGCATATCCGATTCATATTTATATCTGTATTCATGTTTGATTGAAATGAAGCGAATATGAACATAGAAGTAAGTATATCCGATCCATTTTCATCCCTAGCAAAAAATGGATTATGTTTCAAAACTTGGAGGAAGTTGTGTTTTCATCAACTCCATCAACGTTGATTTGTACAAGGCCAAACATGTATATTTTCCAAAAGAAATTAGAAATAATGTTGGATAGTGCAATGGTGTGATGAATTGCTTGAGTCCAAATCATGTGGTGCAAAGGGACAACGGCTAGGATGTACACGGACGGAACCAGAGCATATTTACGATTTTCAGATTTGATTCATTTATTTAATCGAGTATAAACTTGTGTTCAATCGATTCATTTATTTTCGAACTGGACTTGAATCGAACCTCTATTTAATCGAATAGAATCTAAACAGATATCTATTCTGAGAATTTTAGATGAAAGTGGGTGAAAATGAAAGAAGTGGAAATATATATAATTAGAATAAATATCCATTCAAAATTTTATTTATCTAACTCTTCTTCATCTTTTGGAAAAATCTATTTTTATATTCGTTCTGACGAGCAAGAAAGAATAAGGTGGGGATGAAGTATACATGTTCTGTTAACTTGAGAAACAAGGATGGGAAAAGAAGTAGACATATAGATATTGGATGTTGCAATCACGATTTTGATCATTTATCTTGATATAATTTATACTAATATAAAATTTACTTATCTCCCCTAGGTATTCACTTATCTCTAGACGTTCATTAATTCCGGGATAAAATCCACTTATTCTGAATTGGAACCCATTCTCAGTTCCCTTCTTCTCTCCTACTCACCAAGGGCATTTTCGTCATGAACTCAAAAAAATCTGTTTCCTAAACGGCTCGGGGACCCGAATCGTTACAATGTAAAGATAGGGACCCATTGTGGGATCTGACCCATAAATAGGGACTCAAGTTATAATTTACCATTCTGAATTTATCCTAACAATGCAATTGAAGTTTCTTTATCTAAACAATAAAACAAGGATATTGGACACCACGACTAGGGATGAGCATGTGGGTCGGGCCGGGCTTTAAAGGGCCCAGGCCCAAGCCCGCTTAAAAAATTCTGGCCTTGGGCCGGGCTTAGGCCCGCAAATTTTTTTTTCGTTCGGTCCAAGCCCAGGCCCGGTCCAATTCCTTTGGGCCGGGCCGACCCATCTTCCAATTAGATATTATTAACTTTGACTCTTTTTTTTTTCAAGTTAATCTCAACTCAAGTTACACAAGCCAAAATTGATTAAAACATCTAA